>SAUG01000119.1:0-194038 GCA_011316305.1 Rusavskia elegans
AAGAGCGACGGAGGGTTGTGGAGATGGAGGGAGGCCGATATGAACGTGTAGTCCACACCATTGATCGGTGAATGCCTTGTACTTCGTTTTCTCTGTATGGCCGGCATTGAGGATCTCGAACATCTCCGCAACTTCGCTGAAGCTGCTGGCAGCATTGACATCTAAGACCCTGCTCACGAGCTCTACGGGTCCAGAATCCCACTCTCCAGTTCTTGCCTTGTCTTCGCCAACTATGGAGGCGAATTCCTCAGGCGAAGCGCCTACAAGGGAAGTGTCGGTCGTGAGGTACCATTTCCCGAATTCCTGCATCTTCCCGTCCCCATCATGCACCACGACATGTTGGTTCCTGTCGTTGAAAATCGCTTGTTCCATTCGTAATATTTCGTCGGCGTATCCTCTATAGCCATGATCTATTATGCATTGATTGTGCCATTCGCTACCGAAAGGCGATGGATAGTTGGTAGGAGCTGTGACGCACCAACCGTAATATTTTGGCCTCGATAGCTGGTATATGTATGTTGTTTGACGGAGACGTACGCGCGTGTCGTGGGGAATGTGCTTGGCAATCCAGGTATCTGCGGGAATGAGAGGAGTGAGCAGGGAGGAGTGGAAGGCAAGGACATGTTCGAGCTCGATGCCGAAGGTTAGGGGATTGAAAGAGGAGGCGGATGTTCTTCTGGCTGTTGATGTGGGCATGGTGCCGATGCGCCTCAATGGCGGATCTGTCTCAACGATAGATATGCCGGGAGTTTAACGAGTGTAATCAACGAGAGTGTAGAAAGCGCAGCCGAAAGTGTTACAAAAGACTGAAAGTGTGAGAAGTTCAACTCTGAGATGTAGAGACCGGAGACATTTACAGGGGGAAGAAGTACAGTGCAGCGAGAACCAGCCGATGCTCTTGATTTTCCGATGTAAAGCAGATGAACCAGCGGATGAATAGCGCATTGACATGGACATCCAACGGTCAAGAGAGAAGAAGGATATGTGAAGCATGTAGATCGCAATTTCACTCATGGAAAGCCTTGTGAAAGAATTGTCCTGCAAACCGCGGTCGACTCATGGCTTCGCTGCTTCGCTTTTCCGCTTATTGTAGCTTCATCTTACAGTACATGGTTCGGAATGTTGCACTAGAGCCCTTAATAAAGAGGACGGGAATGATTCAGCAGTCGTAAATTCTTGATCTGTCATGAAACTGAGAAATTGGGTATCAACCATGGTTCCCCCGGAACACCAGACGAAAAACGTTCGGCACTAAGCCAGATTTAGCCAGAACAGGGGCAGGCCACAGAGAAACCACATGGGAATCGTCATTGGAGACTTAGACTTTTGAAATCAGGCTTCGCCCAATTTGGCAATCATTTTATCGGCCCAGGCTTTCGCAGCTCCGAGCTTGGCCGTGAAGAAGGCCCAGTAGGAATTGTCAGCTTCAGATTGGCTGCTGTTTTGCGCTGTCTTGACATCGTTGCCTGGTGGCTCTGATAAGGGAGAATTCTGTGTAGTGTTCGCATGGGAGACTTCAGCGGCTACCGCAGCGTCAGATGATAAATCTTCCGATATATCATCTGATGTTGGAGGTTGGCCGGAGTGTAGGCCGATAGGCTGTAGAGGAAGGCGCAAGGTACCATTATTCGGCTTGGGTACAATACCTAGTGAGTCGCAGACGATGTTGTACACCTCAATGTTCTCTGCGATGATCAGCCTGTCAGTATCTATGCTCTCTATATTTCTGCACGACGTTCCACTTACGGAAGACATCGAGCTGGCTGTTGGGCTCGTGCGGGAAAGCTGGTCCTCTTGCGATGAATATCGATCGCATCAAGGGGTGCTCATGGTCGTACCCATGAAGTCCTTTGGGATGGTAGGTTTCGCCCTTCGCTTTCGCAGCCTTGACGTCAAAATCTTCTTTGTGCACAATGGCCCATCCAGTCTTTGGTATGACCCAGAGCGGTGCGATCCGTTCATTGTTAGAGAAGTGAAAGCGTTCTGGCATGGTTTCCTTGACATATACATCGAAATGCTCGTTGTGCTCGGCCTCAACGAGTAACTTATCATACAGACCTTGGAGGTCAGCTGGGTTCTTCGGACGAAGTCCATATAGAGGCCAGCCGTCAATACGATCGACCAGGTCCAAGTCTATGAGATCATCCAACTGTATGAGTCGCTCTGTCGACGTTGTAGCCATACCATGGTCACTTACGACAACGACGTTGACGATACTTGTGAGATTCCTCTGGTCAAGGCCGGTGAACAGATCATGTAACATACTGTCAACTCGCTGGATGGTGCCACGGATCTCGGTACTGTTTGGCCCATAGGTATGGCCGTCGGCATCAACAACAGGAACATATGCAGCGATCAGTTGAGGACGAGAGGCGATAACCGAGCCCTCGGTCGCATCTGATGCATCCAGAAGCTCTAAGACCCGGTCGACTTTGCGTGTGAGATCTTCGGTACCGTTGAACTTGTCCAAGTATGTAGGCTCAAGAAGTGCAATGTGTGCCTCGGATCCAGGCCACATATGGATGGCTGTTGTGACGTTTTGTTTTTCCGCAGTGACCCACAAAGGCTCGCCCCCAGCCCACCACTTCGGTTGCATACTTCTGGTTGGATCGGTGTAGTAGAAGTCCTCGTTCCACTCAGGGTCCCAGAATGTGTTTCCAACCACGCCATGGCTTTCCGGATGTAGCCCGGTCACTAGAGTGTAATGGTTTGGGAATGTGACGCTAGGAAAACTGGGAAGCATCCACTTGGGAGAGACGCCTTTGGCGATGAAGGAATTCAATGTGGGTGTGAGACCTCGGTGAAGGAAGTCAGCCCTGAAGCCGTCGAGGGATATGAGTATGGTGGTAGGGGCGAAATCCGATGTACCATTCGACAAGGTCGCCAGGGCGATGGTAGCTTTTCGTGAATTCGACGCCTTGTATGCCCCGAAGACCAGAAGAAGAAAAAAGACTGCAATGGCAACTCCGAGGCCGATATGAATCATTACTTTCCGTCTGGAGCTGCCTTCCTCCGAGGGTAATCTGTTGAGATCTGTCGAGCTTGAAGCCTGAGAGCTTGTATCATCCTTGCTTCCCGCTTCCATTCGATACAACAGCTTCGCCTCATCATCCTCTGTCCTATTAATCTTCCTTCCCCGAGCCTTGTGGGACCGCTGGTGGGAACTTTTCTCATCCTGATCGATGTCCCGGCACTTGTCCGTAGCCCTGCTGAAGAAAGAACTTTGACCGTTGGAATGATTTGTGGCCAAGAGCTCTTCTCGTTCTTCCTCTTCTAGAAGGACTTGCCGGTCATGATCTGCTAGCTCGATGGAGTTGTAGGTCTCTTTCAGTATCCGATCGTCTTCAGAGTCGGACCCTGATCCTGTGAAGTCTGGATGAGACATCAAGCAACCTGTTCGCCGTTTATGGATGGAGTCGGTATGTGATCGAGTCTTTCATCGCACCTGATAAGGTGGAGTACTGCAGGTGTCAAGTCGCTGGAAACATGAACGTGGACATGGGGCGGTGCAGTGATTGCAACCTCGAATCGATGGATGCTCGGGACATGACCCGGCCATACAATCTGTGAGAGCCATGCTTCGGACTGGGCTTTTCAAAACAGTCTAAAGACGCATGTCAATCTGCACGTCTCAGATTAAGGGTGCATCGCAAAGGTAAAGTCAAGAGTAACGGAGTACCAGGCAAACCTTTGATATGGCCACTCACGAATGAATCCTTAGGGTCTAGCGCGCTCGCTTACAGCACTTCGCGCTAAGCCTCATGATTTCCCACAAGACAGGCGTTCGTCAAGGACGACGCAACTTCAATTCACCCGTCCGCCGCCAAAGGAGAACCGACCCTACATTACTCAGGATGTCCAAGATCACCGTCGCCGGCGTACGGACAAATGTCCAGCAGCTGCTGGAATACTCGACAAATGAGAAGAAACGGAATTTCCTCGAGACGGTAATCAACGATTCCTGACTACACCCATCTTCATTCGCTAACGTGCTTCAGGTGGAACTCCAAGTCGGTCTCAAGAACTACGATCCACAGAGAGACAAGCGATTGTAAGTGCGGAATGCCTGGGGAGTCGAGCCGTATTTACCATTGTGCCAGCTCCGGGACCGTCCGACTACCTGCCGTACCTCGTCCTGGCATGAGCATCTGCGTTCTTGGCGACCAGCACGATATCGATCGATCAAAGCACCAAGGCATCGATGCCATGTCTGCCGACGATCTGAAGAAACTCAACAAAAACAAGAAGTTGATAAAGAAGCTTGCACGGAAGTGTATGTGATGCCACGGCCAAGAGCATGAAGATGGCACTGACACAGCGCAGACGACGCATTCCTCGCTTCCGACGCCCTGATCAAACAAATTCCCCGTCTTCTAGGACCCGGTCTTTCAAAAGGTACGCCAATCATACCATCACGCTGAACGTCGACTGATCAATATACACAGCCGGGAAATTCCCAGCCCCAATCTCGCACGCCGAAGACTTGAACGCCAAAGCCATAGAAGTCAAGTCAACAATCAAGTTCCAGTTGAAAAAAGTGCTGTGTCTGGGCGTCGCAGTAGGCAATGTTGGAATGACGGAAGATCAACTCATCGGGAATATCATGCTGGCTATCAACTACCTTGTGTCGCTGTTGAAGAAGGGCTGGCAGAACGTGGGAAGCTTGACGATCAAGGCAACGATGTCGCCTCCACGACGCCTGTATTAGGAGACACGAAGCATTGAACGACATGAATGATATGCTTTCAACTTCATCCTATGTTGTTACTACCTTGAGAGGTGAAGATGATACTACATGGGGGTGCCACACCTGCGCATGGAGCACTGAAGGTCGTTTTGGCGTTGGAGCTTTAAGATGCAACCACAAAACCACCACGAACGGTCAGGCGCCCTTCTCTGGAGCCATTGTATCTTTGCAGAATGGGTCACTTTGAAGAGGATTGGCTGGCGCTTGCCAGCATGTTGCTGTCATCCATGCATACACGAAGCTCGAGTGCTGCAGCCAACAGCGGCCACCTTGTTCTCGTATGTTACATCCTATGCTTACATCCTATGCTTACATCCTATGCTTACATACGAACTTTTCCGTGTCATCCTCTTTGTAAACTATACCGCCAATGCTTATTGCCTATACTACTGTTCGCTTTGATTATCTTCATTCGTAATTTGTGTCGTCAATCTAACACCCCGCCTTGATCCACACCACTTCCACTTTGAGCCAACCCAAGCATTTAGCTGCAGCAAGTCCTTCAAGCTGGACACCAACTTTCGTTAGTCACTCTTTTAATAAATAAAAAACATGTACTTAAAGGCCATCATGAGTCTCGCCGTGATCTGGTCTGTCAAAGGCAAGCTCAAACATTCTACGCCTTGCAAAGATAGACCCAAATCAGCCCTTCCCGTTACCCATCCGAACACGCCATGTATCTGAATAATGTTCTCGTATCAGGGCTTTTGCCTCTGTTCGCAACTTTGATCTACGCCTCTCCTCTTGGTGAAGACAATCTTGTCAAGCGGACCTTGCCAGAGGCGGAATGTGCCAAGGTCACCAAGGTGATCGGCGTACTGAAGTCCAACAAAGCAACGCCTTTCTGCTCGTCTTATCTGGGCATCAAGACTTCGACCTCAACGATTACTACGTTAGGCTGACTCTCGATGATGACTTGTTGCTGTTGATGGCCAACTGACACTCGGATAGGGTCCAAACGTCGACCGTAACCTCAGCAGTAGGAACACCAAGCACAACCGTGGTCTTCCTACCCGGCAATCCCCCAGCATCGAAGGAGCGGCGAGAAGAAGCAGCGCTGGACGAGGCGACAATCGAAAAGCGGGATAAACCGGATTATCTCAAAGGCGTCGGTAGCGCTGTCATATCGAGCGCGTGCGAGTGCCTGAATCTGCCAACACCGGTCTCGACGACTACCAAGGTATCGGTGGAGACGACGACAGCCACCGTTCAACCCACAATAACCAAGACGGTATACCGTAAGTCAACCTTGGGTCTGTGTTTCTGCCGGCACATGAAGTAACAGAAGGCCTAGCATGTGCGACACCGGTCCCGGGAGAGGGTTTTGGTAACAAGGTCCAAACTGTACCCTACGGACTGGCCTACCCCTATCCTTCCAGCGTGCCGGGGACGAATAACCAACGCTTCGACTTGTCGACGAAGGGCGCGACTCTGGAAGGCTGCTGCAACATATGTTACTTTGAGATACCAAACTGTCTTCAAGCCTTCTACTACTCTTACCAAGGCTGCGTTGTGCAACAGCCGACCGAGATTGTTGGCACAGGACCTGGAGTCAGCGCTGTTTGTCCTAACGGCCAGATCGCTGGCCTGACGTACAACCGCGATACGAACCCACCATTCAGGAGTACTGGAAATATTGCTGGGCCGTGCGGACAGACGTATAACAACCTTTAAGGGACGTCTGGAAGACCTGAGACTAGAATCCATATGGGGGATCACGATTATTAAGCCTTTAGTAATGTGACTCCCACGAAATACGAGGCGATTGAGAGCGGCATCAACTGGATACATACTTGGTAGATGGGGAAGATGTAGCTTACATTTGGAGCTGTGGAGTCGCCGAAAATGCTCGCATGGCGGACCCATTTTCAAAGTCTGATGAGAAACCACGTGATATGTCCTAAAGCGGCTTAACGTGCTCTTGATCGAGCCTAGCGCTTACCATCCTTCATCTAAATTCTAGATCCTCCATAGATTTCGATTCTTCATCAATCAATCATCATGACTGCTGCCTCTGCCTTCACGAGTGAATTACTCACATCGTACTGACTGCGATCTTCTCCTCTTCTCTCAATTCTGTGACTAATATTGATTACCGCTATGCAATGACTTGGTGTATTCATACTGGGGTGGACCGTTGCTCGACCAATTGGGTAATTTGTCTCGCGCCGTCTTGGCATTTGGCCCCTGAGCCTCACTGGTCAATTTATCACCAACTTTGCAGTAGTCAGCAGTAGTAGCTCACACTTGGTTTGTCTTCCTTCGTCCGGCCCAGCCTTGCAATCAAAACCTAATGAAGTTAATGAACCGAGCCAGTGGGGGCTGCTCCTTCCTCATCTTTGCATGCGGCTGATGGACATGAAAGCTTCGTGCACATTTGAATTTCCTTTTCCCTGTTACCAGCCGCCCCACAGCCTCTTTGTGACCTCAACCTGATTCCTTCACTCAATTTGCTTACCTCATGATCTAGAGCTGTGATGTATTGGCTCAACCTTGAGTACCGGCTGCCCACGTCGCCATGGCACTCGATGCTGCAACGGCCAGAGAGATGATCCAGAAGCTTGCCGAAGACCGGGCAACCTATCTTGACACACTTTCGAGGGCCCACGATGTCCTCGCAAAGGCTCTTGAAGCTTCTGCCACTGGCAAGTCGCCTCCTCAACTCACTTCCGACGCCGTGCGCCGCAACACCCTCACCAGCGTTCTCGAGATCGAAAGTCTCAAGAAGAGTTCGACCTTTTCGCCCGATGACTCGGACACGGACGACAATGAGTCCCTCTTTGCGCAAGAGCCGCTTCTTAAGGAGTTATACGATGAAGATGGTCTGAGAAGACATCTGCGCGGATTTAACTGGACTCCCTCGGACCGGGACATCGTCGGATCCGTGCTAGATAATAAACAGCTCCTACAGAGATCCTCCATCTTCCCCGTCACCTTGGGCCCCGTCGACGACAGATCACATCTTTCGCACTACAGCATATTCGATGTTGGCAAGGACGGCGCACCGTTGCAGATACAAAGAGCGGATGAAAAGCCCGTGTCCAGAGCTCAGGCTATTTGGAACAACATAAAGAGTATCAATGCGGATCTCAGTCGGACAAGGGAGGCCGTGGGAAGGATCACCATCGTCCGGGAGCCCTCTCCACTGCTCTTTGCTGCTCTTCATTACACCATGTCACCCCATTTCGACATGGACGAAATCTTCCGGATGCTGGCGGAGGACAAGACGAGAGCTGAAGCACACCGCCCCTTCTCACCCGACCACAGGCATCAAAGAACCTTTGTATTTACCCTTGACTTCTATACCATCATAGGCGACGAGTGCCAGCCCATGACATGGCAGAAGTCCGACGAAGACCATGGTTCCTCACCAACTCACATTCCCATCAGCCGCTGCAGCTCTGTCGTCGCCCTTTCGCTCACAGGTCAGCCGGTACGGCAGGTGAAGAACAAGGCGAGAAGGGCCGAACAAAAGATTGGACAGATATTCGATCCTTTTGCCCCGTGGCATGTTTTGTCCTTGCAATCATATCCGGACTGGAAGCATTCCATCGACGCTCACAATTCTACGCGGCACTACGTCAATGGTCCTGAGGCCTTCCTCATCACACTTCGTGCGGAATTTAAAGACGCTCAAAAGAGGCTGCTGGAAGTTTACAATCGTATATCGGATTTGGTCCGAATGCCATCCAATTTCATGTTCAATGAAGCCGCCAGAGACAAGCTGTTGTTTGAAGACGAGAACTTCACGTTCTCTCGACGATACTTCTGGGCTCATCAGTCCCTTGGCATCATGAACGAGGATATCCAGGAAATGTCACTCTCCTATCGAAAGGTCTTCACAGATTCTGTCTGGGATGGCTCTTCCAAGCTTGTCTGGCCGGGCGACGAGTCAGTGTCTTCACGTTACGCCAATTGGCGAAAGCGAATGAGGAAATTGCGGGAAGATATCGAGTCGGAATTACAGGGTCTTGAGAATATAGCGGCCATGAATTCGGACAAGATGAAGGAAATCAAAGGCCTCCGTGACAATCTTTTCAGCGGTACCAGTGTGCTCGAGTCCCGTCGTTCCGTCGACCAGGCGATGATTACTGTTCAACAAGGCCACAATATCAAATTACTTACCCTTGTCACCATCTTCTTCCTCCCCCTCACTTTCGTTACCTCTGTGTTTGGCATGACGAACATGAACCCTGATGAAGGCTTTCTTAACTTCGGCATCGTCACCACCGTCATCTGCGTCCCAACCTATTTCCTGATCGGTAGCCTGAATACCACCTCGGGCGCTCATTTCTGGCGCAAAAAGACCAAGCAATTCTTCGCTGCTACTGGCGAGGCGTTTGTGAAAGTTCTCGCTTTCTTTGGATATCGACCTCAGTGGGCCAACCGCCCATCAAGCTTTCATTCAGATCTATCAAATACGAGACCCCTTCAGCGGCGCAGTCAGTCCGCCAGGGAAGGTATGGCTGCTCGAGACCACATCTCGCCACCTCCAACGTCTCCTACCAATACTGCCCCTTTCAATCGTCGACCGACGCTGAGCCCCAGTGCCAATAAGGAAGGCAGTTCACAAAACGATCTCCATCACAGTGCCACCCCCACGACCACTCAATTCGAAGGCGAGCAAGATAATGGACCCAAGCATCTTATCCGAAAACTTGACCAGGGAGATCATCGGAAGACCAGCAGCTGGGGCAGCAGCAATGGCCATAATATTGCGGCTACGGATCGCAGTACCCGGCATCCCACTTTCTTGGACCGGATTCCAGAGGTGGATAATGCAAGGAAAGACGAGGCAGCGGAAGGAGAAGGATGGATAAGTAGGGTGTTGACTTGGGGAAGTGGGAGTACCAAAAAGAAGAAGGGAGTTGGAAAGGGGGAAAGGGAGGTCTGATGAAACTGGTCGATATCAAGGCTGGTTGTACATATGGGTTAAGGAGGTAATGATGACTGCTAATCACGAAGAACAAGGATCAACCTTGCTATGTGGCATTCACGACAAGCGGCATTTACGAAAGATCGATGAGGTCATGATAGACGAGAGCGATCTCATGATAACTTACGAGGAAGGTGATTGGATATACTTGATGCATATAAAAAAAATATAGCAATGGAGATGAGAATACTGTTACCTTATATTAAATAAGATTAGGCTCATCATTCTCAAATTCACCTCCAGTAATATTGTCTCTGTCTGGGTCCGGCCTTTGACACAAGCTTTGAACGAGGCTACTTGTGAAGCCATCGACTGCTTTGCGCCCTGGGATTAGATCACGACAATAATGACCAAGAAAAGGGGTTCGAGATCTTCATTATGCCAAGCTTTTCGGTGGTCGTGTGGGGCTTGGGCCCTACAATCGTTCTCTTCAACCTCTTTTGCTTCGACTTCAACGCATGAGTCAGAAGTATTCCATTTTGCATTATTCGTTGCTTTACTATGCTTGAATATCTCAATTGATACTCCGCCCATATGTCAGTATTGCTCTTTGGATTTGGGCGCTCGGTCGCTGCATTAATCTCGCGTTTGATATTATCTAAGCTTACGTCCAAGGACGTCCGTGGGGGCTCACTTGCATTGGATCTTCCTACAGTTTTCGTACCAGTCATCTAAATTCTAGACGACTTCTGGCATCTTTCGTCGGAAACCATCCTGTGTCGGGCTCTTTGAATAATTTGCTTTGGATATTTTGCAGAACTTATCGACCATGTCCACTTCTACCGTTAGTCTACCAGATCCCACGGCGGATCTACATTGGTCCGACTACCGTGGTGCCATTCACGATATCTTCGCCGGAAACGCGGAACGACATCCTGATCGGCTATGCGTGGTGGAGACCCAATCTAGCACGACATCAAGGAGAGAATTCACATATTCTCAGATCAACGCAGCAAGCAGTCAAGTTGCACATCATTTGCTACAACATGGTATCAAACGAGGTGATGTTATTATGATTTATGCACACAGGGGTGTTGATTTGGTCGTTTCTGTGTTCGGTGTCCTGAAAGCTGTAAGCACCTCTACCCAGAACGCAAAGATGTTGGTTGATAGTGACAGGGCGCTACATTTTCTGTCATAGACCCTGCGTATGTTATGCTCCTTCAGAGCTACATTCACACGAGACTTACTCATTTTCTCGAATCTGCCACTAAGATTGATCAGATATCCATCAGACCGCCAGATAATCTACTTGGACGTGGCGAAACCAAAGGCCTTGATCATCATTGAGAAAGCATCTCAGGAAGCTGGAGACCTTACTCCACAAGTTCGATCCTACGTTTCGGATAATCTCAACGTCAAGACCGAGATTCCCGCGCTGGCGCTGCAGGACGACGGAAACTTGAACGGTGGTCAACGAGACGGACAGGACGTTCTTTCACCGCAAATCCGTTTGGCGAACCAATTGCCTGGCTTAATCATCGGGCCGGACGATATCCCTACACTATCCTTTACTTCGGGGAGCGAAGGAAGACCGAAAGGTGGAAGCTCTCTGTAGAAAAGACAGGATAACGACTAACCCCAATGCCAGGTGTCCAAGGTCGGCATTTCTCGTTGACCTACTATTTTCCTTGGATGGCTGAGACATTTGGGTAAAGTACACACCGCCAAGTATAATAGAAGCCTGCTAAGCATTGTAGACTTTCCCAGAAGGACAAATTCACTATGCTCAGTGGCATCGCCCATGATCCGATACAACGAGGTATGTAGCTGCACGACTTGTTCGAGTTCGCATTACAGAAATACCGAGTCGGTAGACACAGTCTCCATCAGACTTTGACTTAGGATTCGGTGATACTTCGGAGGCATCTTTTGCTGTTATGCTACCCAATCTAATCTAACTATGCTGACACTCGGATGATGAACCTGTCAGATATGTTTACTCCTCTATTCCTAGGGGCTCAGCTCTTGGTACCGTCCAGGTGAGCATTTCTATAGAATTCCTTCACTGTAACAGAAATTTTTCCATTTATTTTAATGCAGCTTTTGAGACAAGTATGTTCAACAGACAAGTTTTGTAGCGCTACTACGTCATTTGATTAAGTCTTTCTAACTTCGGTATCCCTCCCAGGGAGGACATCCAGCACGAACGACTTGCAGAATGGATGAAACGGGAAGGTGCAACAGTCACTCACCTGACTCCTGCAATGGGCCAGATCTTATTTGGAGGCGCCTCCACCGAATTCCCGTCACTCCATCACTCCTTTTTCGTCGGAGATATCCTTATCCGTCGTGATGTTCGAAGGCTGCAGGAACTAGCTCCGAACGTGGCTGTAGTGAATATGTTCGGCACGACTGGTAAGGCTATTCTTCCCGGAGTGTTAATTAGTATGAAAGGAACCTCAGCTAAAGCTCTTTGTGATTCTTAGAAACGCAGCGGGCTGTAAGCTTCTTCGAGGTGCCTTCAAGAAATACCGACCCTTCTTTCCTAGACAACATGACTGAAGTTATCCCAGCCGGAAGAGGTAAGAAGATCCACTCCGCCTGCAAACACATTGTGTCCATTCCAGGTCTCCTGGACGCAAGTGGCAACCACTTCATGGGGGGCTCTACGAGCTTCTCATATGGCTAAATCAGTTTATGTACCAATATAGCTAGATTGGTCAAGAAGAGCTAATTTCACTCCTGTAGGAATGTCTGATGTGCAGCTCCTTGTTGTCGATCGAGAAGATCGTACCAAGCAGTGCTCTGTAGGCCAGATCGGAGAGATCTATGTTCGAGCAGGCGGCCTCGCTGAAGGCTATCTTGGTGATGATTTAGTGGAGCTGACAAAGACTAAGTTCGTTGATAATTGGTTTGTCGAGCCACGGCAGTGGAGAGAACAGGACAAGAAACGGGTAGCACAACAGAAAGCACTAGAACCCTGGAGGGCCTACTATCAGGGTCCAAGAGATAGACTTTACAGAAGTGGAGATCTCGGGCGATATATGCCGTCTGGAGATGTGGAGTGCACAGGTAGAGCAGATAACCAAGGTGAGTACTCATGTTCCCAACCTTTCCAAAGTACTGATTGACATTGGCGCCTAGTCAAAATCCGCGGGTTCCGCATCGAGCTAGGTGAAATTGATAAATGGGTCAGCGAGCATCCTTTGTGCCAGGAGAACGTGACACTTCTTCGACGAGATAAGTAAGCTAATGCGACTTCTTACCAATCGGGAAGCGCGCCCACTGACGAATAAGCATAGAGATGAAGAACCGATTCTGGTCACATACCTTGTTCCCAATCTCAAGCAATGGCGGACATGGCTAGATGGACGTGGTCTTCGCGATAAGTCTGAAGACGATGAAAGCATGGGTGGCTTGTTGAAGAGATTTCAGGCGCTGCGAGACGACTTGAGAGACTACTTGAAGACGAAGCTCCCAACTCACGCCGTGCCGTCAGTCTTCTTGCCGTTACGGCGAATGCCTCTAAATCCGAATGGCAAGATCGACAAGCCCGCTCTTCCTTTTCCTAACATGGCCGAACTTGCTGCTGCTACCGTCAGAGAACCTCTTGACGATGAAGACGTTAGCTTCTCGGATACAGAAACGACTGTGGCTGAAATCTGGGCGAAGGTTATATCTCACACCGCTGCAGAAGTAGGTTTCTCTCCTCGTTTAGCACCATTGAGATAGCTAAGTCTCCTAGACCTTTCGACCTGATGACTCTTTTTTCGACATGGGTGGCAACTCCATTAGTGCGCAGTATATGCTGGCTGCCGTCAAGAGACTACCAGAGGTTAAGGTAGACATCACCACAATCATCCGACACCCTACTTTGCGAGCTTTTGCCGCTGAAATCGATCGGTATGTTGAATTTCAAAGACTTCCAATAAAAGCTTTTTACTGATACGAGCCTCCAGATCATTGGACCCCATTGGACTACGGCTTGATGTAAACGGAAAGACCAATGGCATGCCGCAAGAGCAACCATACTCAACCGACATTACTGACAACAAGAGCTTTGAGAAAGAGCTTCAGTGGACCTATCCATCTACGGAACCGGATTTGTCTGGTGGTGCAACCATTTTCCTGACAGGCGCTACCGGCTTCCTGGGTGCATACATCGTAAAAGATCTCCTATTACGCGCCAATACTCGAGTCATCGCTCATGTACGAGCAGCGACCGAAGCTGCTGGCTTAGCACGAATCAAAGAAACGTGTCAAGCCTATGGCTTATGGTCTGATGAGTGGTCGGCCCGGCTGAGATGTGTGGTTGGAAATCTCGCAAAGGCGAAACTTGGTTTGAGTACCGAAGCTTGGAACAGGGTGGCAAACGAGGCAGACATCGTGATCCACAATGGTGCGAAAGTTCACTGGGTATTGCCTTGTAAGTCCTCCCCAGTCATTCATAATATTTAATGACTTGAAGCGAATTGCTGCCAAGTCTCGATGATTTGGCACGCCTGTGATTAGCATCACTGACTTGCTGAACGTAGACAAGGCTCTCAAGCCCGCAAATGTCCTCAGCACCATCGCTGCAATGTCCCTCTGCCGAGACCCCAGCAAACCCAAGTTCTTCTGTTTCGTCAGCAGCACTTCCGTGCTAGACACTGATCACTACGTCCAACTATGCTCTTCCGGCACCCCTATTCCGGAAAGCGACGACCTCGAAGGAAGCCGCAGAGGACTAGGAACAGGGTACGGTCAATCGAAATGGGTGAGCGAGTACCTCATTCGAGAAGCTGGGAAGAAAGGATTAAGAGGCTGTATTGTGAGGCCAGGGTATGTGACTGGAGATACGAAAAACGGAGGTGAGTATCCAGCCTTTCAATTTCTTCTTCGAAAGAAACCCGCGAAAGGGAAAAAGCACGGTAATAAACCTGATCACGGCAACAGTGACCAACACCGACGACTTCCTGGTCCGCCATCTCAAAGGATGTATCCAGCTCGGCTCGGCGCCTATCATCCCCAACGGCATCAACATGGTCCCTGTGAACCATGTCGCTCGCTGTGTCGTTGCTAGCGCTTTTCACCCTCCTCATATTTCCCAAATCGCCAATTCAGGTATCAGCGTAGCACAGGTTACAGCAAATCCGCGCTTAACATTCACGCAGTTCACGGATGTGCTCAAGATATACGGGTATGGTATTGACTCTGTGCCTTATGAACAATGGAAGCAAACCCTCGTGCAGTATGTTGAGGATCAGCAGCTGCAGCAGCAGCAGGGAGGATATAAGGGGAAAGAAGAACATGCGTTGATGCCACTATATCATTTTGTTACTGGTATATTTTCTCCTCTGTCTTTTCACCGCTTGATCTCCTTGTATTCTGCTTTCCATTGCGATTGATGTACTTGTCTGCGACCTTGCTGACACACGGATTCAAGGCGACCTCCCCTCAACGACCCGTGCCCCTCTCCTCGACGACACCAATACTCAAGCCGCACTTAGAGCCGACTCCCGGATCAATGAGTCTACGCAATATCCATCGGTCACTCCGGATGTGGTAGGCCTCTACATCGCTTACCTAGTCCGCATTGGGTTCATACCTGCGCCGCCGGCGGACGGGAAGCCGTTGCCGAAGCTGGAAGTAGGGGAGGAAATGGGGTTGACGGGACGGGGGAGAGGATGATGGATGAGTAATTCTGGGGGATAAGTAAGGGGGAGGGGAGGAATGGGCGTGTGAAGTACAAATCTAAAAATCGATAAAGCTGAGTTGGTCATGCTCTGCGCTACGGTCTCCATATCAGTGGGGCATCCCTGATGTAGTGACCGAGGAGATGCGAATACGAGGTTCGAGTCCTCATTCGGCAACCGCGGCTGCCGGTTGCCGAGACGCCGGCTTCGAGCGCTTGAGTCGCCGCCTTGTGAAGAGTTGTCGCAGCCTCACACTGTCACCGACCCGAACAGAGCATTTCATGGCCCGAAAAGAGCTGAAAACAATTTGCACAGGTTTCATACCGGATTCATCCTCCGGCATTACTGATGTATCCTACGCATGAAAACCGCGTGTATTGATACTATTATTGTAGTGAGAAGGTCTTGGCTGGAGGTTCTGGAGCCTGCGATTGGGACTTCTTTCCGTCAACGAGGCGTGACCATGATATCGAGCGATTTGTATCTCTGATGATCGATCGGAGTTTGTCGCTTATATGGGATCCTGCTACTAACCTTGAAAGCTTCTAGCATTTCGGCCGAGAGAATATGCGAAAGCGTAGAACGGATTGCTTCAGCTTTACTGTCTTATCTGAATTGTCAACATCGCTGTAGACATCTCATCTGTTCACGTCGACAAAGCCATCATGTCATTTGGGTTTTCTGTCGGCGACTTTCTCGCAACTGCTCGCCTCATTAGCAGTATAGTTGACGCCCTTCAAAAGTCATCAGTCTCTGAGTTCAAAGAGCTTACACTGGAGCTTCATGCCGTCCAACGTGCTCTTAACGAGATCGAGCATATACAGCCATCGCCTGGCCAGGAGCAATCCATGAACGCCATAAAGGTTGTGGCCCTCTTATGTCAGCATCCCCTGCAAGAATTCGCCGGCAAATTGGAAAAGTACGACTCTCTTGGACACGTTGCTGGCACAAAAACAGACCAGATCAAGCAATGGAAGCTGAAGCTCCAGTGGGGCTTCACTATGGAGGAAGAGGTCCAGAAGATTCGGACTATTCTGGCTGCTCATATGGCGAGTCTCAATGTGCGTTTAAGTACTCAAGGACTGTAGGTCCATGCTCCACGGGCCCCCGTATCACCTCAAATGTCTAATTAGAACCTTTCCAGGACCTCAAACTCTATCGCTGCCCGAAAAATCGATGCTCTTCACAACGACTTGGCTCACACTCACAACACGATACTTGAAATCGAGAAGGCAACAACATCACAGCAAGTTGCAAGTAGACAGTCTGACACCTTCTTGCAAACGCTATTGAGCCTGGTACAACAGTAAGCTCATGATCTAGACATCAAGTCTCAGAATCAGGCCTGACATGCATTCAGCGCGCTATTACCAAAAATCGACATTTTGATCGATATAGTCAATCGGCTATGGACTTCGAACGTCCAGATCCTCAATCTAGTGACACGACTACAAAACACGACTTCGACTCCTGATGTGCAACACACATACTTTCAACCGCCTTGCTATTTCGAGGATGCTCTCGGCCGGCCCCTTCCTGTGCCTTCCGAGTATGACATGAATGTATCAACTCTAGCTCTTTACACCCGATGCTGTAGTAGAACTGATCATGGACAGATGTTGCGAGCAATCATATCAGCACGCTTCAGCTCTGGACCCGGTCACAAGAAAGTGCTCGCTGGAGAATACGAGATCTTCAATACTTCCGACACCACGCAAGTGCTTTCCGAGTGCGATCTTCAAAGCCTTATCCCAGGCATGAAGATCACAATGGCCTTTGTCATAGGCCGTTACCAACACCGAACCCTGGACGAATGTCCTAGACCTGGCTGTAAAGCACGCAAATTCGCGAGGAAAAGTACTGGTGGCCGAATCTGTTCGGCCTGTGGTGTATGGTTCGATGTCTCGAAAGATACATTGCCCCGCCCATTTCGATGTGATTTAACAGAGGGTTCATTCCACAGACTGCGGACCGAGAGAAAGTGGTTCAAGAATGTCAAGATTTGTCCCTCAAATATACCGAGTCTACCACCTTGTGTTGACGATCGAGGGCTCTGGATCGAAGCCCCCACAATCTCGGAAAGTACCCACGAGCGGCGGAATCAGGAGACACTTTGCAACACCTCGATTCCTGCCGAGAAGGACGCCAACGGTCATGGCTACTTGATCATTCAAGCGACTGATGCCGCCGAACTCATACGAGGGATTGCAGAAGACCTATACCTAACTGTAGCGGAGCTTAAAGACATAGCCGCCAACGAGTCCGAGCCTGGAAGACTTGGAATAGACTCCTTGATGGCCGTAAGCATCTCGTGGCGTCTAAAAAGCCTAGACATAGCTCCGCCAAAGGGGTTTGCGGCGCAAAATTTCTACGATGGGCTCTTTTTGGAATCTTTCATTCGAGACCTGGTCAACAAATTTGGGTCTTGTGTGAGTGAAAGCTAGCATCAGAGCACGTTCAACAGACTGGCATGGAAATTACCTCACGACGTCTCCCAAGATGGAAGAGCGCCTTCGTCGAGACACACTTTGCGATGCAACATCCTTCCTCGAAAGTCGACCAAAGGATCGCGGTGTTCACTCATAATCCCAAACGTCGTTGCGGCCCAAGCCTTACGGAGAATACAGAACATCTGTATTTTATCATGCCAGAAATTGAGTATGTATCCCTCAACGGTTCCGAGCGGCCTAGCAGGCTGGAGACTGATTCTCGACCGGCCCTGCTCATGTATTCTTGAGAATATGGGTACGACTCCCTCCACCCGAAGGGTTTACGGATCGGAATCTCAAGTATCAATTCCAAGCTCATGGACACAATGGAGATACGTGAGACTGTGCTGATCGAGCGCGGTAGTACGTCTGGTCTCTTTCCGGTCACCTCCTCGCTTCACGCAGTGCAGATGTCGTTCGGTAGATGACTTCTTTGAAAATGTTGAAAGGCGACATCAACATCCCACCAAGACCGAAGGACTTTCCATATTCAAGGGAGGTATATTCGTGGCTCTGAAACTCGTATCCCACATCTCACATCTATCTCGTTAGGAAGTGATTGACGGGAAGTAATACCCTTAATCGTAAAAGATTATATTGATATTAAGGTAAAAATACCGATCCTCTACTTTAGTAAGCACGTAGTTGCCAAACTATCAACCCTGGACACTATTCTCTGAGCCCTGAATAGGTCTTTGCCCGCGACGACGATTGGATAACGCGTATAGCTCGTCTATTTTGCTTCCCCTCTTTTTTTTGGTTGTAGGAAGGCGTTCTGTTATCAATAATAAGTTATCGAGTTTGAACTTCATCACGTTTCTGCGCGCTATGTGACTGGATTGTTCTTTTGTGAGTCTAGATAGGTGCTTTGTGTTTATGGGCTCCGAGTCTATTGTTTTGGTACCATGGCGCTTGTAACACGGGTGATGGATTTGCGGTAATGATATAAGGCGAGAGTTTATAGATAGCAACAAGATGACTTGGTAACCCTAAGTTACTAGTAGCAGCTGCTGTAGAGAGGGAGAAAGGGTGAGGATCGCTTTTTTTGGCGGGCAAGGAGCCCTATTATATATTTATTCCAGTACACCACCCCAGAAATGTTATAAAACTTCTAGACAGCACTTCAATGTATAAGAGCGTGTCACCGATTTTATGCGGTGGTAAAGAAAACGGTGGTCCTGTGCGCAGATGAACGGTAATGTGAAGGAGGGCGTTGACGAGTTGTAGGATTTGACACCTAGACCAAAAGAACGCGTGTGGTAAATTAATGTCAAATTGGATCATATAGTCTTATACGAGTAGATTTAGTCATAGGAGGAATACAGGTACAACATACTCGAAAACATACATATTCACGAAAAATACACAGCGCTCTTCCTTGTTCGAAAGAAATCTGGACTCTCACGCGCGAGACGTAAGGACAATGTACATAATGGGCGTGAGCGTCGCCGCTGGTAGGCAGGGACTAGGTACTGCTATTTGTTCCGGCTCGGGGGGTTTACTTTCGAGCATTACGCCTAGCCCCTGAATCAGGGGTTGTTGGTAGCTGTGGATGGGGTAAAGCGGAATGTTCGTTCTGCGGTGATTTTTGTAGTTGGTGGTGGGAGGATGGATTTAGAGATACCCCCGTATTCAAGTGAGTGTGAAAGGTGTACAGGACATCTCATGCAGACGAGTGTTGTAGGTCTAGACTCGACACTCGGGGCACATAAAAGCCGTCCTGCAAACATTTAAACCAAGACAGACCGGCTTATACAGATAACATTTCCCGTAAAGGGGCAAATGTGGAAAAGAGGCGCAACATGGTGTGATGGAAGCTGGCGATGATGGTGGTTCGAATATGGAAGTCTTAACATTTGCTTTTTTTCTTGGGAGGTTATTGAGGTTTGTGTTATAATTGGGGTGGGATGGTTTAGGGTATTGAGAGCATATAAAGTTTTCTGAGCTGAGATGAGCTGGATATCTACATCTTTTGAAGATGGCTAATGTGGTGTCATTGGTGACGTGTGTTTCAGTTTTGGAGCGTAATGACTGTGAGAATTCAAGGGCTAGGTGAAAAAGTGGAAAGAAGGTAGCAGCGTCGTGTGATAGGCTGCTCTGGTATTAAAGCCTTTGTCATGCGAATGCCAACTTTAGGTACTGTTTAGCCAGTCAAAATCTTCTGCACCACCTATTCGTAAGGTTGGCTGAGGAAAGAATGCCACGGAAGGGATCTGCGGAATTGACAATTTGATTGTGGTTTGAAGCAGGCTGGGTGGAGCTCATGACATGGCGCTGTCAAGGAGCTGGATATTGACGTTTGGAAGGCGTCAAGACGGAGAAAGCCACGGCTTGGTAGCTGATCAGTTGAAGATGGTGCATGATAACGAACTATGTCTAACGTAAGACAGGAAACAGGCAAGTAGAAATGAGTGTGGGAGCTCCAATATAGGTGTTGATCGCGCCACATGTTGGACTGATATGTAGAATCCCTGGCGATAGCACAGCCCAATTAATCCTCAATGGCTCAGGAGTGTCAGCCAAGAACGACGTCGATGGTCGTTGGGGCCTGATTATCCCATATGTCCTTGTAAACGGTGCCTACGGCCTTGCGGTATGCGATCCCATGTTCCCACTCGATCCACATCACATGATAGAAAGTATAGAACTTAGAATCACGATTGTGCTCAAGATATTTCTCGTCATCATAGTAGTAGGCATCGCTGTCAAGGCCAGTCCCAGTTATAGCAAGAGACAAGGCTATCAACTCGCAAGACTCTCCTGTGGGCACTCTGTCTGAAGGATGCGCGTGAAGTCGCAGAGAGCCTGCCCAGTTGCCTTTTCGGTCGTAGAGCTTCACAATACCGACTGGCCAAACATGATGTGTCTTTACATCCTGCCCCATAAAAAGCCAAGCATGTTGCGCCTTAAAAAAGAGAAATCGGCTCTCGTTATCAGGCATAGATGCAATGTCGTGGTTTGAAAAAGGGATTGGGAGACGGAACCTGACTGAGGGTGCCGATTCATTGATGTAATATGCGTTGCCTTCCGGATAAACTTTCTTGATCCAACCGTCTGAACACGCCTCCTGTTCCTTGTGCTGGTGTACAGACACATTTGAGTGAAAGGTGTTCTTGACCGGGAACCGAACAGAAGCAACGGCATCTGAGGTCTTTGACTTATACCACTCCACCATTGGGTGGAGTTCACCGTGCCCGTCGTCGCATTTGGGAGAACTGACTATCGTCGCATCAAAGCGTGGGAGAAAGATATCTCCCTCCCACCCAGCCCAACTCCAACTCGGCAACTTGTTTACCGAAGACGAATCACCGTATACCCTTCGTCTTCGAAGGGCAGATACAGGTTTCCATATGATGCAATGATCGAAGAACATCTCTGGGATCCCCCATAGCAGTCCTCCGTTGAAATGACGCTGGAAGATCGCAGCAGCTCCCGAGAAAGCGTTGATTACATCCCCATCGAAAGTCAATCTCCGCTTGTTGAATTGTCGGACGAGAAAAGCCCATTGATACAAATTTGGCCACTGTGGTACTCGGTACGCAAGTTGCAAATTGTCAGGCCGTAGTTGCAGCCCGACGGTGTCTGCTAGATCTTCTGTAGGATTTCGGAGAGGTTCGTCCCAGGCGGAGCTGCGGCAAATCCATGATACTGATTCGTTAAAAAGAAGGATGCGCCGGGAGAAGAGGCCCTCCTGGAAAGTCCAGCCTCTTGAGTTCCATGCTGTATTTGCCTGTGGTGCCGAGAATCTGTCTTCCTCATGAGCGATCACCTGCTCTCCGCTAGATAGGCGAAATATGCCGTCATAGGTTTTACGAGCTTCTACGCCTCCACAGATGCCAGGGATGCCACGATCGGCATCTTTTCCTGCAGCAGCAACAATGGTGAGGTATGCATTGGCATAGATTGATGCCATAGAGCTGAGCTGAAGCTCCTTCGTATCCTCTTCGTCTTGAATTATACAGAAAGAGTCCACCCACAGATATCTCTCGCCTAAAAGAGAGACGAGCTTCAAGGCGTCCCTGATCGTTTTCGGGATGGCAAGTTGATCTGCTTCAGCCGTGATGCTTCCAGGGATTTGCAAAGCCGCGAGATTGCTCTTGGTACTGTGTGCTCTCGTGACCTGACCCCATACATAACTCAATGCAATGTATCTGCAATCCGCAGACTTGTGAACGAGACAGCCCGCTATAGTATCGATAAGGTATATGTCGTGTGACGGCGGCGGTATCGTAGAGGAGAGACATTCGCTGCCGTGTGATGCTTGGCAACGATCGATCCACTTCAATGGCAGGGCAATATCAACTTGTTGAGGATCGCATGTTCTTGGAGTTTCATATGCAGGGGTAGGAGCCCCAACACGATATAGTTGCAGCGACCGCCGTGATGACGGAAGAGGCGATTTGATGAACATGAGAAGAAAATTATGGAAATCAACCACACGTACAGACGTCTGCGCCAAGCGTTCGGTGTCACGGAAGACGTTGTTGATGATGTTCTGACATGAGATACAGCCACTTCTGGTATTTGAGTCTTCCAGCGACTCAAGCTCCATAGACCTAGCATATGTCCATTTTTCCTTATGCTTATCCTTGCGAGCTTGATAATGAGCATCGATCATTCGAGTCAGTGCCTGACAAGAAGTACAAGAAGACATTGGCAGATTTTGCTTAGCCTTCGTGACCCCGTCCAGCAATTTCGTGCTATCCGTTGACCACTAGGGGTTGGTCGTTGACACTAATCGTAACCATCACATTGTATGTGGCATCTTATATTCTTGGTTGGGACTTACGACATTCGAATCGTCCACAGGCTTGCTCGCGACGTTCGTTGGACCTTTCTGGCTTCAAGACAGCACTGAAGTCTCTGCAGCCTTACACACTAGTTCTCCAGCGGATCCAGCAGTATTCGGCCAATGTTTCCAGAGTAGCGTCACGGTTGCCTGCTTCGAAATCTTTACCAATGGGATCGTTAGAGCGGGATGCACAAGGGGTCCATCATTGGAGAAAATCGGGTTCACTGCAGCTGCCGTCCATGAGCTCTACCTATCAGACGGCGAGGCTGACCCGAGCATGGTGACGCGTGGCTGCAGGAGTATTGGCCCGCATGCCAGGTAAACTGATGCCGATACCGAAGGTCCAATGCTCTTCTTCATGAAGTATGAGTTCCTGTAACGCCAACATCAGGCTTGGTTATAAAGACTATCAAGGAAGATGTCAACGGCGAGCGTGGTAGAGCAAAAACGGATCAGCTACGCGACTTCAATGCCATAGCCGTTAGGGCATCTTTCGTTACCCTAGAGGTTGGAAGGCATCGTTGATTGGAAAACCAAGTAATATTGTGAATACTTGAAGGCCTGAAGAAGGGGGCATGCGAGGTTGAGGCATGATTGTTCGTGATGATGATCGATCACTCTTCGATAGTCCGCCGGATATATCGGACATATGCGACAGTGCTTCACAGCCAATAGATAAGCGGGTAGATATCTAAGCGTGACACACTAGGGGTAAGGAATGCCAAAAATCGACGGTAAAAAGACAGCAAGCTGTCTAATAATTTATTTGAGGTGGGCGCCAAGGACTATGGCACTAAGCCCGATTAGGCGCTCCCCCACGTGATCAGCGCCACAATCTGCCTCAATACTAGTGCCAGGGTAGCGTCACGTTCACCTGCTTTGCACTCTCTTTTGCACTACCCCAAGCATCGTAACGTGTCCGTATGGAAGTCTTAGGTCCAGTGCGCGATGCAGATTTTGTCGGCATTAGATCATACGTGGTCTCTCCTTGGTGAAGTATTGATGCCTCGTATCTTGACAAGGTTAAGGTAATGTAGGTGTTTCTTGGTATGGGGAGATACCACGAGGACGGGTAGATCGAGGCCATGCGTTCATAACCCGAATTGAAACCGATGCGACTCGCTTGGCAATTCAATCAAAGTAAACTTTTGGAAAAATATATCGACCAAGAACGCCACGAATAAAAGTATAGTTTACTGAAAGTTTTATTTATAGCAAGCTAGGAGAATTTCTATATACTGTTTTATATCTTGTAGAAAGTGATTATTGTATTCTATGGAGTGCTTGGCTGAATTCTAAACCCGCTGGTGGAAGTTTCGGGGTACATTCTTGATCCGAGCCAACGAAGCAGAGAGTTGAACAATCAGGTTGCACAGGCAGGTTGACAGTTACACAAAAGCGGGGCAACCTAGGATCATGAAACTCACTCGATCTCATCTTACATTGTCGATTCTCTACACATACTCTTGCATCTGTCCTCTTGCTTCACAGATTTCACACTGTAGTCATGGATCCGATTTCAGTTGTGACTATCGTTGCAACTGCTGCTAAGATCATTGAGTATTGTGGCAGTGCGGTCGTCCACCTCGATAGTATAACAGATCGATGGAAGGACGCACCAACGATGCTAAGTTCCATTGGCACCGAATGCACTACGACAGCGCAAATCATCAGGAATATCAAGGGCTGGCTTGAGGAGCACGAAGAAGAGTTGTGGACTGAGCACGAAACCTTCCTGGACGCACTCTCCTCGTCTTTGATCCTTTGCTTGGATACTCTGCAAAGACTGCGAGATGATACCAAGAAAGTGTCTAAGTGGCAACAATTCAAACGGTCTCTTAACAACGATGTCCTCCGTGAATGCAGAGACCAGCTCCGCTGGCATGGACAAGCAGCCAGCAGCCTTTACTTGACTTTCAATCGGTACGTGTAGGAGTGGCAGTCTGGAGAGAATCCTGTGTTGACATATATAGTCGACCATTTGAGCGAGAATGGGTAGCAGAGAAGGTCAAGATGAGTCAAATGATCCATACCTCTCGGACAAGCGTTGCTGGCTCATCAGCTGGTTCGATTCTTGATGGCAACGAGTCATACGACAAAGTAGACAACCTGGTCGATAATAGACTGATGAGTTCATCGGTATCGATTCTTGATGGAAACGAGTCGTACGACAAAGTAGACAACCTGGTCGATAATAGAATGATAAATTCATCGGTAGTCTTTTTGTCAAGACTTAAATGGCTCCGGGTTTCGTTCATCGTTGTCTTGGCCTCAGTGGCTCTTGTCCATTTCTTCACGGGAGCTGTAGACTTTGCAGCAGGTTCGGTCGACGAAGCCTCAAAAGACGCTCTCTTCACTGCCGCAAGGGCTGGATCATCAGAGACCGTAGCAAATCTACTCAAATTTGGGGTCAAACCGAGTATCCGCGACCATTTCAACCTCTGGACTCCTTTACATTACGCAGCAGCAAACGGTAGCACGAAGACTATCGACGTCCTCTTGAAATATAAAGATACCGGCTGGTTTGCGGACAAGGACACGACGCCTCTTCATTTAGCTGCTAAACACGGACACACAGCTGCCGTGCGACAAATCCTGAAGCTTTCAGGCCACGATTGGGACAAGGAAAGAGCAAAGGATCAGCAAGCTATCGAAAAGATCAAGACGTCTACGCAGAGCAAATACGTCAAGCAGTTCGAGGCATTTTTGGAAAGAAAGACATTCACAGCGAGAGAACTCACTGTCATTTTTGGCCATACCAACACACTACTTGCCTTTCAAGACCATTCTGAAGGTAACACTCATGCCTTCTCATGCGCCTGCATGATTGGGGATTTTGATATGGTAGAGACGTTATGGAAGAACATCAGCAGTCAATGGTTTCGGCATCCATCGCAGTCTGAAGGCAGTCAAGTCCGCTGGTTCCCCGCCCCTCCACTGCACTTGGCTGTCGTATCAGGCAACCGAGCAACTGTTGCTTTCTTGCTCGACCGAGGCCTGCAAGCAAACGATCAGTCGCCAAATTACGTATCAGGATTTTTCACCGAAGCATATCCTCCCTACAGCTCACCGGCACATTATGCGGCTGCTGTTGGCTCGGCTGAGATCTTGATTGCACTTGAAAGGAGACGGGCTGATCTGACTGCTCTGGATCACCGGCTACGGACGCCGCTATCTTATGCGGTCGTGAATTTTAACGTTGCAGCGGTAGAGTTACTGGTCCAACATACTCCCCGAAAGAGAAGTTGGTGGATCTTTGGAGACCGTATTACCAATACCTATTTAGGATCCGGACATGTATGGTTGGACAAGAAACACAAAGCAGCTGCCATCTCCAACCCACAAATAGTGCAGGCTCTGGGGAAAATTGGGTTCCATTAGAAAACGGGAAACTGTTGATAAACGAAAAGGTATGGTTCGAACCGTTCAGAACCCTAGAGATGTCTGGTACTGTTTGACGTCTCTGAGCTCAAGGGAACGAGTCGTCAATAAAGGTTGGTAATATGTCACTCTGATGGCTAGACGATTTGTATCGATTCCTGATGATCTTGGCAGTTGGCCACCAAATGTGAGCATGAATCTGTTCCTCGGTTTATCCACACAAACCCACGTCGATATTGTTCTTCGGGCCGAGAACAAACGAGGCTGCATGGCCAAGAAACCTTTTCGGCGCTCAACTGAACTTGGTTCCTGATGATCTAAGGTTGATCAAACTTTTGAATGTTGCAAAATGAAGTCATACTGAAGTATGAGACGATCCATGAGGCTGGATAAGTCGTAAGTATCGACGTTGCGGTAAGAGATGGAAAGATGCTCATAATAACAGGATTGGCCGTGATGACATCAATGCCAAGGCCAGCTGGGGCTTAGGGCTCGCACAGGAATAACCCTACTACAGTGTATTGGCGAGGTTAAGACTAAAAGGTAAGTATCCGGGCAGATGAAACAAGCTCTAGAGCGTGACAGCCATAGATGCAGAAAAGATCAATCCCATACATTGACACCCTGTTCTGAGCCACCATGCCGGACGTCCCGACACCTTTCCTGGGTGCAATAACCGAAGTATGCATCGTTACCCCTGACCACCAGAAGACAATGGATGGCCTTCTCCGCCTCGGAATCGGCCCGTTCCAAGTCTTTGACTTCAACTCTTTAACAGTTCCGACCCGACGCTTCCGCGGCCAGGAGGGAGACTTCGAGCTCAAGGTCTGTTTCGCGAAGCAAGGCGATCTGGTTTTTGAGATCATGCAGCCTGTCGGTGGCAACAGTCTGATGGCCGAGTGGCTGCATGAGGTATGATATCCAGCCATCCCAACAGCAGCACTATTAGTTCGGTACGAATCGCTCGCTAATGATTCCTAATTTGATGAAGAGAAACAACAAGGAAGGTGTTCAACACATCGCCTTCGACTGCAAGAATATCCCCATGACCGAGCGCAAGAGAGAGATGCAAGCCCGAGGCTTCGAGCCTGCCATGGAAGGCGTATGGAAGGGGCGAAAGGGGACCTGCACCTTCTGCTTCTTCAATACCGAAGCGAGTGTGGGGACGGTGGTCGAGAGTATTGACTTCTCGGATGATTGGGAGGATCCAGAACATGAGTGGTATCCAGAGACGCCGAAGGAGCAGTCCGTGGAGGGTGGGAGATAGTGGAATGCCACTTCCATCACCGAAATGGCCTGGAGGATGACTCAAGGTGACATCGATAGCAGACATCCTCAATCTGACCCATCGTCAGAATCAACCTGCGTCGACTTGTCATAGTCGGTATCAATCTCCGTCTCGCTCGTCTCATCGTTATCCTGCTGTTGTTCGATCTCATCACCAACACTGCCATCTTCATCGCTGGGATCCACACCGAACTCGCCAAGAATATCCCACCGATCTCCGTTCGCTTGCTGGCTCACGTACTTGACGAACCTCATGACCCCTTTGTCCCGAAGTACAAGACCCAGGGTGTTCCAACCGGCAGGCATGCTGAAAAGTACTCCATCATCTTCATCGTCGTCGACCGCCTGGTATACCGCGGGGTCCGCCTTTTTGTTGCTTTTCTTCTGACTGGCGGGCCTCGACGCGCGAGCACCAGTACTCAAGTCGAGTGGGACCTCGACCCCGTCGCTGCTCAGACCATCGTCACTATGCTCGCCAGCCTCGTCGCCAGCGATGTATGCAATGTAGCCACCTACGCCAGGTGGTTCAGAGCCCTTGGTTTTACCTTCCAGCGGGTCCGTAGCTGTAGCATTCGTGGCGTGTTCCAATTTTTTGCGGTCGTCAGCGTCATCGCCAGCTGGCTCTTCGTCTGCAGCCCAGCCTTCGCTGGGCGTAATCGCCATGATCAGCTCCAACTGTGATTCGTCCTCGGTGTAGCCCGTGGCAAGCGTATAATCTTTGCCCCGACGGAATCGGCAAGCAGTGAGGTTGCGAGAGGATAATGACAAGCCAGTGGCCAGTTGGAGCCACTTGCGAAAGGCTTCAGATGGTAGAAGCTCGGTCAAGAGAGTCTGCGATGGCGACGACTCGGATTCACTACCTGTCTGAGGGTCCAATTGCCGGTACAGGAACCGATGCTTGTACGGAGGTCTCGCCATCCGCCACGAGGTCTGGTTTTCAATGTCGGATGTTGCAAGAGGTAAGGGTAGGGCTTCTTGTTTGACAATATCCGTTTTCAACGAATCGGAGAACTTCTGCGATAGGAACTTTTCGAGACATATCGAGCACTCATCCGCAAAGGTGTTAGAGACAGACTCTAGGGTGTCAGGGGTTAGATAAGTGGGAGCAATGAACTTTAAGAGGAAATCCAGGTCTTTCTCCGATAGTGGCGCCTCATTCTTGCACTGCTCATCCAATGGGCCACCTGATGCTGTAGCATCATCCATCTTCTGAGATGTGTCGTCATATTGGCGCATGTCACGACTGGGCATATCAAATTGGTCTCCACTGCCTTGCAATTGTTGCAGACTGCTTCGCTCAGCAAGCGACTCTTCCAGGCCTTCAACGTAGCCTGCTTCGCCCTCTTGTGGGATATGATACCAACCACTGATTGCCATTCTCACTCTTGCCTCGTCACCATCAAGTTGTGAGCCCGGTGACTGGGCAAAGACCTCTTCGACATCATGGTAGCTTTCCCCCGGTTGCACCGCAAAGAAGCTCAGTTGGTTGAAAGCTGGGGGTATGGAGAGAGTAGAATCTGGACCTGGCACTTTGATCTCCTTTCCGTCCTTGTCTTTCTGGACCACAGTCGGATACAGGCGTAGCGCTCCACCCCATTCAGACTTCCACGGTTGGTCCGGATCTGTCAGATACAAGATATAGCTGACTCTTCTGCTACCAATCACATCGTCATGGCAAAGTAGATGGCAACCAGGGGTGTACACGTTGATCGCCATGTCGGTCTTCTTTCCGGACAATGGACCGGAACGGGTGACGGTGGAAAGGAACTCTCGGAACGCTGGGGAGTACAAGGCATTGCGGAGGGTGAGAAGAGACGGTAAGAGCTTGAGAGAAGAATCATCAAGTCCATCAAGATTGGCCAAGTCCCCCGACTGGTGAATTTTGTAGATGTCCGTCTCTTTTGGCGTAAAGGATAGATTGGTTTGAACCTCGGCGCGCACATTACGGAGTAATTGGGGATCGAGAAGGGCCTGGATCACACCATGTTTGTAGCTTCATTTTCTGTGAGAAGAGCGAGATGTTATTGCCGTCGGAGGTTGCTTACGGCTCAGAGGTGGTGTATTCTTTCTGGTACTTCTCTACTTGCTGCAGTAGACCTTCGCGGAATTGGGTCGAGCCATTGGTCCGTCTAGACGTTCTTTTCTTTGCAGGCTTCTCTGCCAGATCCTCATCAGCCTTCCGCTTCATGTTGACGAATTGAAGTCTGGAGCTCGCAACAAGGAAGAAGTTTTCTGCCTGAGGCTGCCAGGACGGTAAGCGCCGCGGCGTTGGAAAAAGTCCAATTCGAAACCCCCACTTCAGTGCCACGTGAAATATGACATCACATGCAACGGTTGCGGTACATATTCACCACAAAGGAGCAGTCTCGCGCCGCAACCTCCCCTTCAGTATTTAACCCGCTGCAACATACCATTCACAGTCTCACACCTAACACTCTCACGCCGAACATTAACGCAATCTGAAATATTAATACACACATCATCACCGCAATGCAGAACATTAAGTAAGAATCGGAAGCAAACACAGAACCACGATGCATCCGCTAACATTCTCTTCCAGGAACGCCGCAAACTACGCGTCCGAGAAGATCCAAGGTGGAGGCGCTCAAGCCTCGAAAGAAGCAAACAAGTGTATGTAGGACTTCTACACCTTTGTTGTTGCTCCACATCCGAGAGCAGCCTCTGGTCCAGTCATCCCCGCAGCCGTTGTTCTCCGTCAGACTCTGCCTGTCGTACATCTGCGATACAATACTTCGAATCTTGGGCTGACCGTTACCATAGCCGTTGCGAAAGACAGCCAGGTGCCCATCGGTACTCGCGTCCGTGCTGCCGGAAACATGATGTCTGACAAGATGGATCAACATGGTCATGAAGTACGACCAGAATATACGAGCCAACGGAGAAGATCTATGGCTGACTGACTGCGAACAGGCTGATGCAAAGGTCCACAAGGAGCAGGCGAAACGAGGATAGTGCCGAAGCTCTTGCAAGCGGGAGGAGGATGTTTATGATGGAGTCTCTGTTGACCTTGTTATCTCAGCAGCTATTTTGAGTAGTCGATGACCGATACCCCATCCCAAAGAGAATGTAATCGATTCAATCATCTCGCTACTGGCCATGACTGCTGTTCGTTGCTAAGTTGTATAAACAATTTGTCTTCAAATGTGATCCAACTGTGGCAGTACGAAAGTAAATCTCTGTGATCAAAATCAAAGTGTCCCACTGAAACCCAGCATATCGACCGATATCGGTAGTAGGCTGAATTATGGAGAGAGGTGTTGAAAGCGTAGAAGGAAATGTCATGGTCATGCAGACAAAAGGAAATGAAACCTTAAAACGCTAGACGAAACTTTGAGTTAGTCTGCCGTCGTCATAACCTCAAATTCTCCTGCTCACGCTAAAAACTATCATACAGACCCTGAATGTATCTGAAGAGACTTGCCATCACTCTTCTCTACTCACACCCTCCTACCTACAGCTCCGTTTATTCTCTCATCCAGCTTCCTCTAAACCCGACTGATCATCATGTATGTTCTATTTCATTGCGCGATCCTAACTGTAAGCTGATCTCCACCACCAGGATCGGTCTTCGCAGCACCGCCTTTCGCGTCCTCTCCAGACGAAATAACTTCCTCTCTTGCAGAAGTCGTTCATTCCACGCCGTAATTCCTTCTACGACTCGAGTCTCACTACAGCGACCGCTAGCCTTCCAATTACAACGTCGATTCGCTAGCGAAGATCAGACGCAATCCGAGCCCGTAGCAGACGGTGCGAAAGCCCAACATGGCGACAACTCGATAGCAGCGTCATCCAAAGGCAGCGAGTCGGAGAATCCAATCCAAGAAGGCCAGGAAGGACGTGGTGCTTCGTCCCAAGGCCAGGAGCATAGCACCATTGGCGATCTTGCTGAGTCTGCGGCCGGAAAAGTCAAGGAAACAGCGTCCAAAGCTTTCGAAACGATTGCTGGAGGGTCTGCCCCGAGTCGCGGTACTTATGCTGGCTCTGGTGCAAAACAATACGATGCCCCTGCAAGTTCGAGCATCTACGTTGGGAATTTGTTCTTCGATGTGCGAGAAGATGATCTGCGGAAGAAATTCGAGGAATGCGGTACGATTGAAAATGTCAAATTGATCATGGACAATCGTGGTTTGAGCAAAGGGTATGTCTTCTCTTCTTTTTTCCATCCTTCCCTCCCATCCATCCAAAAAAGAAAACCAGAGATCTTTTCATACAACATGCATGCGATTACTCTTTATATTCTCGCTATCAAATCACAGAATCTGACAACCGATAACAGTTTCGGCTACATAAACTTTACCACCACCTCCGCCGCCGCCCTCGCAATCCAAACCTTCAACTCCCAACCCTTCGAAGGCCGCCGCCTCACAGTCCAATACTCCACCCCTCGCTCCCCTCTCCTCGCCCGCCCGAACCGCAACCCCGACGGCGCCTCCCCACCAACCCGCACCCTCTTCATCGGCAACATGGCCTTCGACATGTCCGACCGCGAACTCAATGACCTGTTCCGCGAAATCCGCAATGTCGTCGATGTAAGGGTTGCGATTGATCGACGGACGGGCCAGCCGAGGGGTTTCGCGCATGCGGATTTCACGGATGTGGAGAGTGCGAAGGAGGCGATGGTTGCGTTGAGTGGGAAGGAGGTTTGTGGGAGGGCGTTGAGGGTGGATTATAGCCAGAGTACTGGACGGGCGAGGATGGGGAGGGAGGCTGGGGGTGCGGGTGGTGGGGGGGAGGGGAGGGAGGAGATGCAGAGGGGGCATTGAGGTAGTTTTGGGTTGGAAAAGGATGGAGTGAGGAGGTGGTGATTTATGGGGGATGATGTTGGGTGGGGGGTTTGGACAAGATGATGCGAGAAAAGAGAATGTGGAGGAGCGATAATGTGAAGGAAGATGGCTGGCAAGGTCATGTATTGGAACCGACAATCTCCACGTCAATTTGGTCGACGAACGAAATAGAAGCTTGCTTCTGTCAGGATGTGGATCTCGAAAGGCTTCTTTCTTTCTCATGTACATCAATCACTATTACTTCACCGTGTACCCAATTTGTCCATATCACTATTAGCTAGACATCCCCATAAAAATCAAAAACAACATCTCCCCTTCTGTATTGAGTTGGTTTGATTGGTTGTTTTATACAATATAATGACGAAGATATTTGGCTGTCGAAAAGGAATGCAGTTCGGAACGCTGATTTGTATGTTTCTCTTCTGTGCTTTAACTATGGGGATGTAATTTTTACCATTCTTAACATATGTGCCCACAGATACCATAACCACATACCCTTCCCATGTACTACCTTACATCAACATCCCTCACCCTTCCTATCCTACCCGTTCCCTTCCCTCCTCCTTCTCCATCTCCTCAAACCACTCCCACACACCACAGCATTCCAGCAAACCCATCTTTGCGATTTCTCAAAAATCAAACTCCCCCCTAAAACTCTCCACATCAACCCCACCCCCCTGGACCCTCTCCGCCAAATCCCTCCGCCCCATATTCGTAAAAACTCTCCTCAACGTCTCCAAAAGATTCGTACTCTGATTCATCCTCGCCATCCTCCTCACCTCCCTTTCACTTAAACCCCCAACCCCTCCACTTCCCCCATTCCCGCCACCATTTCCACCTCCTCCATTACCCACACTCGAAATGTCTTCACCCATCACCTCCCTAACCCTCTGCACCCCTTCCCGCTCCACAACCTCATGCATAGCTAATGCCCCCAACAAATGCTGCGCTGCCTCCTCCTGACACCCGATATTGATACAGCTGACCCCGAGGTTATACCGCGCTCTTACGAAACCAGGACATAGTCTTAACGCCTCCTCGTACGCTTGTATCGCCTCTTCGCTGCGGCCGCTATTCGCCAGTGTAGCGCCGAGACGATTCCATAATAGATGGGCTTGAGGTGGGGAGTTGGTGAGGCCTTCGGTTGTGGAGTCCAGTGCGGCTGAGAAACAGTCGACTGCTTTGGTGTATTCTTCGCATCCGTAGAAGAGCACGCCGAGACCGACTTGCACGTCCGGGTCCATGGTTTTGGTGTCCCCGCCGGGGGAGAGCTGGGCGGCGCGGATAAAGTGGGATGTTACTTTTTCGTGGAGGAGGTGCCGGTCTGTGAAGCCCATTTCCGAAATTTGAGACAATTGATCCGGTGGTAGGATGGAGGGGTATTTGGTTGAGAGCCAGCGTTCGAGGGTGCGGTAGGCGGTGGGTTCGTAGCCCTCGTTTGTGTAGGAGATTGCGAGACCCATGAGGGCGGGGAGGTTGTTGGGGTCGAGGGTGAGGGCTTGTTCGAGGGCGCGGATGGCGGGCGTTTCTTTTTCGTTTTGGGCTTGCGCTTGGCCCAGGGCGACCCAGGCGTCCAGGTGGTCCGGGTCTTTTTGTACGGCGGCTTCGAAAGCGAGAGCGGCGAGGGAGAGGTTGCCGCCTTCGGACATGATGCGTGCGCCTTCCGAGTAAGGGTCTTTGGCGTTGGAGAAGATGTTCGAGTCTTCGAAGAGGTATTCGCCTAGGTTGGGGTCGCGTTGTTGGTGATGGAAGCCGTCGAAGTTGCCGAAGGCATCGGTGTCGAAATTGTGGGAGTACTCTCCGTCGAACATGGTCCTGGCGTAATTGGCGTTTTCAGCTTGGAGGCCTCGCCAGATGGACTCGAAGTCTCCAAACTGATCTGTTTCGGTCTGGGGTACTGACCTGTCCATGTCGCCGAGTTCTGCTTCCATAGCTGCGTTGGCTAGGGTATCTATGTCCTCCTCACTCAGATTCTGCTCCCGCTGTTTGCCAGCGGCGTCGATTTGGGCGAATTGTTGTTCCCAGTCCTTGTCGTCAAGTTCGACCATGCAATCCTTGCCGTTGTTTTGTGCCATTGGTTCCATCGGTCTTTGTTGCCCGGCCATCGGACTGTACAGACCCATGCCGCTCATGCCGTAGCCCATACCCATAGGTCGCTGATAGCCATTCATTTGGACGGATGGGGTAGAGATGCGTGGAGACTGGGTACGTTCTATCTGCTGAAAGCGTTGGAACTCTGCCGGACTGAAACCTCGAGGGACGAAATTGCTGGTCTTGGAAGACTTGAAAGCTCTCTCTAGCCTCGATTGCTCGCCTGGATCGAATTCTGTCGCCCAAGCTGGTGAGGATGCTCCAGGGGACGACATACGGTAGCCATCTAAGTCACGGCGCATCTGTTCCATAGCAAAAGGCTTGAGAGCTTCGGGAGGTACTTGGCCGGTTTGCTGTAGAAAGTCTTGCATAGCCTGTATATCGCACAGTCTGTCACTAATCAGGGATCGCAAGGACTTGGATCTAGACTCACAGCCTCTTGGTTGAGCCCATTCCTCTGCGTCCTGAAGGTTTCCTGCACACTTGGGCCCGAGCCAACGAGTCTGTCCCTTTGCAAGGACTTGTCATCTTGGACATGCTTGGTGAATTGACTGAGCGGATTTCCGGCGGTGGAGCATTCGGCGCCTCCAGGGAATGCCATCTTTGCGATTCAGTCACTCAAGATCTGGAGCTGGGTGGTGAGTGCTCTAGGTGTTATGAATCTACACCAGGCTGCGATGTTGTCCAGGGCTAAAAGTCAGGCATGGCCATGTTGACGACTTTGACGTTATGTCAGGCACAATCAGCCGAGGTCCGTTTGTCTTGGCAACGTCATGCCATTCTCGGGTTCTAGATTCCTGAGTATGCATTCGTTCCGGCATGGCGAGCTTCAGCCGAAGATTATAAGAAGAACATTGGGATATGGCTCGAAGCAAAGAAGTTCGAGAAATTAGTCATGGGAAGGAATTTATTAGCTCATGAATGATTCTGGTCTTCTAGAGAGACCGAAAGCCACCTCCTACCGTCTTCATCTTCACGCCATGTGCTATGTAGACTTCAAATCAGACGCAGAACCAAGCACTACGGCAATTTCATAGCAGCAGCCAGCAACTTAGGAAAATTCGGCGTCCCCAACCCCGTCGCTGGATCCCATCCTGCCACCGCCTGAAAGCCCTGCGTACCACATCCCGGGTTCGATCCCAAAGTGATGTCGTTGAATGCCCCCTGATTGGCGTAAAGGAACGGATTCACGAACCCTAAAGTCGACTTGCCGGCATACAGACGAGCTTCGTTGATGAGTGTAAGGATGGCCCCGACAACCGGTGAAGACGCCGAAGTCCCATAGACGAGTGCGAACTGGCCGGTCACGGCAACGACGTAATTTGCCCCATTGGCGCTGATGTCTGGGAAGCCGCGCGTAGTCTGCGAATTGTTGAAGCGGTCGGCGCCGTACGGAGGTGGGAAATTGGTGAACCAGGATTTGACCGCCGAGGCCTGGTAGGATGGGAGAGGGAACACGTTGGAGAAGCCTCCGCCCGAGAAGATGACAGTTTCGCATGCTTTTTCAGGTGCGGTGACCGAGGCATTGGGGACGATTTGCGTGGCGCCGATGGAGGTGATGTAGGGGCAGCCACTAGGGAAACCCGGGTTGAAGATACCTGAGGAACCATCGTTGTACTCCCTGGTTTCCGGGTCGATGCATCGACCGCCGTTACCGGCCACCCCAGAGTCACCGGAGGAAAACAGGAAGCTTGTACCGGCGAGGCCGAGCTTCATGTACTCCATACATTGGCGTCGCTCGTATGCTGCGGTGAGGTCGGCTTCGTTGTACCCGTACGAGGTCGAGATGACTTTGGTGGCTGCGAAGCCGCCGCAATTCTTGGGGCCTGGGAAACCGCCGGCTGCATTGGGGTAGGAGGCGTCTTGGAGCGGATCGTCTCCGGCGCAGTATGACCCGTCCAGAGCGTCGAGGAAGTCGTTGAATGACGCGCCCTGGACTTCGTCACCCACTTGGTATAGGGTCGTCTTTTGTGGATTGATCAGAGTCATGGCGTATTCAAGGTCTAAATCGGATTCGCCGTTGAACTGGAAGCCTTGCCGGGTAGTCTGAACGACACCACCGTTGATAGAATTCAACGTAGGTGTCCGTTGGACCTGGTTCTTGGAGAAATTCGCAAAGAACAGATCGAGATCCTTCTGCAAGTACGCCTGAGGGGTGTACTCGACAATGCCATAGCTGTTCTTGGGATTGGCCGTCATACCGGGAGGAAAGAGGTAGAGGGCTCGGAGGCAATTGGGCGTAATGAATTGGTTGCAATTCTTGAGCTCATCTCTGAGTTTATCCAGGACGGTCTGTCTACTGAGCGTGGCACCTTTCTTGGGCAACGAGCCGGAGGTAGGAGCACCAATGCCCAAGGCAGCCTTGGTCTGCACGGGATGGCCAACGGCGGCGGTCGAGGTGGGAGCGCGTTTTTCCACCGGCTTCGCCACTCCTTGGGGGATCTTGGCATCGAAATGCACAGTCGGGGTGATGAAGTCGACGTGAGGAGTAACGTGCTCCGGAATGCGGTACTCTGAGCAAGATACATGCGGCTTCCCAGTGGTATGTTTGTAGAGGTGGTATTCCGTTTTCAGGAGGTTCTCAGCCTCGGCAACGGTTGCGTCGAACTTGAGCCAGCCCAAGGATTGTGATCTCGATATCCGCTCTGCAGCAATGCCTGACGAAGTCAACCAGGACTTGACCGTCTCAACTGTCTCTGTGCTTGGTGCAAACTTGTTCGCAATGTCTTCGTGAGTCCAGTGCTTGCCGTAGTTGGATGACGTGGGACTAGAAACGTCCATGAGAAACTCGTCGGCTTTGTCAAGGTTTGACTGGGTGAGGGCGATCTTCATCGGTAGCACTTTGGAGCGGTCGAGCTTCTCGTGGTATTGCCATCCCGGTGGAAGCTTGTCACGCTTTTCATGGAGGACATGATTCACAGAAGGGAGGGCAAGGCTGGTTGCCACCAAGGCACTCAGGGTCAAGAGAGAGAAATGCATGACGGACTTCCAACCGGAATGTGGGATAGAAAGGAGTCTGGATGGAGAAGAGAGCTGGAAATGCGAGCTTGACTGACCTTATATAATTTTGCTTCAGAGAGACTCGATCCCATCTGCAATCCGTTGCTCTCCGCACTCTCAACCCGAGCAGCATGACAAGGCTGCATGAGGAAGGAGGCCAACACGGTATCGGTGCAGCGTGAAAGGTCCATGTAGGATCCATCATGCCGTTGTCCCCTGTGGATGGCCGAGTAGCCAGGCTGCTGAGATCGACTACTGCATACTTCAGCTGTGCTTGCAGAAAAGGAAGGAGCGAGGTCTTGCGGGGTTGTAACGGTGATTGCGAGCTCGAAAGGGTGCGTGAATCGATTGGCCGTACGGCTGGAAGTCTTGAGGGACGAAGAAGCTCGAGGCTCCTGGAGAAGGTCAAGCTTCCCCATGACTTGCCCGAGGCTCGGTCCGTCAAAGATGATTGTATCTGGCTCCAAGGAAAGCTACATCCCGAGAAGGTGGTGAAGGTCGACCCGTGCGCAGTGGAAAGTGTAGTGGTCATGCAATCACCAGGCCGTTAGATAACGATAGGCGTGCTTATACACCTGCAGCTGCCCCTGAACATCCATCCCGAATTCGGTAAAGCAGCCGAGAGGTGCTCTCAGGACAAGGATTGCCGAGGGTGCAGGCGGTATTTCTTTTTCTTTGTTGCGATGTAGCGGCATATCAATGTTCGGACCGGGATATAAGACTCTGCGCACCTTCCGCAACCGGTTCGAGCAGTCCTTGGTGCAAGATCGTGCATTTAAACTTTCAGCAGCTAACTCTAGGCAAGATGCTTGATGGCCGAGCAGGAATAAACTCACAAGATGAGGGGCTGAGCAGGACCCATGTGCGACCGTGCGACGCCTGCAAGACTCCCTGTGCAATACGTTGTTGTATCAATGGTAGTATTTGTTATCGTCATTGCTCACATATATCCGGAATATCATTACGAGATGGCTGATTGTTGTGCTTCATACCAAGCGGGAAGTTGCCGAACACCCGTGAGAACGCACCCAACTGTTTTCGAGCTTTTACCTTGGGACACCACCGTACAGCCCGTTCCCATCCACGGGTGTGAGATACACCATCCATCCGGGTTGCTAGCCTGCTGCGAAACGGCTGCAGCCCATTGTCTCGGTAGGTACTCGTCATTCCTACAGCTCAACCGGCGCCACCACCGGGACCTGCAGCCCCATTGGAGTACGACATCCAGCTCATCACATGGCTCCCTCTTCTCTTGTCATCCTCGTCCGACACTTCCAAATTCGACCGCATCTCTGTCACTCCTGCTGGATGTCGAGGCGACCGGTGACTATCGGTGGTTGGGGTGCCCTCGCTTGAGAGGCCTGATTGATCTCGTGCCTTGTTGATCTCGAGTGTCTCCGGATTCGGGGACAGCTCGGGCTTAGGAGATGGTTCTGCTGATAGTTCGGATGGAATTCCTGGCGAAGGGAAAAGGCCTCCGCTGTTGGGTGACGATTGAGAAGACGGTACTGATCCATCTTGCTTCGATGGGACTGAGGCTGCAGAGTAGTAGCGTTCTGTTGACACAGCAGTCAGTAGCTGTAACACTCTCTCGAGCTAGACCCTTGAGCCGCAGGCATTCTCGATTGCGTTCTCCGCAGATGACATAAGTATTGCGACTCGACTGCTTTTCTTTTCCGCAGGCAAAAGAATGAAGCATCGGAACCTAGGAACCTGACCCCAACGTAGATCCTGACATAATACTGACCTGAGTAAACTCCAAGACCTCGATCTGAACCGGGCGAATCTTGCCCTTGGAGCCAGTGTTCTCGTTCAGGCTTTGTGGCTTCGTCCCTGATCCGCTTTCTCCTTCTCCTCGCGCCAAACCGAATTAGCCAAATCGCAATGGCAGCGACGACAGCCCCAACGACCACGCCTATGATGATCGGGGTCTTGCTGGTGGAGTTTGAGGACGATGTTCCACCTCCGGTAGCAGCTGTCTCAGCAGCAGCAGTGGCAGAAGAATTGCTTCCTGTCGGAGTTCCAGAGGTTGTAGGTGATGCTTGGCTGGCCGACGAGCTTTGAACGGTAGGCGTAGACGTGCTGGCTAACGTTCTAGCGGGAGTATTTACTCTCAGGGAGTACGTTGAAGTATCGGCTGCGGTGCTCGAGCTGTCAGGACTGGTCTTATTTGTTGCATCACTACTTGATGGTTAGCCTCGAGTGTAGCTCAGGAAGGCTCGTACTCGTAGACTCACTCTTGTGAAGCGGATGCGAGGTCATTCAAGCTGGGAATCCGTTGGTCGAACGGGCATCCTTCGTTACAGGCGTCTTGCGAACAGCAGCCTTCGAACCCCGTACTGGCGCAGGTGTAGAAAGAATAACCAGGACTGCAAGTGTTGGATTGACGTTTGTTGATTGGCATGATGGAGATGTCTTTACCTAGACACATCAATGGCAATTAAAAGGATGGAAGTGCATGAACGACTGTAAAAGCAGTATTCAGTAGACAAGGGGCCCGGGATTTATTCTAGCATTGCAAGGTTACCTCAATCCGGATGGTTGCAGGTTTCGTGTCAAGGGTGTCTTTTGAATACACATTTGCTTGCGTTCATGGCCTCGGCATCAACAGAAAAGCGAGTGGTCTGCAAGCACTGCCTTCTTCTCGATACATCGACTTCCACGCCAAGCCAAAGCGATTCCCCGTCCATAGTCCATCGAGGCTGGAAACTACCAGGGAAAGGATGAGGAGCAGACGGCATCCCACATGGATTTGCCACACTCTTGGTTCCACCTGCAATACTATGATTGGCAACGCATCGACCAGGTTTCGACATTGGGGTGACGGGCATTGCGGAACACAGAACCAAGGCTTGTTTCATGACTTGTACGATCGGGGTTCCTACAAGACTTGAAACCAAGCGTTGGATGCCCACCTAAGTGGCTACTCATCATTCGCACGTCCCATCGGGAGGAATCACTGTCGTCGGCGTCCGGCTGTGTATGGTCGAGACGCCGGTAAGCTGGGACAGTAAGTCTAGCATAATATGACACTAAGACCATGCAGCACTGGTGGAACCAAGGATGGCCTGCCATGCCGACCTTGCAGACATGACGATGATGATGTTAACATTCAAGAGTGTAATGTTGTGTGAGTCGATACTCAATCTCGACATCATCGTCCAAACTTCATTTGCGCCTTGGCAAAGTTGTACAAGGCTCGGAGGAAGACTTGATAGCCGACTCCACAGTTGTCTTGGGAGTGGTAGATTTCCGTGAGGCGAACCTGCCAGGGCGGATAGCCTTGCAGCTTCACGTAGGGACCAACTACTATGAGAAGATCGGGCTCTGCCATCACGCTTTCGGAGATCTCGGCGTCTATCAAGTCCAAGGAAATGTCATCGGCCGATAGTTTGTTCCTCTGCGACATTTCGGTCAGGGTCTTCGTAAGATCAACAAGCGTCGCTCGGCCGTCCCCTTCAGATAAAAGAAGGATTGATAGATGGCCTAGGAGGTAAGTCAGTCGGGCAGGAATATCCAAGGCGATGGGTTCTTACCAGCCGAGGATGATACCCTTGCTGACTGGTCACCGTCGAGGAAAGATGGGATATGAGGAGCCTGAATTTGTAGGGTTGGAACGTGGCGACCGAAGTAGGAATGCAGTTTTGAAGATACCAAACGGTGTGTCCGTTGGATGTGGTCTTTCAGAGCTCCTACGCATTCGTTAGCCGTTTATAGCTTCGACATTGGATGCAGCACGGCTTTCCTTACCTGTTCTCTCATACACGCTGAGCATCGGTATGCCTGCGCCTGCACACCAAGCTGATATCTCAGCGAGGTCGTCCAAAAGTTTCTCCAGTCCAGCCAATCCACGTTCTTCCTGCTTCAGTTCCAGGATAACGCTCAGGTGTTGCGGTAGTCTCTCGAGACCTCGGATGTCTTGCCTGATCAGCTCTGGTGCTCGATGGTGGTAGTAGAGGATAGCGAAGATGCGATCAAGTATGATGTGGAAAGCCTGGCGGAAACGGATGTAGAGGGAGAAAAGCATGTGCATCGTGGTGAAGACAAAGAAGTGGAGTTGAGTCTGGAGAAACATTCGGATGGGTTGATGCTTCGGCGATTTTGTGACTGTGAGTGGCTTCGCGGGGAGATACGGCTTGAGAAGCTTCTCTCTTTCTCGAACATCGAGCTTGTCGACATCTTTGCGGTAGATTTTGGTCTCTTGACTCGCAACCATGGCGGCCGTGAATGGCTCCTGCCTTCACTCAAGGGTATAGTGGAAGCAGCGCAATTGAGGAAAGAACAATGAACGTGGTGATATCCAGTCTTTTCGATGCCAGGTTGATTGTGCCTAATTGGAGGTAAGACGTGGGTTTCAATTGCGTACGCGTGTCACTAAAGAAGATTCGTCGAGACCTATCTCAAAGCGGTGAGCGGCGGAACGGCAGAATTGGCAGAATCAATACCGACCCCTCCGCCTGAAGCTCTTTTATCACCTCAAAACAGATCATGCTTGGGCGATCTCGACCAGCCTCGCTACCTTTGATGATGACTTAGCAATGATGTAGCGATCAGGAGAGGCAGGCTTCTTCCAGCGGATTCATCATCATGCCCGGCACGACGAGTACCTCATCCTCAAACTCCCAACCACCCACCCTCTACTCCGGCAGGTCAGTCTTCGGCCAAGCTCCCACGTTTGATCTCGAAACCTTTTCCAACCGTGAATTCGTTGTCAAAGACTTCGTCGAGTCACTCTCCGACAGTGCTGTCCCTCCCAATCGCAAATCAGGTCCAGCAAATCAGGCCAATGCATTCGATCCGAAGCCTTTCATACGGACCTTCGAGAACGCGCTCAATCGTATGGTCGAAATTTCTAGCGATCTGGAGCATCGCGAGAATGAACTCTCGGCTGCGGTCCGGCGCGCTGAAGCGCAGCATGCCAGGGCCATGCAGTCCACCAAGACCGAGCTGGACGAAGCCATGGCCAAGTTTGAGAGACTAGACAGTTCACTCTCAGGCAATGACCATAACTCGGTGAGCAGGACGGTCAAGATTGGTCAAAGACTTGAAGAGCTAGATCGCCAAAGGATACGGGCGCAAGATACCAGGTTCTTGATACAATGTTGGCTAGAAGTCAGCGAAAGAGGTGAACTCTTCATGCTCGAGGATATCCGAAGACAAGGCGGAGGGGAAGGCAAGGTCCGGTGCGCAAATATAGCTCGACAACTCATGAAAATCAGCCAGAGGTTGGACCAACAGAGCTGGCCGCAAGTGGACGGCGCGCCAGTCCATGTCAATGGTGTCAATGGAGGTCCCAATGCCAGTAAGAAGAAGCGGCCACGGCATAATACTCGGGAACTGATCGAGAAGTTCTCCGAGACGCTGGAAAAGGACCTGCTCAAGTCATTCGACGAGTTCTACCGCAGAGAAAATTTCGACGGCATGCACGAATGCGCTAAGGTCCTCTACGACTTCAACAGCGGAGCGAGCGTAATCGGTGCCTTTGTCAATCAACATCAGTTCTTCATCGACCGGAGTCAATTGATCACTGAAGAGGTCGGCGGAGACCCCGAGTCATGGGAACGACTCGCTGACCCGGACGCGCAAGCCCCAGGCGTGGAGCCAAGCTTACAAGCTCTGATTGAGGAAGTTAAGATTGTGGTGCAGGAGGAGTCGGCCATCATCAAACGAGCCTTCCCTTATGCCGAGCAGGTCATGACCAAGTTTCTACAGCGGGTATTCCAACAGTCCATTCAACAACGGCTTGAGATGGTCCTCGAAAAGGCGAATACCATCTCGTCGCTCGCCTTCTTGAGATCATTACAAGCCGCTAGGAGTGCTATCAGCACGCTGATAGATGATCTGAAGATGCACGGTCTCATCGAATCTCCAGAGCCAGCGTCTCCCCAAATCACAATGGTACTGGACCAGCAGTTCGATGATCTCTTCGTCCCTTACTTCGCAGGCTCGACTTACATCGAGAGGGAAAAGCGGAACCTTGAGGAGCTTTATTCGTCGCTTCTCTTCAAATTCACCATCTTCCACTCTCGGAAACGGAAAGCGCCCACAACCTTGATGAAATCCCTAGCCAAGTCAGGGAGCGAAATGTTGGCCTCTGCCCGTGATGCTTACGTAGAAAGACTCGACTCATCTGATCTCGCGCCTGCCCAAAAGAAGATGCTTCTGCGGATTGCAGGGCTGAAAGACGCCGAGAACGCAAAAGCACAGACTGAGATCGAAGTTAGCACCGAGGACGGAGTCCTAAGTACGACAAACACCAAGCGAATGCTCAAGTGGCTCGCGGAAGCTGTAGGTCGTGGTCTCGAACTCAATGGAGGAAACGAAACCGCAAGAGATGTATCCGCTCTTCTTCATATCCTCATCAGTAACATGGCGGAAATCTACCTCGAGACTGCTCTGGACGCTGCCAGCGATCTCGCCGCCTCGCAAGAAACCGCAACCAAATCCGAACCAGACCTATCCTACGTGCCTACTCTTAAACCCGCCATAACCATTATGCATCTCCTCTCTACCTTTATCCACACTATTCTTCTTCCCCTCGCCAACTCCAACATCTCCATCCGCAAGGACATGACCCGCTCCACCACGCAAACGCTCGAAAACCTAGAAAACAAAGTTAACAACATCCTGCAGCATACCATCGACGTCATCCTCAACTGGACCTCAAGACTCCTAGCCAACCAAAAGAAAACCGATTTCCGCCCCCGTGATGACCCCGGAGCAATCCAAACCACATACACAGAACTCCTCCAAACACCAACCTGCCAAACCGTCTACACCTTCCTCTCCCGCCTCTACCCCTTCTTCCTCACCTCCCTCACCCCCGGACCCAACCTCACCGCCTTCCTAACCGAACTCGCCTTGGGATTCCGTTCCCTACTGTTCGCCCATTTCCAGAAATTCCAAGTCAATGCCGCGGGCGGTATCATGGTGACGAAGGATCTAACGAAATATATTGAGGTGATGAGGACGTGGGAGTTGGGCGAGGAGTTCGAGCAGGGTGGTGGGGGGTTGGAGGCGGTGATGGAGATTGGGCATCTTTTTGTGGTGGGGCCGGAGGCGTTGAGGGAGAGGGTGAGGGGGCTGAGGGATAAGGGGTTTTGGGAGGCGGGTGTGTTGAGGGGGATTGTGGGGAGGAGGGAGGATGTGGGGAGTGCGGGGGTGCAGAGTGTGCTGGGTATGTTGTAGGTGTTTGTAAGAGAGGGGGTGGATTGGGAGAATTTTGGGGGGATTTGAATGGAGGCTTCTGGAATGAAGTGATGGACGATTATACCCATTTAGCGCGAAGCATTGCTGCAATCACTTTGAAAGATTCTTGATCTATCATATCTTTCAGGGTTTCTTCTTTCGGCGTCTTACAAGTTACATCTAATTCCATCAAGTCCTCAACGGCAAAGATCTAAATCATCTCGGTCTTCCCCATCTTTTCCGCCAGTACATCCACCTCCGGATCCTGCTTCTGGCTGACATTCCGCCCCTCCTCCTCCTCCGCATCCCGAACAATTCCCTCCGCCTTCTTGGCCTTCTCCTTTTCATCTTCCTTTTTCTCTTCCGCTTCGCTATCTTTCTCCTCCGCTTCTGCTGCTTCCTCTTCCTCCTCTTCAACGTCACTATCCTCCTCTTCCAAATCACTGAATTCATCAAGTCCATACTCTTCTCCACCGCCCCCCTCAGCTTCATCCTTCCTCCCCTCCAACACCGTCCTCAATCGCTCAACCCCTTCATCCTCCTCCGCAAATCTATTCCCATTCAACTCCACCCGCCTCAAACACGGTAATTTCCCTTCTTCCACAACCTTCAACAACCGTCCCACTCCCCGCGAATCGATCTCGTTGTACTGCAGCCGTAGCACCCGGAGCTCTTTATTCTGCCCTTTGGATAGGGCATCGCATAACATCCCCATCCCCCGTTTCCGTCCTAGAAGACTATCGCCGACACCCAGTTCGCGGAGTTTCGGCCAAAGGGGAAGCACGGAAGCCAGCGCTTCGGCACCAACATGCGTGAACGTGTTATCCTGCAAATCGAGCACCTCCAGCTCCTCACAATGTTTCAACCCCTCCAGTAATAGCGTGCGGATCCCTGGCTGCCGAATCCCATTCTGCACCATCTTGACGGTTTTCAGATGCGGGTGTTTTAGAAATATCTGCGCCCAGGCGGCCATGGATCCTGTTTCTAGTCTGTTGCGTCCGCATACGATTGTTTCGAGATGCGGGATGTGGGTGCCTTTTGGGGCGTTGTTGCCGTTGTTTATTCGGGCTTCGGCTTTTCGGTCGGCGAGCGTGGAGAGGGCTGTGGCGATGTGGGTGCCTGCTTCGGGGCCGAGGCCGTTGTTGTTGAGGATTAGGTGTTGGAGGGGGATGTGTTGGCGTAGGAAGTCGACGAGGGGGGCTTGGGTTTTGAGGCCGAAGGCATTGTCGCTTAGGTCGATTGTTGTGAGGTTTTGGAGAGGGAGGAGGGAGGTGAGAAGGGAGGTTAGGGCGGGGGGGATCTCGGAGAGGAGGCGCGAGGTGAAGATATCGGCGAGGTTGATAGAGGTTAGGGATGTTTGGGCGGAGAGGAGGGGGGCGAGGGATGTGCAGGCGGGGGCGCCAAGGGTGTTGCCTGAGAGGGAGATGTGGGTGTAGGTTTTTGTTGAGGAGAGGTCTTGGGTAGGGGATTTGGCGTCATCTGAGGTGTCGAGCTTCAGGCCGCGGCCCTCGAGAGAAAAGGTAGTGGTAGGGGTGGACATTTGGGATGGCTTTGGAAATGCAGTGGGGTTGGGTATGTACGTTTCATGAGATAGCCATCTCAGGACGTGATGAGACTATCGCAGAGTATAACGACAGGCAGCAAATTGAGCTATGCCGATGTTGCTACCTAGGATAATGTCTGGTCCAGAGCTCACGATTAAGTTTTATGTGCCTGCCAAGCCGGTGACGTACTTCACACCCCTTGCTCGCGGTAGAATCAAATACTTGCACAGCTCTCTCAATTTTTGGGGTAGTCGATCGCATCGACTCCCTCTCTTCCTTTTGTGATGTGCGCGTGTTAATTGACTCTCATCTCAGCTCCTCGGCTTCTTTCCGCCGCCTCTTCAACGAAGCTCCCAAACATTGAAAAGACATCCTCTTGCCTCCATACGGCCAAACATCAATCCCAAGCAATCAAAATGTCACAATCACCTCTCGCCTCAACAGGTCAAAGTATCTCTCTCCCTAATCCGCATCCACCTGACATACTAACCCCCTACCTCATAGCGCCCCCAACAGCAGCCAACCTCGCCTCCGACCTCAAACCCCCCGGCGAAGCCTCAACGAAAGTCAAGGTACATCCACCCCCATCCATCCAGCACCCTGGAGCTTCACCCTCTCCTACAATCATGCCGCAACAAGATTGACGAACGAAACAGCCCTGTTGTGTCTGCAAAGACGAGAAATCCGCCCGCGACGAATGCATGCTGTTCTCCAACAGTGATGATCCGCAGAAGGACTGTGAGGGCATGGTGGATAAATATCGAAGTTGCATGAGGGGGTTTGGGTTTACGATACAATGAGAAGAATTTTGGCCAGCGCATGGAAGAAAGATTGGAAATTGTTTTAGCGAGCATATGGGTGGGTGTTTCCGTTTGAACGATAGAAATGTCAAGGAACGTTGTTGTACCAGTACGGCAGGCAAAAGTCCGGCATAGATGAAGAGAAAAGCTCCGCTCATGTAATGTACAATATGCTGTTATAGTGACATGAGAGAACAGTATATGTGGGTATATGGTGTATAAACATCTCCGAACCCTCGTTTCTGGCTATGCAACTCATTGCTTTTTCTTCCTATCCGCCGCCTCGATCCTCATCCTGACGCCGAAATAATCTTCCATCAGACCGCTCCTGAGGATGAGTTGCCAGGAGCACCACAGGAAGCAGACGCCGAATCCAGCGAACCCTATCAAGACGTTCAACACCACCCATAGATCCGGCTTGTTCTCCGGCGGTGGTACGAATGCTTCGCCAATATGCCATGCGATCATGACGGCATAGAACGCTAGATGCAGCATCTTTGTCAGGACTTTGAGTTCACCGTTCTTTGCTTGCCGTCCGAAATACAGTGAGAGTGATGTGGGTGGTAGTCCGAGAAGATAAGCCCAGAGGACTGTGAGCACACCGTAGGGCATCCTCAGTTCATCCCGCTTGAGTAGTGGGAACAATGTCCATGCACCCAACATATTCGCCCATCCGATCCAAGCGCGCATTTCGGTGCCCAGACCGCGCTCGCTGCCGAGCAAGATCGTCATTGGTAAAAGTGGCAGCAGAGCGCTCTTCTCGTGGACCTGGAAGGAGCAAAGGAAGAAGCCCCATGCTATGCTCGCCATGGCCCAGGGGAGTAGTTCGCGGTACGGGAAGAGCGAGATGATCATTGTTGATGGCCAGATGAATGCGAGGGTGATGACAGTGGAGATGCGCTGCATTTGACCCAGCGGGTAGTTGTGGAGTTTGTGGAAGGTGTGAATGGCACACCACATGTTGGCTACTTTGTCTTCGAAGAGGCCGCGCGCGAATGGGAAGATCCGGTAGATCGATTGTGTGAGTTGGAGAAGTGGTGGGAAGTACCACGCTTTTTCGTTGATGGTGAAGGGCAGAGAGGTGATTAAAGGTGGTAAGGGGGTCTCTTTCGCAGTGGAAGCTGGTATTTCGCGGTATTGATCGTACATCGAACCTAGCAATAAGGGCGCGAAGCTGATGGCAAACGAAAGGATGGTAACAAAGGCGACTGCAAAAAAACGACCAATATTGGCCTTGGGGCTTATACAGATACCAATGAGATATGCGAAAATAGCAGGGGCATAGTAAAGCGCCATTTGCTTGTAGCATAATGCAGCGACGAAGAAAACACAGCCCCACAACGCGCGTCTGGCAAGCATACTGGAGATACATGCTAGAACAAAGCCGAGCATGACGGTGTTGTATTGAAAATGCGCGTGATCAATCAGAATGGTAGCTGGTTGCATTAAGATAGCCACGAGGGCCACCAAGCTTTCCCAGGTACTGACACCACGCATTCGTCCGAGCTTACGATTGAGTATGATGGCAGCAGGTACGTAGACGAGGTATTCCGACACGAGTACTGTTGCCCGCATGTATACTTTGAGGAGCTGGTCTTCGAATCCACGGGACGTGTCGAGGTCAAACCATCTTGGATTGATGATGGATCCGCTGCAGGCTATCAGTGATCCGATACTGATTGAGTAGGAACAAAAGCCACTGACATTTTCCCAAGAAGCCAGCTATGGTAAGCGGTCAACGGCGGATAGTCCAGCCCCCAGTATGGCAGATCGTAGAAGTACCATTGGGATATTGGTAGGTGTGTGGTGATCTCCATCCAGTGCCTCTGAGCTTCGAAGTCGCCGTGCATGGGAGGTACGTTGAAGCCTGTGATAAAAATCAACGTCCTGTTCACTGCTATATCCAGGATCACCCTACCAGAGTATCCCCAAAAGCCTGTTGCCCACCGGAAGAGACCCACCACCATCAGGATCAACGGGAGGGAGACCCATTGTGAGACGGATTTCTTCGCTGGCCAGAGGAAAGATGCGAGTGGAAATTGAGGGGATGAAGAGCTTGTTCCAAGATGTGATCTTGCTACATCTCGGCTCATCGAGTCAGGTGTATCTTCTTTTCTCCTTCTTCGCGGCTTGTGGGAAGCCATGTTTGGCTGGACCTTGTGCAAACAACGCGGTTGATGTCCAAGTCGAGCTCTCGACATCGGATGCAGGGTCCAAGCTTCGAAGATCCGCTAGTCTACCTTAGCGCGGGGTTTCTCTAGCTTGAAGCTTGCCGAGGCGGTCAGAATTTTTTAAGAAGCTCTCCCACTTTCCATTTCGCACACCAACCACCCACATCGTTTCAAGCATCATTCGAAAATCATCTACTAATTCATTATCCATACGTCTCCATCCATACTTGACTGCTTTTCATCTTGTACGTATTTTCCAAGAGACTTGTTGGCTTTGAGACTGTAGGCTCGATTCGAGACTTGATCTGTGGGTAATTTCTCTACATCGAGGGTCGGTTGAAAATTTGCACTCGAGGGCTACTGCGACTTCTGTGGGCTCTGAAAGCATTGAAGCATACCATACTGTGAGATACTTGATCAGTCGCAAGTACTTTGCTTCTGTTCCGAGATGTTCAACTGTGGGACTGTGGGCTTGATGACGCTAGTTGGCTTTAGCAGTTGATTCTGTGGGCTTGCCGCACAATTGGAAAGTTCTTTTCCATGATCGCACATCTGGTCGAGCACCAGAGTTTTCTTGACATAGCGAGGGACTACTTTTGCTTCTTGGCTCATACTATTGTTCACCCATTCTCCTCATTTCCTCTTGTCAAATTAATGTCTCTAGCATCAGCTAATTCACGCTCAGATATCATTCGCAATGGGGAAATCCAAGATTGCGCAGGCTGGGAAGCCCGCCAAAGTTGCAGAAGTCAAGGCACTGTCATCAGTCAAAGGGGGCGCTGTGACTAAACCATCTCAGACACCGAAGTCGAAGAGCAAAGAGCTTGCCAAGCAGGTCGCCGCCAAGAACGATGAAGGTCACAAGAAATCCAAAAAGTCCAAGAAAGAGCCAACCCCTGAGCCAAGCTCAGAGAGCGAGAGTGACAGCGACGAGTCGATGGGCAGCGCCAGTTCTGCAAGCAGCGATGAGGAGTCCGATGAAGGGACTTTGCCAGTCGCTAAGATGAACGGCGTCGCAAGTAATGGTGTTGAGAAGACTGATGGGGGTGACACGTCCGATTCATCCGAGTCCTCAGACGAAGAGTCTGACGCCGGTCCACCCGCTGTCGCCGGTGCACCCAAAGGTGCCAATGAAGAAGACTCAAGCGAAGAAGTCAGCGCTGACGACAGCGAAGACGATAGCGGAGCTGAGAGTGATGACGAGAGCGATGACGAAGTTCCCAAGCCGACCGCAAACGGCGCTACCGACGCTGAGGTCCTGAAAGGCAAACTTGAGAAGGTAGCAACCAAGGATGTAGGTCCCGCTCCTTGCACTCCATTCCTACCATAGTACTGACGCGATCACCAGGCTTCTTCTGCCGATTCTGACTCCGGCTCCGAGGGCTCTTCCGATGCTGAATCGGTTGAAGGTTCGTCTTCAGGTTCTGACGAGTCGAGTGAGGATGATGAAGAAGAAGAAGAGAAGGTTGAAGCTGTGCCAAGTAAGAAGCGCAAGGCCGACGCGGAGCCTGCCCCTGTTGCCAAGAAAGTCAAGGCAGAAGCGCCAGTTGCTAATGGCGACGGTGGTGATACGGGAAACCTTTTCGTGGGTAATCTGTCATGGAACGTGGATGAAGAATGGCTGGCACGAGAGTTTGAGCCGTTTGGCGAGCTCAAGAGTACTCGCATTGTGACAGACCGCGAGACCAATCGGTCTAGGGGGTAAGATAACATTACCCTCGTATGGAGTTACACTGGCTTATATGTCTACAGGTTCGGCTACGTTGAATTCGTCAATCCCGCAGATGGCGCCAAAGCACACGCGGAGAAGAAGGGATCCGAACTTGACGGACGTATGATCAATCTCGACTTTGCTACATCCAAGAAAGAGAAGCCAGCTGGGGGTTTTCAAGAACGATCCAACAAGTACGGGGACCAAACCAACGAGCCAAGCGCAACCATCTTCTGCGCCAATCTCGCGTTTGGAGCGACACAGGATGATGTGTCGGATGCATTTGGCGAACATGCGCCTGTGTCGGCGGTCCGGATCCCTACCGACCGGGAGTCCGGACAGCCCAAAGGGTTCGCGTATGTGGAGTTTGGCAGCATCGAGGACGCAGTCACCGCTTTCGAAGCGATGAAGGGAGGATCCATCGCCGGACGGACGATCCGGGTTGACTATGCTTCTAGCAAACCGCGCAACGATGATGGTGGCCGAGGCGGCCGAGGTGGCTTTGGTGGAGGCCGTGGCCGAGGTGGATTTGACCGTGGTGGACGTGGAGGTGGTCGCGGTCGGGGTGGGTTTGACCGTGGAGGTGGCCGCGGTGGTCGCGGCGGGTCGACGAATCGTGGGGGGTTCGGAGACTTCAAGGGGAAGAAAATGACCTTTTAAGGGATGACTCGGATATGCTGCTGGTCACGTCAAGGTAAGTATCTCAATGCTTGAGGATGTGGTTCTGGCTGTCTCCTTTTTCTCAAAAGTTCGTCTCGTCCATCCTGTCGACAGGACAGTGGCTAATGTACATGGCCCTCAATAAACGTGGAGTATTAGAAGAGCTGGATTTGATGAGTCGTCGAGGCTATCTTCAGGAGAATAGCTCTAAATACTTAGAATGAATTGATTAAAACCATCTTGTCCGGTAAATTCTATCCGTCTGAAATCTATTCCTCTACAGGAATTGCACCGACTCCGGCTGTCATTATTAATTATTCCCAAGATTCGATATGACAGTACTCTACAGTCGAAGAGCCTCGACGAAGGATAGCGTGAGGACTCGAGAGATGCCACGTTCGATACCTGGATTCGGTATATGCGAACTCCTGCTAAACCAGAAACTTGAGTACAAGTATAGACTCGTAGCGATAATATAGATGATATCGACTTAAATACCTTTCTTCTTATACTCGGTCCTTACTCCTTAGTCTAGGGTAATTTAAACTTGGTTAGAACATTTTGCTGGTTCCTTGAAGCGGGCTGGTAGGGAGGAGAGGACGTGCGAGTTGGACTGGTTTCGCATATGCCAAATCGAGGTACAGCTGGCACGGCTCGTGCAGCAAGGCGACAGTGACCAGCCGAAAGCGGAATGTGATCAACTTCATCATGAGATCGACACTTCGCACCACCATGATTACGACCACTTGACAACCCACAGCCATCTACCCCCCTCTCGCTTGCTCTTCCTAGTCACAGTCATGTTCTACAACAGATCGTCATACCACTGACCTCGGATCACGAGAAAGACCACGCAGGAAGTAACACAAATCCCCGCTGTGTTATTCACTGCCCCTCTATCAGCTCTTCCCCCAGCTCTCGTCCGCCTCGATCGCACTCTCCGCTATAGAGTCACTGCAATCTTCTTCTCAAGCCGGACCTGTTCGACAGCTTTAGTGACACCAATTGCCCACAAAAATGCAGCAAAGCAACTTTCATACCCACGCCCGCAGCAGGCATTCGACTGGTCCTCGTGCACCTCAACAGGCCGGCCAAAGCCTAGGCATCACTCGATCACTGTCTGGCATCAGAAGATTGAGATCAGATGGTATGTCAAGACCATAGATCGTGTACTTTCGGCTCCGTCGTCTTTGCATTGCAGCTTCCTTCCCCTTACCGTTACCTCGAAGCTTATTTACCAACACTGCAACCATGGATACAATATACTCATTTGACTATTACACAGAATCTTGGATCGATGTCGCCTCACAACCTTCTTCTTCATCCCTCTCATCTGCTGCGACCGACGATCACGGCCTGCCGTTGCGACACAATCATACAATCCGGCGAAGGAGACGGTTGAACTCCTCTATACCACTCTCCGACCCATCACGTCGATCAACAAGCGCTGCTGGAAGTAGTCAGGAAGAATACGAAGAGAGCGAGAGCGAGTCAGACCGCATCATGTCCAGTTCCAACGAAGGTCTTGACCATCCGCTCTCTGATGGCACAAGCCCCCCCGTACCAATCTCGTCCGCCTCGGAACCACTCTCTTCTGAAGAAAACGAGGAAGATGATGATGAGAATGCGACTGCGCTTGGCGTGCTTACTAGCGAACCCGTCTTCACACCACAGCCAAATGCCTTCTCTCATCCTCCCCAAGGCGGAGCCACAACGCATGTACACTCGATCGAAGCCCGTACCTCGTACTTCCAGAGTCAAAGAGCACATCCCAACAGACCCTCCGCTCATTCTTACCCTCAACACCGCAATCGCTCTCATACCCCTTACAACATGATCTCTCCGTCACATCAAGCGGACCACGACGCCGCATTACGAGCAAGCTTGTCCACGCTTCTGTCGTGTGCCGCGGCTGCAAGGGGTCTACCAAAGCGAGAATCCCAACAGCAGACAGCTACAAGACCATCAAACAGGATCGAGCCTTCTACACTCCGCATGGTTCCACAGTCGGTAGCCTTGGGTGAAGAGGCAAAGCGTCCGCGGCCTACCGAACGTGGAGCTTCTGTCACTTCCAACACGTCACCTGCGCAAGACAAGACCAAGCGGAAGGCGTCGACGTCGAGGGATCGAAGGGAGAAGAAGAAGACCCGTAGGGGCATCATCGAAGACACGGGTGTCAGCCCGACGCTGCTCACTTGGGTTGTTAGCGCGGGTGTGGTGGTGCTTGTCAGCGCTATAAGCTTTTCTGCTGGCTATACTGTCGGCAAAGAAGTCGGTAGGGTGGAAGCTGGCTTGAGTAATGGTGGTAATGGTGCACTGTGTGGAAAGGAGGTAGGTAAAGGGTTGAGAAAGTTGAGGTTGGGGACACCTACCGTTGCCTGAGTTGGATCGTAGCGGGTTTTTCATGATGGAGCTCTGATGCATGATGATGGAGGGATGATGGGAAGGCACAATCTGGTGTTTGATTTGAACAATGAAAGCATGAAAGCGTAGGAGATACCTCGGACTCCCTAAGTGTGTATTGTATATTCTGGGAAGCAGGAAGCAGATCCTTGGCAGGATCTGGCCGCCAGGACCATGATGTCCTGCGGCGTAAGTTCTAGTACGAAGCATTTGGAGCCATGGCGTTGGATACTTAGGATTAGCTTTCTGGCTTTGATGCTAGCATCTATAACTCAAGTAGGTCATTTCGAATAGTAGGCCCAATCTCATACTTCGGTGGATGCTTCCAGTCCCAAAATAGTCTTTCGATCTAGTGTGTTGACATATCAATATCAGTTCGTACCTCAACTTCAACTTGAAAATCAACCGTCAACGACAGAGCAGCCACCCAACACCCACCACCAACAATGATCTGCACCCCCTGCCTCCGCCTCCGTCTCCGCCTCATTCCCATCTCCACCCCCCTCAACCGCCTGTCCTACTCAACATCCCGCTCCCCGACTCCCGCGACATCCACCTCCGCCGCCCAACCCTTCTCAACACCCTTCACCCCTTCCCCCTACCCCTCCACCTCACCCACCCATCCCCAAAAACACTCCACATCAGCAAAATCATCAGCGCAACAGCAAATAGTACAGTCGTCACTCAAAGCGGGAACATTGTTAAAGGGGCTAGCGTTTGAGAAAAACAAAGAACCGCCGGTTGCGAGAGAGGACGCTGAATACCCGGATTGGCTGTGGGGACTGCTGGGGAAGGGTGGGGTGAGCGGAGAAGAGGGAGGGAAGGGTGGGGGCGATGCTTTTTGTAGGTTTTCCCGTATCTTTCACTGAAATTATCTCGTTGGGTTATTGGGGTGTTGGGGTGTGGTGATGATGAGGCATGGGGATCTACCAGTCACAGCGGATTCGAGAGATTTAGTGGAGTGAAAGGAGTGATTGACTAACATCCCCATCCAGCCAAATCCGCCAAACAACGCCGTCTCGCTTCCCGCCTTGTCCGTCAAGGGGGCTCTACCTCCTCTACTTCCCCTTCCACCTCAGACATTATAACACCAGATATCCCAATATACACCCAATCTATCGACCTCCCGGCGGTGAACGGAGGCTATAAAGGGCGAAAAGTGGATTTGGCAGAAGTGGAGAAAGCGAGACGTGCGAGGGAGGAGTTGACGGCTGCGATGAGGGGGAAGAGGAGGAAGGGGATTAAAGAGGGGAATTTTTTGAGGGGGATGAGGTAGGATGGTTGGGATGGGAGGAGGGAAGAGAGGTGGGGGGATGTATAAAGGGAGATGGTGGAGCTATCTATAAAAGTGAAGTCAATGTGGTGAAAATTAGGACTTCCATATTGAAACCAGATTTATGGCGTGATAACAAGGAGATGGTGTAACGTAGTGTTTTGTATATATCATCTTGAAACCGAACGAGAAAACGGGAAAGGAGCTCTGGCATCTGCGTCATTCTAGCTGGACAGGTAGGTGTTATCTCTCCCCACTTCATCTGCTTTGCTTTCACGCTCCTCTTTCATTTTGTTTATCCTTGTCGATTGCCTGCAACGATATCTCTCTTTTTCTCTACTTTTTGTTCGTGCGTGACTGATTAGATTGGCTTATCTACCTACCTAGTTCATACCTACCCCAACATCCCACCATCCCACCATCCCACCGATCGAAAGCGATTAACGAATCCTTAATCCGATCAACGAATCCTTTATCCCATCATGGTCCATCACACTGCTGCATGATGTGAAATGGAACCGGGACTCTCCATCATACCTAGTGTTGCTACAGCCTTTCTCTCCATTTTGGTATGTTGAGCTAGCAAGCAAGCGAGCAAGTCAACAGTGAGTTGAGAGAAGCACGAGCTTAGTGGCGATGGCTATGGATGTTGGGAGGTATATTACTTATGCATGGGGGATGGGGAGGAGAGGAGAGGGTGGGAGGTTGTGTTTGAGGGCTGCTGAGTGGTTTTATTGGATCGAGGTGGATTAAGATAATGGAATGGATGGAGCCTTTCATGGGTCCTTGGTTTGTGGTATTAGTGTTGGTGTCGGGGTCGCTATCCGGGTAGGATATATATACAATATACTACAATCTTTCTTCAAATGGGTATAATTTGCCGTACTTGCCCCAAATACTGCTGCTGCTTTTTTGCTTTTTTACTTACTTGGTCTCTTGGTTTCTTTCTTGAACCCGGCCCACGGAGCTTTATCGGTGTATATTACACGTCGAGGATGAAGAAGAATTAGGGAGGTGGAAGATATCGAATGTATACGGGGGAAAAGAAGACGGTGATGTTGCTATTCTATAGGAGTATAAGATAGTAGAATTGTACGGAGTGGAGTGGTGGAGATGGATTGGTTGGTATTCTAGTAAGAGAGGAAAGAGGAGGTAGAGGAGAGGGAAGATGAGAGAAGAGTTTTCTTCTCCGACGGGAGGAGGTTGAAGAGACAGACAGATATGAGTGGGAGAAAATGACACTGTTTTAAAAGGGATATCTGATATGGAGATTTGAAACATTCATACCAGTCGGGCATGGATTCGTAGAGGATGGTTGAACTTATGTGAATGAAGTAGGAGAAGGATTCTTAAGGATGTAGGTGTATGGAGGATCAATCAGCTATGATTTTTGGTGAAAGGGATAGAGAGTTGTTGTATATAACATAGCACTGTTATCGCTGCTCCATCGCAACCTTCACGCGTATGTGAGGGAGCCGGGAGTCGAATGGAGTTTGAGTTCGCGGGTGGCGTTCGTCGAGTACCGTCTGCGTGTTCGCTGTGTGTTTTTTGTACGGTAAGAAAAAGGGAAGTAAAGAGGTGTTGGTACAATGGGCTTCAGATCGTGGAGCGAGGAGTATGAGAAGGTGAGTTGGGTTGGTTTTTCGGTGTTCTGTATGTTGTCGTTCTGTATGCAGAATTTATGGAATGTTGATTTGTGGAATGTTGGAATCCTCTCGCTATGACGTGATGACCGGGTAAAGGAGTTGTATTTTACAGCTCGCTTTGGTTCGGTTATCTGGATAGGTATGGCCTTAGCATAAAGGGTTATGTCGGTAGTGAGGTGGAGAGTATACATACGGTGGCAATGGAACTGATGCTGACGGATATGGTAATGATGAAGACATATCGGGTCTGGGCGGTGATTGGTTGAGATACGGAGATAGGATATATGGACAAGATATATTTGACAGGTGGGGGAAGAGCGAACAGAGCGAAAAGGAAAAAAGCAGAAAAGCCGAGAGGCGAAGAGACTGCTTCTCCTACATTTCGTCGGAAGCTAATTCCATGGGCTGCAACCACTAGGATAAAATACATATATCTTAGACTGAGCTACTAGAGCACTTACTGAATGATAGATGGGAGGGAGTAAGCACCTTGAAGGTACTGTATGGTTGTATAGTCTGTAGTAAAGCGCTGAGTGTAATGTGCAGAGCAGTTTGCTATGTGGTTTCGATTGGTGATGCCCATTATTGTTGGGTTGATGGGAGGAAGCTGCGATGGGTTTGTAGGATAGGGGGATTGGGGAACATAACTAGCAGAGAAATGAGCGAGCAGGCTGAAAGGGGGAAAGAAGAGAGTAGGGATAGAGGGTGGACTCCCATGTGGGTAAGATACTAAGCACGAAGCAGTGGCATCCTTTCCAAGAAATGAAGACTATCCCAGTTCAAGATGTCTACTCACGGACAGGTATGAGAAGATTAGGAGGCAGTACCCGGCAGTGTGTGAGATCGAGGGGGTCATCAAGCACGCAACTCAAAGGCTGGACTTGTGCACTTGGAGCAAATTTATCGGGTCAAAGATCATAGCCCATACGTGACCGTGGCAGCGAGGACAGGGATCAACTGTAGTTGTATTGAGATGCTGAGGGACCTGATCTCAACGGTGGTGATGCAGGGGATGGTGAGGAAGTTTGGTTGTGAAGCATTGGCATGCTTTTTAAGCGACTTGATCCCAATGGAATGTTTATATGAGCGGAGAACAAGTCGAGGGTGGCTCGTGAAGACATGTTCAGATCAGATGATCATCGTCGTCGCTGGGATGGTTAGAATATATGCTTTGGTTTATGTCAGCTGCATGAGGACGGATAGGGGATAATGAGTGATCGCAGATGATCATCGACGGCCATTCGAGAGTAATTAAGGTGGAGAATATAAGTTTAACTTAGCTAAACTAGGGGAAAGGATTCAAACAGACGTGTTCCTACCAGTTGGGACACCTGTGGCGACGACACACAAGCAGCCGATGATTGGCACGAGAGGGCTAATCCAGGCCATTGGAGCCAGATTTCAATTCTGCCGGAAATGTGCTTCTTGATGATCCTGGTCTTAGTGAAGACATGACTGAATCGGCAAGCTACGGCAACGGGTGAAAACCGCTGCTTCACTTGTCGACTTCCTCACTCTCTTCATATTCTCCATTACCGAAACCTCCCCCACCAGCGTTCTTCTAGCTCAGTTACATCACCTTCGTTCTCATTGTCGTCGTCCTCATCGTCATCGTCCTCATCTTCGTCATCGTCATCGTCCTCATCTTCATCATCATCTTCGTCCTCTGAATAACCTCCCGCATAGTACCTCATTTGTTCCTCGATATCCCCCAAATGCAGGCTCCGATTCGTCTTCACACCAAAACAAACCGGGAGGCCCCCGTCATTACGATACCGCAATGTGCAGCCATTAGTCCATTGCGATTGATTCCACGCAATTTGGTTATAGACATGTTGCGATGTGCCGACAATGTGGAGTTCCGAAGGCGTGTGTCTTAAGTCTGGATTGCAGAGGCGTTCGATGTCATCCTTTGTAAACTGCAGGGAAAATTCTTCGCAGAGCTTGGTAGGCAGCAAAATCTGACTTATTGTGAGGTGATTTAGCGTTCTCCAATGGCGGCCGACGAATTCAGAAAAGCTTCCCCAGCTTTCATCCCGCGGCGGCTCGATTGGTGCGGTTTCGTCGAAGGACAAGCCCAAAGCCTTCCAGTCAGCATCTGAGAGAAGATGACGACAGCCACCTATGGCGAATGAGGTCATATTTGCAAACTGAGCATAACAGAAGAACTTTTTCAACTGTCTGGCAGCTATGAGACGGAGATCAAGTTGTGAGACCTTTGCACGGCCGATCGTGGCTAGCAGTAGGTCTTCGTTAGAAGATCGGAGTGGCCGGTAAATGTCCCTGAGTGTGATGTCTTGTAGGCTCAGAGGTAGATGGCCACTGCTCGCATGTTGGTTGTGCAGAACCCTCTCCAAAAATGATTGGATTGGAGAGTCGTGGCTTTCTGTACCGGCATAGCTTCTGCGCGGATCATCAAGGTTGGCTGGCGGCGCCGCGGAGACTTCCAGTGTGGTCAATTGCAGATCACGTATTGCTAGGGCCAGGCCAGTCTCGCTCGGTGTCAGGCGACCTATCCTCAAAGTATGAATCAAAGTGAGCTGTCCGAGAGGCACGAAATTGAGCGCATAGCTGCAGGTGGTCTCCTTAGGAGCATCATGATCCCATCGCAAGAACTCCCAATCCAGCCGTATTTTCAACTTCCGGAGATCTGTATGCTGTCCGAGGGCGTCAAGTGCGTCCGGATGAACATGGCCTTCCAAAGTGACCCGTTGTAGATTTGGAAAACGTTTTAGCGCATCTGTCATGTAGTATGTAGCCAGTCGACGCTCCACTAGGGTCTTATAACCCGGTCTCTCTTCGCGAGCGATGAATGTGAACTTCTTCACCCGTAGCGCCGGTGACTTCGTTTGAAAGCGTGGCTCGGAACGTATGGCATCGGTCCGATACCAAGGTTTGTCTAGTTTGGGATTGCGAACACGAAATGAATGCCAGATGAAATTTGCGGCAACATTGTAGTAGAATTTGCTAGTGCGGGACCAATTGAGGAGGGTTTCGTTGTCAGATCTCTCAACGACCATGCAGAGAAGTTCGGGTGGCATACCTGACCATACTGGTGAAAGAGCAGTGGCTGAGCTTGACGATGTGCTGGACGCCATGTTGGGCTCCTCCGCAATGTCGAGTGCGTTCCTTTTGAAAAGTGAAAAGTGAGATGAAAGAGGAAACGATCGCATTTGCGATTGTTGGTGGGCGCGACTGATACTGGTCGAATGTGATGTAATGGATCTTTATGAATGAATGGCAGATGCTTTCAAACACGTGGGTTGTACCAACAGAGAGAGTGCTACCACTTCAAAGCAATCCAGCGATGTCATGCTGCGAATTGTGTGATCCTGCTTGATTATGTGACCCGGCTGACGAGGTTTCAATGTCATGAAACCCCTTCTGTTAGTGATGCTGACCTTAGTATAATAAGGATTCAAATGAGGAAGAAGCACGGCGTATGTCAGGATATATATCAGAGATCGAAATCCACCACCACCTGTGTTTCCTTTCTATCACTAGTTTAGTAGCGAAATGACCTTGATTGAGGTGCTTACCTAGTCACCAAGAGCGTACCGGATCTCATGTCAAAAGAGCGTTAAGCATCTCTGACCCTGTGCGGGCTGTCTGCTCACCGAATAAAGGAGCATTACTAATGTTCCTATTTGACCCCCCGCTCCAGAACAGACATATCAAGATCTTTATTGGTATCTTCGAGTCTAAAGCTACCCGAAATGAACCCTATCTTATCTAGACAGGAAGTGTAGAGCTGACCATGGCCAAGGTCAAATTCCATTAAACATGGTAGTGCCTTGATCATTTACGGACACCATTGGACGTCTGGAAGAGACTCCGAGGGAGTCCCAAGTAGCATTTGTAGCCCATTGACCCTATGACATGATCATCTCCCACTTCCACTCAGCTCGCACTTTTGCCATCGAGATATCGATGTCCCATTTTGCCTCAATCGATTGCCTCCTAACTATGAGCGATGTTCCTAGGCTCACGCATCGCCTCCAGAGTCGTGATTGAAACACGAAGTCGTTTGTTTCTCGCACAGCAGTACCTATTTGTATTGCGGCAAAACATCCAGTGTCCTCCTTGCCACCTTCGAGCGTTGACCATTGCCGAATCAAGAGTTGAGTCCGGCGTAGAGAAGCGATACAACTGCTGTCTACAGAATCGTAATGCGTTGTCGAGGCATAGTGGGGGCTTAAAGCTGGTGCGATAGATGGTCATAGACGCAATTGTCTGCTGGTGACGCCTGAGGAATGGCTCAAAGGTTACCAAGCTGAATTCTTCCAAATTGTGCTCCGGGATATGGATGCCCAATTGGGACCAGTCCTCATCGCTGAAGAGATGACGACAACCCGCGGTGGAAAAATGTTTCAAAGCTGGTAACTCCACATGAAGAAAGAAAGATCGGAGGATATCTGGATGCATGACGTAGATGTCGAGATCTGTAAGTTGCCAAAGCTGAAGCGTGTCAGCAAGGAGCTCGTGGTCAATCGACTGTCCTTGGTGTTCTTGTCGACGATAGAGATCTTTCAGAACCACTGTCCTCAACGTTTGAGACACTGCAGAGACTCCGCTGGCAAGGAGCGATGAAGCCCGCAATACTGCCTGGAGAAACGTTAAGATGGGAGAGTGGGTACTATTGCCGGCGAATACAGAACGAGAATCTCTATCATTACGAGCTGGAGGACCCGCACATATAGAAAGTGTAGATAGCTTCAAGCTGACAACAGCGTAAGCTAGCCCCTGAGCTTCGTTTGGAGACAGGCGGCCGACTGACAGACTTGTAAGATGGATTAAGCCTGCAAGTTGTTGTAGGTTGAGTATCTGACTAGACGCCCACCTGACTCCGCATGGCAGCACGTAGTCGGCTTCTGCTCTTATAGTCAAGCTACGCAGATTTCGTACTTTCATCAATAGATCCCAAGTCTCCATGCACAAAGGTCCCTCGAAGTAGCAGGACCGCAAATTTAGAAGTAACGGCAGTATACCCTTGGCAAGCCCTGTGATGGAAGCTTCGTGGAACGCCCCTCGCAAGGAGGAGAACGCGAGGTGGTGTTGATTGAAGTCAAGCCGCAGATCTTTGACTCTTGCTGTGGGTAATTTGGGCGTTTGATCACCGATCATTGGCAATGCGACGGTACGTCGAGTTGAGCGTTGCCGAAAGGCATGGCCAGTCAAGAAGTGGACGATCATGTGGTCTTTGCGACGGAGTTCCTTCATTGGATGTTGCTTTTCGTATTTCCAGGTGACATAAGGACGATCGTGGAATGACAATAAGTCTTCCGGCCCAATGGAAAGCGTCTTCCAAAGTTGGTTGCTTGCAAGGGTGTAGAAGAATTGGCTTGTGCATAACCAGTTAACCAGAGTTCGGCGGTCGCAGCTCTCGATAACAGTACAGAGAACCTCGAGAGGAAGGTTGCGCCAAATCGAGGGATCGAGAGGAGGCTCGTACCATGTCAAGGGGCTCAGGGCATAGATCATGAATGGAATGTAGATGGCGAGCTGGTGCGAAGACGCAACTAAGGGCTTGAGGAGCTGTACCGGTGTAGTTGTCAGGAGAATTGAGGGTGAGGTTCGCAAGGACACAAGTGACGTGTGGATGACATCTGAGACTGATGATGAGATCTTGGGCTTGCTCCACAGGGATGCAAGAACAACAGAGGTGCACCGGCCTCGCTTCCTTAGACGCGCTCGCTCCTTGATCGCATCTTTACAAGCACTTCAAAGAAGCCTTCACACCTCACGCATACCCCTACGCTGTACAACATATTTGAATCATCAAAAGGTCGTTCGGCCTATTGGCCTGGCACCTATATTCCATTGTGTTATCAACAGCAGTGTGAGGCGTACAACATTCGAGTCCTCGATGTGTACAACGATTGCTTGTCCCATGCATTGGTAGGGTCTCCGATCTGGCTGACAGTCGAGGTATCGGATGCCCACCCGGCGAGTCGAAGGTATATCTTACTGCGAAGCTGTATTTCGAGCCACAAGCTTGGATTTAACATATATCCAGCCAGTTTAGTGCGGTACCAGACAGAAACATCTTCGGTGATAGCCATAGCGATTGATCTTCAACGTATCCCCACGCCGAGGCTCTTTGTGTAAAGAATCAACCGCAACCAGAAGTAACAACAGTCGATACCTCGCAATTGGATTTCAATACAACGATTGACTAGAACTTACTACGAAGCTGCTATTGCAAATGCAAGATAAAAATCGATAAGGGATAGGATTATTCTTTGTAACCTAGCCGACGGTCAAGACCCCTAAGCTCGCTGGGCTCGCTTAGAGGGCCTCGGCTCAACGGACCAATTAGCTTAAAGGACCTTTTTTTTATAATTATACCTCCTGATTTTAAACCTCTATAATATTATATCTAAAGCTATTAAAGTTTATTATAGGTTAAAAAAATATTATAAAGAGGTAGTTAAAGCCTTCTATAATAACGAATTCGACGATACCGCTAAATACGCCCGCTATTATAATATTAAAACTAAAATTCTATAGTAATATATCGCCGGAAGTAATTCTAAATCTATAAAAAATTCTATTAATAAATATCTAACCGATATTTAACTAAATACTCTAATATATTATATTAAATATTTTAATAATATTAACTAGTTATCGAGTTTCTAGTTTATTAAAAATACCGTTAATTATATCCTATATCACGACGACTAGCTAGCTTTTTCTATCGGTAAATACTAATTTATACGATTTATAAAATATTATCTAGAGTTTTATCCGATTATCTAATATCCTTTTAACGTTAATAAAAAGAATATTAACTATATCGAAATATTAAAAGAGTATTTTAGTAAGTTCTAGATAAAGATTTAAAAATACGGTATTATATCCGATAATATATAGAATATAGATAAAATTAGCTTTTAAATTAGCTATATACGCTCCTATATAATCCTTTTATTTAATAAAAGTAGAGAGAAAAAGAATATTATAGCCGATCTATATAATCGCGACTATTATACCTCGGTAAAAGTAATTAGATTAATAGTTTTTCTACGATTTAGGCTTTATTCTAACTTTTTTTTCTAGTACTACCGGTAAGACTATTTTTTCTCTATTTATTCTAAAGGCCTAGTATATTATATATAAATAAAATATAAAAAATAATTTTAATAACGATATATTCTTTAGATATTTAACTATAGAATATAGTAATAAATACTTCGTATTAGATTAGCTATACTATTTTATTAAAAATACGAAAAAGAAAAGAGTCGATAAATACTAACTATTTATTATCGATATTTTTAGCTTTTATATTATTTTAAAGCTCTTTAGTTTAGCCGACGAATATAATATTAAGCTATTTAAATTATCTATCTATTTTATATATTTTACCTAGCTATTAGAAATAGAAGTCTTCTAGCTATATAAAACGAGTTACGGTACCGCTATTAAAAAGGTAATTTATAATAGTAATAGTAAATTTATCTATTTAAAATTTTTTATAGTTCTAAAAAGTTTCCGTAATAAAATATTTATTAAAGATATATTTAAAAACTTATAGCGCTGTACTAGTATCTATTTTTTTAATTCTAAAGTTATACTAGCGCCTCTATAAACTATACGAGCTAAAGATCTTTTCGTTAAAATAACTATAGCAGCTCGACTAGTTATATTTTCTTCTACCGATTCTAAAAGTTTTAATCGTACTTCGCGAGGATCTAATATAATAAAAAAAGCTTTTAAATTCCTTAATTAAATCTAGAAAAAAATAACGACTTCTACGTTATTAATTCTATATATATAACTAGATTTTTTAAAGTTACTAAATAGAATTAATTTATATTAAAACTACGTATTCGCGATTTTAATTAAATATTAGAGGAAATAGCTAAGCGAAAGAGATAAACTAATTTTAAAAGTTTTAGAAAATCTATATATAGAGTTATCGAATAGAAGAAATATAGAAAAATATATTCGGAATAGATAAAAAAGCGGAAATAGTAGATAAAAAAAAAATAGCTAAATTTATTCTAAAGAAAAAAAATAAATATAAATATTTAGAAAAAAATATTTAAAAAATAGTAGATTATAACGTTAAAGTAGAATAATTAGCGAATAAATAGGAGGAAAAAGAGGCGATAGAAGAGGTTTCTGAAGAAAAAAGCGGTTTTAAAATTTTAAGGCGCCGCTATCTATTCGAGCTTCTCTAGGAAATATAGGATTTTAACGTTCTAATATTATTATACGCTAAAAAGGTTAAAGTATAAACTATTTATTAGATTTTAGAATCTATAGTTTTTAAATACGTATTCTATATAGTTATTATTTAGAAATATTTAGAAGATATTCGTATTATAATTATACCCGAGATCCGATAATCTTATCTACGAATAATATAACTATCTTTAATCTAATCGTTTAATATTATATTAATAATATAAAACGCTAAACTAGAACTTTAATTCGATTTAAAAATATCTAGAATCGGAATAGTTCTAGCTATATTATAATAATACGCGCAATAATATCTCTTTTTAGGTCTATTAAATTGATTGGTCCGTTGAGCCGAGGCCCTCTAAGCGAGCCCAGCGAGCTTAGGGGTCTTGACCGTCGGCTATTTGGTGGTTGCTGTGGGATGAGGTAAGGTCGGCTCAGTTGGGCGAATTCGCTTACCTAAGCTTCGGACTTAGCGAGATCACTTAATCTCCGTTAACGTGCTGCCTCAACCAAGCACCAAAATCGGCAAAGTTCTTGTTCAAACAATCCTACCGGCCCCCAGTATTTCCCTCCGTAGCTTTAAGCCGACGGTCACGTTCCTCCAAGGCCTACAACGTTAATCGTCGCCTCTCACCGTTCTCAACGCAGAATCCCTTCGTCTTATCTAGTGAGCAAGTATCCCAATGTCCACGTCGCCAGTTCCTATACTTGAATTGTGTTTCCAGTCCCGTGGAGCTCCAGAAGCGGTCTAGATCCTTTCTACGAAATCGTAATTCGGCACTGCGGCGGCTTTTGGCTAACCAAATAGGGCGATTGAGAGTCACTGAGGATAATGACTTTGTATGGCGCTGCAGGAATTCACCGAACAATGACGCAAATTCATTCGAGGTGTGGTGCTCTTTCTTCCGAACACGGGCGCCGCGCCCAAGCTTCCTCACTGAAAAAATGGTGACAAACCAAGACCGCGAAATCCATAAGAGCAGGTAGTTCGGCCTGCGAGAAGAAAGCCTGAAGCGCACTGGACGTAGAAGGCAAATTTCAAGAATGGTCAGGTTTTGACAATGCTGGATGGTGTCGACAAGGTGACTGTTATGAAGCGACGATCCTCCTGGGCCTGAGCGGTAGAAGTCTCTAAATCTCAGTTTCTTCAATGTCCAAGCCAGTGGAAGGATGCTGGTCTCTGCGGGTTGAGACCAGCTCTGTAACACAGAGGCTAGGAATTCGAAAATTGGAGACTCACCGGTCGTCTGTCTCAGCGAACACGGAACGAACATCTGTTGCATCCCGAGGGGGTGCACCCGCACTGATAGACAATGCGGAGAGATTGGGTAGACTGACGACAGCTTGGGCCAATCCTCGGGCCTCCTTGATGGCTAGACGGCCGATCGATCGGCTGCTCAGTTGGACTAAGCCTGCGACATGTTGAAGGTTGAGTATTTGGCTCTGGGCCTGCAGAAGATTCTGGAGTCAGCATGCCTTGAGGATATCGAACGCTTCTCATACCAGGAATATCTCCAAAGTCACGTGGGTTGGGGATGAACGAAAAAGTACTCCCCCATTCAATTCCTCCCAACGTACCACTGAACGGTTCGACGTACTCGCCTTGTCTTCTGATCTGGAGATATCGTAGAGATGTCTTTTCCATGACAAGCTCCCAAGTCTTGTCAATCACATCACCTCCGACGTGGCATCGTCGCAACTGCGGCATCATATGCAGTACCGACTGCATCATGTGTGCACTGAGATGACGGTGCATAGCTTGCTCGAGTACTGAGTGGTTGTTGAAATTGAATCGGACGTCTCTTACTCGTGATACAGGTCGCTTGGCCATCTGTCTTTGGATCCGAGGAAAGCCGTGTCTTTGTCGAATTATACGTCCCCAGATGGTGTTGTCGATCAACTCATCCCCGGTGAATCGAAGTGTCTCCCATAGGAGATCGCTGCTGAGGTTGTAAAAAAACTCGCTCGTGCATGACCAGTTGATCAAGGTTTAGCGATCGCAGCTCGAGACTACAGTGCAAAGCATTTCGAGAGGAAGGTTGCGCCATATACCAGGGTTCATGGCAGCCATCGGTAGGACCAAATCGTAAGGAGTTTGGTGAGACATGGAGGGCTCCGCAACTGTGCGTCGTCTCTGTTTTCGAAAGAATTACCAGAGTCAAGTTGCATGTCAACGACGAATGGTGGTGCTAAAGATTGTGATTGCGAAAGATCAATGTTACCATGAAAATTGATACAAGGACTACAGAAACTACGTTACGGTTGTAGACACGCGGTCTTTTTTCTCTACCGTGGTTCATGTTGGTTATTCACTCCTTCCTTGACTATGGCAAAGATCGTTCACTATAATGGCATACATGTTGTAACTGATAAAGAAATTCCTAGTACCATCCCCTGCTCTCTGTGGCTTGTATTCCAATATCTTAGCAAAGGCGACACCTCCACCCGATATCTCGATACCAAGTCATACACACCCATTGGCTTTCTTTCGACCCTCACCAGAACGAAACACCACCATCCAGGTATCGCGCATCATCATATTCGGTGCAGGAAGCAAATCAAATCCCCAAACAGTCGCCCATCCATATCTGCCCTAACACCTACCAAATTATGAATCGAACCAATTCCCTAATATAAAACCACATGCAACAATACCCCGTCTAGCTATTCTCTACAGCACTCACCCATTCATCCTTGTCATCGACAACATTATCCTCCCCATACTGCATACAAAAGCTTCACATAAACCCATCCGATCCTCCAACCTAACCAGTATCCAGCTATTCAAACCTTCACCGCAACGGCCACCGGGTGGGCAAGCGATTGTCATCTGCACCGGCCATATGCAGTAAAGATACCAGAGCGCGAAAGTGTTGGTGTCACTGATGCTTATTCGGGGAACTGGGAGATTTGAACATACTCTACAAGTAGAGAACCTTCAACGACATAGGTCCAGCAATATTGCTAGCAACTCCCACAGCCTTAATATCGCATCCCAGCAAAGACACAACCCATCCGCCAACCACATTCACAAGAAACCAAAACTATTCCCTCCTTAGTCTCCACCTACCTCGAAAAACCAACCCCACCTCCCTTCTACGTTCTCCATAATAAGGGTGCAGCTTTTCGCAACTATACAGAACCATTGTCTGGTATTCACATCACAGTCCCGTAATTCCGTTAGAAGTCCCTCCCCCTAATAATCATCTAAATATAGCCAGCATTTCATCCACAATAGGAACCATACTGTCGGTGCTAAAAAAAATAGCCTATCTAACTCCCATATCGAGGGGATGACTAACTACAATTTTTACGAACGACTTCTTTTACAAATGCGATTGCGACCGACGATCCCCAAGATGCCGACGGAGGACTAGAATTAGAATCAGAGAACTCGATACCTTGGGCTGCTGCTATACCGCACGCAAATTTCTGGGAGGACTGGAGATATCGAGCTAAGTGTTTTGTTGATTGCAGAGGTGGATAGAGTATGGCTGCTTGAGATATACCATTCCATGCCAGTAGGTAGATACCTCGGTTTTGTATCCAATATATCGCGTGCCGTAGTGATAAAGGGGCATGAGTAGTCTTTGATGTCGAGCAATCGTCACTCACTACAACCAACACCACTACCACAACATACAAGCATGCGTTAATAATCGACGACCGACCATCCACTCACTATATCAATATCACCAACGCAGCGAAAAGATCAAGACACGTAAAGTCTATACCGTAGCATTAGTATTAATCAACAACCACTACTCTCATACCTCATCGCGAAACCCCTACGCAAACTTCCTCTGAACACCCACCAGCTCATTATTGTAAATCGGGCTCGTACCCGTGAAATTCCCCATCTGCGTCGTAAAGTCCCCTGCATCTCCAAACGACTTGATGCGACCGAGCAGAAGCTCCACGACGCGGTACGCGGCTCCGGGTGCGTATTCGGGTAATTCTATCGCAAGAAAACAAGGGAGCGAGGATCAGTGAATGCGGTCACAGTAGATGGAAGGAGGGAGTGAGAGACGTACCATGACCGGCTAATTGAACCTGATAGAACGTCAAACCCCGCTCCGATCCCCACAGTCCCAGGTACCCAGCCCCGGCAAGGGCGCCATCGTTGTATTCGGGGTGGTATGGCGTATAGAATTCCGTTGCAGGATACGCCTGGAATCCTTGCTTGCCATTCCAAGTGATATTCTGCAACGCCATCAAAGTCCCATTAGTCGGAAGCAAGAAATCCAGATTCCCAGCCCCGATAATGGTATTATTCGTCGCTTCAATCACTCGCGTCAGGGTCCCGTCGGCGGCTGGTCCTAGGGATCGATCGCTGAGCGATTGGTTGTTGGTGGCTCCGCCGAAGACATTCTTGTTGGTGCATTGCATCCAGTTGGTCCCGACGGGGGCATTGATAGCGGCCTGGACGTCGGTGCGGTTGAAGTAGACTTGGGCCCCGGGCGGCTCGTAATCGCCTTGGTTGACGATGCCGAGTTGGTTCCAGAGAAAGGGGCATGTGTCGAGGATGTGGTAGATGTTGAAGCAGGGGTTTACTGCTCGCGCGGCAAGGTAGACGGTGTCGAAGAGATCACAGGTGGCTTCATCGGAGGCGAAGGGATTGGGGAGGACGGGGAAGGGAGCTGGTGGTGGGGGGAAGGAGAGGTAGGTGTTGTAGTAGGAGGTGTAGTTGCATTGGTCGGCGCGTTCGTGGATTGCGGCTGTGAAAGAGGCGTTGAGGGAGAAGACGTTGGCCCAGTAGTCGACGTAGGGGACGACGGTGACTAGAAAACCATCAGTCTCAAGGGCAGAGTCAGCGACAGGGAAATTGGGTACCTTGTTGTGCAAGAGTGGAGTCGCCGAAGATGGGGTCGTTGATTGCAACACCTGCTAGGTTGAAGTATACGTCGTCCTCTTGCTTGATGAACTCGTCGGCAATGTAGGGAACATAGAACTATGCCAGATCAGCTAGTGAACAGCAGTGGTGGGAGATAGACTTACTCCGGCGTAGCTCTCCCCAGTCAGATAGACTTTCCGATTTTCTAGACCGAAAGTAGTAGCAAATTGCTGATACCATGGATCAGCAAGCTTTGATTTGTGTACTCGTCAGACTACCACGGTACCTTGTAGAAGCCTGCAAACTCCTGGCTCAACTCGATCTCATCGGTGATGTTGGGGACTCCAGTTGAGAATCCAACACCCACGGGCTGCTCGACCCAGAGCATGTTTGTGAGATTCACCCAAGTATATGGATTTTCAACTGGACGGAAAGTGCCAGGCTGCCATTGAAAGGGCCCATTTTCATTTAAGAATCCAGACAGGGAGCTACAACCGGGGCCACCATTGAACCTGTTGAACCGGGTTCAGTTCATGTTAGCTATCACCAGTCTGAAGACAGACCATATCGTAACCTCATCTGAGGCTTCAGGGTTGGCGGATGGGAAAAACCTAGAGGGGGGTTAGAAAAAGCCACGATAGGGTACCGAGATGGGACTGCAAACCAGAAGAACAGTTGCCTGGACTCATCGGGCGCCGAGGAAATCGGAAGGAGGCCTGCGTATGATTCTCCAACATCAAAGTCGACGTCGGGGATCGCGGAGCCATTGACAACGAATTCTGTAGAAGGTAAGGTGGTCGGAGGATGAAGTCAACAGGCATTGCTGTCAAGGCTTACTCTGAGTTGCATCTGTCAGGTAGGGCGATGCTCGTTTCACAAGGTTTCGCGGATGAGTAAATTCAACGTTCCGCTCTACAGTCTCCGAGGTCAGGGCATCAGCTCGTTTAAAGACGTTGATGGCATTCTTCGATTCAGCGAAAGCACCAGCCCACAATAACAATGAGAGCCCGATGGAGAGCTTGAACGACCACATGTTCGTAACAGATACAGAGAATTCGACACGGCAAGACAGGATACAGGGATACAGCTTTGGAATGCAACAGCGGGAGCTCGTCATAGGTATATACATGTTTGCTCCACCTACTGACGACAACTTGCTTCAAAAGGCTTTCCTCGAACTGGAAGGAGCGACGGGAAGCACCAAGGCAACGTATCCGTGACGAGTAAATCCACCAAGCATATCGTACCTACTAGACTGCAGCACAATATGTTTGCTTCCTTAGTATGCGGCTCTTGGCTATTTTGGGAAGGTCGTAAGATCATCCAGACAGCTGGGTCAGCGCGGAAGGCTTGATGTTGCTAGATCTGACGTCGTGATGCATTTCGTACCTCCCTAAAAAGCTTGACCTCGGATAAAGAGAAGCCGAGATACCAATCCTCATGTTTGTTTCCGTCTTGTGTCTTGTGCGGAGTGATCTGACTCGTGTCTTAGCCAATCCCCCCAAGAGCAACGTCATGCCCTGACCCTATTTTGTCAGCGCCCAGGATACTCCAATTTGGCCACATTTACAATACACCTACCTTTGCAACACGCTAATAACGGCCCCTAAGTTAGCGACTCTTAGTTTACCTCTTTAAATTAGAAGGATCTATTACAAGTAGAAGAAGCTAGAAATATAATAAGATATTGACTTAGGCTAGTAATATAGCAAGAGGTAATAGTATCTTTAAAATTAGAGGTAAAATTCTTTTAAGAATATAAATATAGAGGGGATTAGCTAAATCCGTTAAATCCGTATTGCAAAGATTGCAAAGGTGGCTAAATTAGAGTAGGACACTAAGCCTATAGTTTCATGCATTGGCAGGGCATCCGATTTGGCTGGCAGTCGTGATTTCGAGTACCCAATCCGGTATTCTACCTGCCTGGCAGTCGTGGTATCGAGCAGCCAATCCGTCATTTGATTTGGCTGGCAGTCGTGGTTTCGAGTGCCAATCCGTCAAGTCGAAGTGCCCAAACGATCTGCTCGCCGCGACTCGCCGCGAGGCGAGATCAGTCGTCGGTGTCTAATATCACTGTAGAGTATGATGAGGGCTCTTCCAAAATATCGAATCCCGAGCGGAAGACGATCTGACATAGAAGAAAGCGACATCTATGTAGTCTTCGAGTGACACCCAGAGCTTACCTTTACGCTCATAGAGCCATACGTAGGCCCAGGGTTCCTCCTTCACCGAGGAGAGGAGCTGTTGTGTTCATGATGAGGAAGACCAGGATGTCTTGAGACTTCCACAAGACTTATCACAGTATCAATGTAGCGGGTGCCACGCTGTATAATGAGAATAGAAAGGGCGTCAAGAATGACATCGGACTGCAGTGGGGTTATACATATTCGTTACATACCCGTTGCAGATCTCTGAACGAATCCTGCAGAAAGATACGCCAGACGGCATCGGTTCTGCACGGGCTGCGTTGACCAGCCCCTTTACTTGGACTTGGTCGTGTGTATTTCGCATTTTCGCATATCGCAAGCAATATATGCTTACTTATAGGCGCTTTGATGTGGGCAGTATAGCAAGATAATTCGTTCTGACTCATTTAGTAGAGCCGGAGACTTCGCTAAGAGGGCACCTGCAGCATGACGGTAATAGCTACGTCCCAAAGGCTGAGAAAGACGTTATTGCATAGTATTGAAATGCTAGTGTGTGTAGACTCGCAGTCGTTACAGATAATACATTCGGGCCAACCTTGCTTTAAAGTGCCACACGAATATCTCCCCTGTGATTATTTTATATAGTACCATTGCCAACCATTTGAAGCACGAGCGATGGCTTAATGTTGTAGCCTACACTCATCATGCTGTCTCCGTTGTCTGCCGTAGTGGAGGTGGACCTCCGACAGAGACCCAGAATGTTTGCGTGGGCCCTACGGGCAATCTTCCGCCTAGCCAGCCTTTCGGAGCGGTGACACAGTCTTGCACCACCAAGGCTGCTACCCTCAAGACTCCGAGTTCAGTGAAAGTCTCGACCGCTGAAGGGATGGCAGCATAGACGGAAATGAAGCAGGTCCTGTATGAGTAGAGCCTCGGCTGTGATGACCTCTTCCAGTCCCACCGGTAGGGCATTGCAGCCGTGTCACTGATCAGGATGAAGTAGAAGAGCTGAAAGCAGTCGTTACGGCTGATCTTTTTAAGATGCGGAATGCCGGGGTAGCCACTGTTGGCAAAGCATGATGGATACAAACGTCCAGTGGAGATAGCGTTCGACGGCAGGCCTGCGAAAATGGGAATATATGGCTCAAGGGTCTCATTCGTAGCGGGAGTGGTGAGGGAAGGATTTTCATCTGAGGTGAGTGGATGAGAGAGAACTGTGCTGGTGACGAACAGAATAGAAACGAATGTGGGAAGAAATTTCAACATAGCGAGCGCTCCCAACGGGATCAAAGAGGTGTATTCTGATGGGTGATATCAGGAAGTCGTTGTGCCGAGAAGATGACGGGATTATATGCATTTCTTCAACCTCACATAGTTCCTAGCGCAAGAGGCGGCCCGAGCAAATCCTTCCGAGAGCGTATGAGGAACGTGGGGAGTCTCAGAACCTCACCACTGACATGGGTGGATTTTGAACTTCATGTAAGGAACCCGTACTTCCGTCTGGACGGAGAAGCGCGTTGTTTTTGCTTGTCGAGACCCAAAGCATCGGTTTGCTAACCAGCCGGGTGGAAGTCGAGTTGTGCAGCTGGGAAATCGAAGATGGAGGAATATGCTAGCGCAAGTAGGTTTGCGCTCATGAGATATCTCCTTTCTCTGCAAGACATCATTGACAAGGGCTACTGCGAGACTGCTCTGAACCGCAGGCTTCTAGGTATTTGGAGTGATACTGTACGGACATTCGGACACTTGACGAGGAGCAAAACGAGGTCTTTCGGATGCATGTATCTCGCGACGCGCTCGTGTAAAGTTTATATTGGCACCCGGGGGTGGGTGCCTCGAGGGAAACCCTTGTTAAACTGCAATAGTCAGGGTTCGGCAGCGGCTCAATAGTCTGCCGCGTGATGGGATTCCCACAAAATATCGTCATCTGTACTTTCATGCGATTTTCTACTGTCAGTTCATATTCCCTGTCGTGCTATAGCCCTCCGATGCATTTAAGCGGCTTAACAACCTGCAACCAGCAACCAAGCGTTTCCACAGGCTCCGCGGGACTTCGAACCTTAATCCCGTATCAGATTTGAAAAGCTCCCCAGATGATGGCCGATGAACATTTGCTACGAGGCTTGTAGGGTATCATACCGCTAGACTTACGCAGCACTGTTCACATAGCTTTGTCCAGATGACGTCCATATTTCCTCTCAACGACCTTGGCATTATCACCATGACTTGTTCTGGAGACGAGTCGACTTCGTACTTGAATGCGAGGTTGTTTCCCAATAATTACAGCATTAGCACAGCCTCGAGAAAGACAAGCTCTGCAGATCGAGATTCAGGAGAGGGGCTCAGGGGCAAAGTTCTTTTGAATTAGGGTTCGGGAGCGGGAAACCTAATCCATCCTGCCAAGAAACATCCCGCATCATTCCTATCCACCTCGATGTCATCAATCTTCGAGTCTTCCACCCAGCAACCACCTTTCCCAAGCCATTGATCCTGGAGTCCATTCAGCTGACCACGCTGTGTGTGAGGACACCTTCAAAACAGCATTGATCAACCAACGATATGGACGAGCAGTCTCCCACATCGATTGTGGCAGTGCCGTCTGACTGCGCATTCTTTCCTTCCTGTTTCACAGCTGCACCTCGCAAGCTTCTGCCCTTTTCGATATGCGCCAATCTGCAGTCATTCTGAACTATACCCTCGCGTCTTTCTGTTTCCAGGCAAGCGCGCTTTTTTCTGCTCCTTTTCCTGTACATTCGCACCCATCAATGATTTGGGGGCTATTCTGCTGAATCTGAGTTGGGAACGCGACGGGCCGTATCCCGTCATTGATTGGCACGAGCATTCCACCATGATGCTCTGTGTGATGCACGCCAATAATGCTTCTCCATGCCTGCTTCCCCTATGGGAATTGGGGGAGTGGAGAGGTTCCAGCTGGACGGCTTTTCCTTTTCCTTCCTGCCATGGCACCTGCCTATACCTGGACATCTATCCCTGTCTTCGAAAATCTTCCTGCTATTGTCGTGGATCGTTGAGCAGCGAATCTGGACCCAGAAAACCCCAATACGCCGGCAAGAGACAAAACATATAATGCCTCCAAGAGTTTGAACAATCGGACAGCCTTACTCACCTGGGATATATATCCTTGGAAAATGGCATCAGACCTTACAACAGCGTTCGTACCTGTCACAATCTCAACCGGACCGTCTGGTAGCTCCACCATCAAACCAGCAGGTAGTGTGTCCACCACCGACTCGGCAAGCAGCTCACAAACCACCCCATCTACGACCCCCTTCAGCGGACCTTATGGCGGCCAGGGCGGTGGTCCGCCGCCATGGATTGGCACCGCCATCCAACAATATCAAGCTTCTCTGAATTCAGTTCGTCAGGACCCTCAGAACGCAACGTCTTCACCGACATCGGTGATGACAATCACAATCAGCAGTAGCAATATCGCCTCACCGGCTGCACCGTCAGCGGGCCCCTCGTCCACCGCCAAGGCATCCGCCAACGACCGAGTCAAAATAGGCGTCTCCATCGCCTTCGGCGTCTCGTTCCTCTGGTTGATCTCCGCCTTTGTCATCTGGTGGATCCTTCGAAAACGGCGTGCAAGAAGTGGGAAGGAGACGCCCAGTGGGCACGAGTCGTCAAGCAGCTATTCTACATCCCATCCGTGTGCATGTCAATGTCACGAAGTAGAGGGCAGCCCAGCTATGAAACGAGAGGAGTTACATCATTCGCACCGAGTGGAGATGAAAGGCTCCCTGGGGCATTCACGGACCGAACTGCCTGCTTGAGCGGATCGACCCCTTCTCGCGGTGTCTCATGCGGCGCAAGTGCTGTTCCCGCAGTGGGTATCACCGGCAGTGCATTTCCTCGAGGGAAAAGCGTCCCGACGAGACGAACCTCTCAGCATCATCCATCGCCGTCTGCGAACAACAACCGGGATCGACCTCTCGACTCAAACCATCCAGATTGTCCCAATATCGAGGCCTCCCCACGATGGGCGCACAGTACCCGAACCCTCAAGCATCCCCACCACAGCCAACGATTCGAGGCAATAGTTCCGCTACTTTCGCCGTAGAATACGGTATCCTCGGGTCTGCCTTGCACTCATGTCTAGTATATTCAAGGACATAGAAGCTGGAACGGACGAACGGACATCGTCGGTATTGCTCTTTGGCCCGGTTGACTCGAAAACAAAAGAAGTGGCACTAAAATCTATAAAAAGAGGAAGAACAACAACCCCCAACATCCCAGCATATCACCCCAGTGGTCTGGACGCTACTCCCGTTCTTCGAACATCTCAATAGATTCCGTTCTATGACAGACAGATAAAACACGCACCGGGCAAGCAAGGACTACCGGCCAAAAATCGTACATATTATCCTCTAATCTACTTAATTCACACCCAGTCCTTGTCTATTTTACCTTCTGACTGCCGCTTTCGTATCATGCCTTTTGTCCCTCGCTGCCTCCTTCTCCTCCTTCCCTATCTCTTTCCCCCTATCTCTCTATAGTAAGAAATTTTGGAACCCGGTTACCGAAAACATATCCACAAATTAAATCTACCAACACTCCCTTTCCGACCTCCTACCAAACCCCTATCTATATAACATGAAGAAGCGAACCTCGAGCTTAACAAATAAAGATTCGAGTATTGAAAAAGGAATGTACTGGTAATGGTAAGGAATGTCGATGTATTTGCTCACATGTTATTTGATGTTTGATATATTAGTGAAGCCGGAGGAGAGATTGAGTTGGGGTGGATATAGCTGGGGTATGAGTTGTCTCATTGGATCATACTCATACTCAGTTCGCAACTGTTCTTCAACATTTCATGCTCATCTTATGCTCATCCTATCTCACCTTATCCCAACCAATCTCACCATCAACGCCTTACACCCTCCCCCTCCCCCTCATCCAATCAAATACAATCCAGCCCTTCCTGGGCTAAAAACGACAACGAAACCTCAATCCCCCACACTCGTCCCCGCTTCCTCTGCTTTCGCAGGTGCTTGCGCCTGTGTTTTCTTCCCCGGTAGACTCTCTGCTTCGTCCGTCGCTGCGGTGGCGTTGGTTTTCGATGTCGGTGGGGATTGATCCTCTGGTTCTTCTTCATCGTCTTCCGAGTCGTCGTTTTGAGGCTCGTGGCTGGCTTGTGTGCTCTTCTTTGCTGTGCGCGCAGTGGATTTATTGTTTTGGGCGCTGGATATGACAGCCGGCGTGGAATCCGCTGCTTCTTTTTCTTCTTCTTCTTCTTTTTCATCGTCATCGGGCTTTGATTCTCCTCTTTTGCTAGTATTTTCATCGACGTCAATCGTGTCTTTTGATCCCGGCACTACGGCTTCGGCATCTGGATCTCTAGACGCGGCTCCCGTACCCTCGTTTACGGCGATTGTATCCTTCGAACCCGCGACTGCGGCCTCCGCGTCGGGATCTTCGCCCCCGGTCTCATCCTCATCCTCATCCTCATCCTCATCTTCCGCTCCGTCTCCCGTCGTAGCAGTAGTCTTCTTCGACGCGGGTTTCGTAGCCGGCGTCACCGATCCTTTTGCATCTGTAGCGTCGCCATCTTCGTCCTTTGAACCTTTCAGCCCCCCTGTCGTTGAAGATTCCGACTTCTTCTCCCGTGATGGCGACGCAGTACTAGTCGCCACGCCCTTCGCCTTCAGCGCCTTCGCATCCCCCGCCCTCTTCGCCGCCTCAGCGCCCGCTTGCCGCATCGCGGCTGCCATTGGGCTGGAAGATGACGACTGTTTTGTTGGTGTGGAAATGGAAGAGAGGAGTTTAGAGGGTGAACTGGTGTTGGTATTCATATTCGTGGTGGAGGTAGAAATGGTAGCGGGGGCTTTAGATGGCGTGTTTGCGGCCGATGGGGTGGAAGGGGTTGGGGAGACGCCGATGTGCTCTTTGAGCTCGCCGTATTCGTTCCATTCTTCGATTTCGTTGAGATCCTGTTGTTTGTACGCTTTAGCCACGCAATGGGAGACTCGATTGATGTGATGAATATGGGGTATGGGTATGGTATGGTATGGTATGGATATTGGAGGCGGACATACACCAACCAACATGCCCATCCTCACCAAGCCCGGTAATTTCCTTTTCCCCGCCCTCCGCCCCCATAGCATGCGGGCTTTTTCGTCCGTGGCGACGTCGAGGGCTTGGAATGGGATGCGGTTGGCTTTTAGGATCGTTTCCAGGCGCGAGGTGGCGGTTGTGATGTGTGAGGAGCCGGCGGTTAGGGAGGTGTAGAGGTAGAGGGTGGGGTCTGTGTGGTAGGATTTGGGGGTTGAGTCGGCCATTGCTTGTGTTTTTATGCAGGAGGTGGTGCAAAACTGGAGGTTGGGTGAGGTTTGAGGGTATAGGGTAAGTTTGCTGTATGGGATTGATTGAAGCTTGCGCGCTTGTGGCGGGTATGGTTTGTACGTCACGCATCGTAGCTTTCAAGATAATATTCCCCCTTCGCATTCATTCCCCAACGTCCACATCCCTTCATCCTCCCAAATGCGCCCCTAAAGGCCATTCGCCATGCTCTTCTTCAGGTCCCTCCCCCCTTCTCCTCCCCACCCCCCTCTCCCTCCCCCATATCCCCCTCCCCACCCCCCCTCACGACCCTCATCCCGCACCAAACCAAACGCTAACATACCTCCCTCCCGCACAGCTTCTTCAAAACCCTCGTCGACCACGTCGTCACCGTCGAGCTCAAAAACGACATCTCCATCAAAGGAACCCTCAAATCCGTCGACCAATTCCTCAACATCAAATTGGATGATATCCAGGTGTTGGAGGAGATTAAATATCCGCATTTGGTATGTTGATCTATATATCCCCCTCCCCTGTTGGGGGGGGGGGTGTTATATGGGAGGAGTGTTAGGAAGGGGGCCCAGAAACAGGGCAAAGAAAGCCAGGAACGTAAGCCCAAGCTAATAAAACACAGTCATCCACGAAAAACGTCTTCATACGCGGAAGCGTAGTGCGCTATGTCCATCTGCCCGGCGCGGCGGTCGATACGAATCTTTTGGAGGATGCGACGAGGAGAGGTATGTCCTACCATCATCTTTCTATCTGCGGAGTTCCAGTTGGTCTTGTGAGGGTGAGGGATTGCATTGGGATGAAGCTGATGTGGGTTTGTGGATTTGTAGAGGCGGCGCAGCAGGCTTCCAAGGTGAGGTGAGGTGGAGGGGGGAAGTGTGGTGAGGGGAGTGGAGGTAGGAATGAGAGAGAGTTGGATGGATGGGTGGATGATGGGGTTTGCAGATGGATGGGAGATAAAGAGGGCATTAAGTGGAGAATGAAGGCTACGATGAATCTCAGGAGTGGAGTTGATCCAACATGTTATGGAGCACCTCTTGGTATCATACTTGCGGTGGGATCGCCTATTGATGGAAAGCCTTTATACTCCTGACACGATCGGTCTCGCTGCACAAGAGCAGACAGACTTCAAAGAAAACCCAGGATAGGCAGCCCGTTCCGATGTGGCTACTAGTTCATCCATCATATATCCCATAAAAATATTTATCCAAAACAACCATCGTTACCCATCATGAGCCAGTCCTTTCTCGCTGACATGTGTATATATATCCAACATCCTCACCGCCGTCCCTGTGCAGCAATCTCATAAGCCCTCCATTTATCAACCCCCACTCCATCCAGCTGTCCCGGTTCCTGCTGCGCTCGAGGTATATCCTCACCCGGCAACTCACTAACCTCCTCCCTCTCCAACCCCAACCCCTGCCCCACACCCCCACCCCTACCCCCACCACCACCAACCGCCTTCCTCTCCACCCTCGTCTTCTCCCCCGGTCTCGGCCTACCACCAACCTCCACCCCATCAATCTCGGGACTCTCCCCCTCTCCCAGCAAAGTAGACCCCGTATACGGCGTCCCATCCACCCCTCCATCCTTTTTTTTCCCCTCCCCCATCGAGCTTTTATACATATACTCCATCGCCCCTCCATCCTGATCCGCCAAATACGTCTGAGGCCTCTGCATCGTCGCTTCCTCTATTTCTCTGGCTTTTCTCCGCTTACTCCGCCGCCGGAGGAAAAAGGCTAGTAGTGCTATAGCGACGAGGGCCGCGACGCCGCCGGCTACGCCGCCGCCGATTGCGGCCGCGGGGGTGCTGTTGCTGTTTGATGAGGAGGCGGGGAGGGCTGCGGGTGTGGAGGCGGCGTTGGAGTTGGAGGCGGGGGGTGGGGAGGGGGTACTGGCTATGATTGAGGTGATGAGGACGATGGAGGTTTGGCCGTTGGCGTTTGAGGCGGTGGAGGAACGGGTTATGGTTGCGGAGGAGGGGGGTGGGGCGGCGGCGCGGAGGGTGGTTGCGGGGTTTGGGGGGTTGGAGGGGAGGGAGTTTGAGAGGGCGGGGTTTGGGGGGTTGGAGGGTAGGGAGATGGATGCGGGGGCGGGATTGGCTGGGAGGTTGGCGGTTGAAGACTCTTCGTCTTCGTCGGGTTCGTTTTCGTTTTCCTTGTCGCCTTTGTTGTTGTTGCCGTTGCCAGAGTTGCCATTATTGCCATTGCTATTACTGGAGCCTGTAGCTTCTGCAGCGCCGCCGAGAGAGGCGATTGTTGCGGTTGGGTTGCCCCGTGACAGGACGAAGAAAGGGGTGTCGTCGTTTCGGTTGCAGCATACGTTCGAAGCGTCGCGGTTCTGGTCGCAGCAGTATTGGCCGCCGTGGTTGGAGCATTGTTGCACTGCTTGATTACCGGAGTCTTTGTTGTCTGGATACTTCATCAGCGACGAGGGTCAGATGTTGGAAGAGAGTTGGTTCGCACTGTTGGTACAGAAGGCCGGACATGCTGATGACTTCCAACTTTTGTCGGTGCAGGTGTAACGGCCGAAGTACTTCTCATTGTCCAAGTAGCAGAGGCCATTGTCCAGGCATTGCCAGTTCAAGGGACAACAAGCAGCTCCTTCGGCGGACGAACAGGGGGCATCTGTTTTGGAGACATCGCCGTTGGGGTAGTAGCATTGTTGCGCAGAGACGACGGAGAATATGGTTGGGAGCAAATAGACAGGCAACAAGCGCTTCAATCGCGTCGGCAACATGATAAGCATGTAGAGCAGGGCATGGATAGTTTAATAAGAGGATGATGAAGATGGAAATTCATAGAGAAGGAGAAAGCGGCGATGAGGTTGTTGTCCGAAGCCACAGCCGGCGCAAAGGGTCTCTCTCCATGTTTCGTATTGCATCTACGTCGCGGTCCCTCGGTCAAGGAAATGGGAAATGCTGGATCCAGCAAGCTGGGGACTTGGTGCCCACTGGGGGCGGATGATCGTCGGTGGCAAGTCGAAAAATAGGTCGTCATGATGGCTTCAATTGGTCCCTTTCGGGGCTGTCTGTCAATCCCGGACGACCGGCCTGCATGGGGCTAGAGACTGTCGCATTAATATAATATTAATTGCTCGACTCGTACGGAGTGATACTTATCCGAGCCATGTTTCGCCTACACAGTGTGGCTGTGTGTTTGACGTCTGCAATCAAAACATCATTGAAACAATCTTCTCCCGAACATAAACATCTCTTCTCTCACTTCATCGGTTGAAGAACTGCTCAATTCTGTGAGAAAAGACAACTACGTTATCTTTGCATGCTGCATCTTCGCGGCACAGGGTCCATGCATCCGAGCGGTGATTGTTTCATCTGATAGGTCGTATGTTGTACGCCCTCAGTATGCACGAGCGGCCGCTGAATCGTTATTGGTGAGATATCGGTAAGCATTATTGATGTTGGCATGAATCAACTGTATAAGCTGCGATCGTGGAGGCTTGAGAAAAAGATGCTTCGTCACAGACACGGAGAGGCTGAGAGAAAGTGGCTGTAATGTTACCGTGTATATCGCTTTCCTTCGCCGCAAAATGGGTATCCAATAATCCGCCCGCAAATCATATCATATCATGTCATGCCTGTATCCACCCCATACGACTTTCCTATGCAAGTATCCGTGAAATGTGAGATCACTCCTTCTTGGCTTGGATGACCAGCAAGCTGGCTTTGACCGCCGTCGCGATGAAGACGTGCGCAACATCGCCCAACACTTGGCTGACGTCCGACCCTGGATGGCTCGTCTGGCCCACGGTAGAAAGCAGACGATACGTCTCGCTCTTGAAATCCATTCTACTCTCACGGTTTCGAGCGAGAACGATGAGATCGCCGTTGCTCTTCGGCGCCTGACCCACTTCGGACTGCGCACGCTGGAAGGTATCATGCAATGGCTGTGTCGTAGAGACGATATCAAAGACGACCCGAGCCTCGAGCTCCGACGGTAAGCTATCTTTCATCGCAACGAAGAAGCTCTTGTCCTGCTCCATGCTTGATGACGCTGTCGCTGTGAAATTCACAGCACCGTTCTTGCCAGAAGCGTCCGTCTGAGTTCGCACTGCATCAGCCATTCCACCTTCCGAACTTTGCTCGACGTCCATGAATACGATCGTCGCTGTCACGTTTGGCTTCCGAGCTAGTCGGAGCACAAAACGTAGTGCAGTCCGATCATCGACGCCGCCGAAAAAGGGGAAGAAGATGTGATGAGCGCGAGGAGCAAGGGGCATCGATGAAATACCATGAGTGCTCCTCAAGCTGTGTCTGCTCTTCATCGGGCTGAGGGGTTCCTGTTCTCTTCTGGCTGGACTGGTGATGTTGTTGTTGACAAACACCGCCGCATGACATGGAGCCTGGTTCAAGAAGGAAGCAAGGAACAGAGTATGCGGTCCATTCTCAAGCATCCGCTCTCTCGAGTGCTCAACCGTAGTATTGGTCGTCTCAGACAGACTGCCGCTCTCACTCCACGGGAGCAAGACCATATCTGCATCATGTTCCGCCGCTGAATGGGCTAAAGTATGCGCATACGAGCCTTCCGGCACAATTTCAACATCTCCGGATGTGGCGAGGTTGTTCAGCTGGCCAAAGCTGTGGAATGAATTCACCACTGGATCCTTGGTAGAAACGGCTTCGATCTCGGTGTCCTTCATGACCGAAGACAGACGCTCGGTAAGCTTAAGCATGCGCAAGCCATGTACTTGCAGTGGCCGCTTCGTGATCAATGGCCATGTCCCGTCATGGTCATCTTCGGCGTCCGCGACGACTTTACTTGGGTGGACTAGGGGAACGGAGCCTGCTGGTTTCTCGCTACCGAGAAGTGAGATGAACGTAAACAAGCTTGGCAAGCTCTCCAATCGAAGGTACACGAGCAGTTTGCGAACATCGCTTGCCTCGTGTTTGTCCGTTGCAACAGGATCCGAGTCAATCGACTGCGTGTCTTGACCGAGGGGATTTCCGTCCCAGTCAATCTCGCCGCGCTTCCACGCAGCAAGCTTCTTCTGATACCATGGTGGGTAAAAGGCCGTCGTCAACGGGGTGGTAGCGAATGTGGTAACCAAGGCCATGACCACGAAGATGGTAAATGTCCTCGTACTGAGAATCTTGGCTTGGAGTCCAATGTTCTGGAACGGATTAGCACAAAGGGCAGAAATTTTTAAAGTAGTATTGCTCACCAGCACAATCAACTCAACGAGACCTTTGCAACTCATCAGCACCCCAACAGTGAAGCTCTCTCTCCAAACCATCTTGCACAGGCGGGCTGCAATGGTTCCACCGACAAACTTGCCGACAAAAGCGATGACGATGACAGCAACCACGTAGGCCCAGGTGATGCCACTATCGAGGAGGCCGATGTTGGTGCTCAAGCCAGACAGAGCGAAGTACAATGGCAAGAAGAAGACGGCAACGAGGTCTTCAATCTTTTCCGTTAATTTGATTGCGAAACCGCCATCATGGGGGCAGATCAAGCCCACAAGGAATGCGCCGAAGATCGGGTGAACACCGATGATCCCGGTGAAGAAGGCCGATGATAGGCAAAGGAGTACTGTCAAGGCCACCATGGATTGAGTTGGTCCATTCTGAATGCTCCCCGATTTCCTGAGGATCCGTAGAAAGACGGGCCGGACTGCGTAGACCAGGAACAGGATGTAGGCTATACAGGTGAGCAGGACCCAGAGAGCGACTATGCCCGAACCAGCATTGACGAGGGCAACGCAAAGAGCCAGCAAGATCCAGCCGACTACATCGTTACCAACACCAGCGGAGAGAACGACCAAGCCGACCTCGGTCCCGAGAAGCTTCAACTCGGTCAAGATACGGCACAAGACGGGAAAAGCCTAAGAAGGTTAGCATTGGAGATGTTCACCAGACAAAGCGGTCTTGACTGACTGTGATGGCCATGGCGACACCAACGAAGAGCATGTATGTCCCGAAGCTGATAGGGACCAATCCTTCGTCTTCACGGAACTCATGATATAATCCATATGCTACGGCGCACCCAAGGCCAAAAGGAAGGGCCATGCCGGCGGCGCCGACGCTTAGTGAGATCTTCCAGTTCTTCAGCAACAGACGTAGATCGACCTCGAGTCCGACCAGGAACAGGAAAAGCACAAGACCGAGGTTGGCGGCGAGAGAGAGGGTGGGGATGGATTCCTTGGGGAAGATGGCATCGGAGAAGCCTGGGATTCGGCCTAGGACCGAAGGACCCAGGAGAATGCCGCCAATGATCTCGGCGATGACAGTGGGCTGACGGATCTTGGAGAGGGGATACTGCAGGAGGCGGCAGAAGACGATGATGATGCCAGCCTGTTGCAGAGATGGGATTAGCCTGGGCTTTGAGGTGAGTTGAAAGGAACGGAAGGCCTACCTGGATGATGAAGACGATGATGGGGTTCTTGGAGTCGTAGTGGGCAGGGTTTGCTCCCTCGAGGATGCCACCTTGGTGGGCAGCGCGGGACCCAGCGGTAGGAGTAGGAGAAGTTGCGCTGACGGTACTCGTCATGGTTGCGATGGGATGACGAGAGGCCGGGGCGAAAGGAATATGGATGGAGGATCCGGATGCGGCGGGAGGAGGAAGGTCCAAGAAGAAGAGGAAAGCGACCAGGCTGATGGAAGTAGGCGGGGCGTCGGTGGGCTTATGTAGAAGTCTGTGGGCCAAGATGGAGAGGCGGTCTGATACGGAGTCGGAGTCGGGGTGTGTGAGGCACCATTAGCGTACCGTTCTCTCTTGACAGGCGCCTTACTCTGGTGGATTCATGGGACACGGGGCCAGTCAAGAGACAAAAGGTGGTGTGATCAGCCTACCATTAGGCGATCGAGCCAAGGTTCAAGGTGGATATGGAGGAGGTGGCATGATTGTTCTCTATTGAGGCTTGCGTATACAGTACAGTAGTAGAGGTGGAACAAAGAAGACGTTCCAGGCCCGCAACCGGCCCCCAAGATAGCTGCAAAGAGCCCCTCGTGCCAACCTTAATCCGACCTTCAGGCTCCTTGTCGCCCCCACGACTTCCCGAGAGCCTGCAACTGACAACATTCTCACCATGAACATGTAGATGCTGTTGGTGGACGTGGGTCAACAACCATTGGATACTGACAAGTACAGATAATGCCCGTCGTACATGATGCATGCAGCTGTCCACGTTGCTGATACACTCATCTTGGCCTCGCTTGGTCTTCCCTGTGCAGACTGTCATGTGTTTCCCACACGATGGTGCAGCTCTACAACTACAGGCGCTGCCGAGGTCAGCTGAGTATGTTTCGTGCATCTGGCGTCTCATACATGTTTCCACCACAAACACTCGAGCTTGCAACTGATACCCTACATCCGCCGCGTTTTGTTTCATGACCACGTTGTTTGCCCGTCCGCCACCTTGTACAGCCCGTTCTTCTTCTTTTCCACCGCCCACTTCTCACACCAGCCCTTCATCCTCTCCCGCGATTTGGCTGATCCGACGTTGACTGTCGGGATGATCTTGTCGATGCGCAGTGCGCAGCAGAACATCGTCAGCTCGCGGAAGCTGCTATGTTCGCTGTACGGTACCCCGAAGCAGTGCGCTTCCCGAGTGCTCCCGCGCTGAGGCACCAGATCCGCCATCGAATATCGTGACTTCCAATTCTCCGAATGGAGCACCGTCTGCACCGCGGGAGACTCGGTGAATCGACCGTTGGGTGGTCGGTAGTTCCACCCAGACGGCCGGAAGCCAACTATGCGTGAGAAGTGCGGTTTGTATCCCGTCAGATAGTCCGACAGTGTCTCCGCCCGTATCTCCATGATCATCTGCATGTGCACTTGAGCCTCCAGCGGGTCGTTCGTCAGACGAGACGTCAACTCCGGGTCTTCGAGTGCCGCGCAAATCTTTTGTTTGTTCGGCGTCGCGTAGATCTTGCTGTTGAGTGCTTTGGCTACCCCGAGGCATATCCGTTCCTTGCCAATGCTGTATGTGCCTACAATGACGAGGAGACGGCCACGTCTCTTTCCATTATCTTTACCTGTACTTGCTCCGACCTCGCCATCGCTGTCTGGCTCGTCTTTGATCACCTCCGAATCCTTTCGGATGAATTTGACCATTCCACTACCGGCTCGCTCCTTTTTAGTCTGCTCCCAGTCGTCGTTCTGGTCGATCCTATCCTTGCTCAGACTGACACACATGTCGGCGCAGGCCCTGATCACCTCTTCTTGGCTTGGGAAGGCATACTTGGGTGTCAGATAGGTCGTGTCGAGGTAGCATACGTCGAGCTTCTGCTGTCCTGTATTCTTGCCGCTGACTGCATCGACGACGTCTGGCCGAAGCAATGGATGCTGTACATGAGCAGGGCAAGCACGGAAATCGCCACAGTGGAGTACTCGTTGCACTTTTGGGTTCTTGCCCTTGCCGATGACCTTCTCATATAGGTAAAGGGAGCTGCCGGGACAATGATTTGCGGGTATCATAGTGACCTTCACCTGTGTCCCAGGCACTTCGATCTTCTGGTCGAATTCGAGGTCAACCACCCATTTGGGATCGACGCGGAGCTGTCTCCTGACAAGATTTGCTGTGACGCGGCTGCAGTAGATCGGGCCATGACACCAGGACGATGTGAGACCGATGTAATGATCGCTGTGGAAATGACTCAAGAAGTAGGCTTTGCATCCTTCGACGGCACCGTAGCGGAAGGCGTCGACGCAGATGGAGAACCCAGGCAATATCTTGTAGAACGGGCATGTCCGTTGATATGCAGGCTTACCCCTTGATTGTGCCTCGGTTGCGGCAGCCGTAGCCCAGGCGGCGTCTTCAGCGTGCCCTGACATGAGTTTAGAAAATGCCGATGACCCTCCGCTATCACTTGCAGCAAGACAGAATGGATTTTCCTGCCCCGGTCTTGCGATGGCAGCTCGTTGAAATCGCTTCGGATTTGCGACTTCCATCCTAATTTCTCGAGGCATTTCTGATTCGGTGCGGTCATGTACCTTCGGAAGCGGTGATGCTTTACCATCCAGACAGTCATTCACGTGTTTGGACGTAGCCTGTACTGACAGAGTCCCAAAGCTACCTTCACATATTGGGCATGAAGAACTGGTCTCTGCTTCTGCGTTGGGGATATCTCCATGCTCCTTCGCTTGATCGACTTCGGCGGACATGCCCAGCGGTTGATCCTCATCTTCAAGACCCATCTCGAGGTCAGTCTGCTCTTCCATCCATCTTCTTTCTAAGTACTCCTCCCCTTCTGTGTATTCGTCGTCGATAAAGTCCTCATTATCGTCATAATCCAGCCCAATGCCACGACTTGTAGGCTCACGCTTGAGAGCAGGGATTGATGTCGTAGAAGCAGGAGATTTCGGCGTCATGCCAACACCTTTCCCGTGTGCATCTTCCTCCTCCACAAACGCAGTAACAACCTCATTGGTGAGCTTTGACGTGTTAGGGGGCCCTTTTGATTGAGCTGCTGCTTCTTCTGTAATAATAGTTGGGGATTTTTCCGTGGCTTCCGATCGTTGAACCGAGAGATCGCTTATTACATGCATGTCTGATCGAATAGTTGGTTCCAACGTGGAACCATCCGATCGTTCTGTGGAGATTCGTCGTCTCTTATTCGGCACGTCAATCTCGTTATATCCCATTGAACCGTCCCGAGTGGTAGGATGTTCCCCGTGCCCAAACCAATCTTTCCCCAATTCATGATCTCTTGGTGGTGTCGGTGTCTGAGTAAAACCTTTGAGCATGATGTCCATAACTCCATCATCAATGAACAAACTCTCTTCCTCTTGTTTCTGCGTTCCCTTGGCGGGAGATACATCTGCCTTCTTGAAGAAGCTTAAAATGCTGCTGTTGGATTTGCCACTCGATCTGCCGCCAGCGGAAGCAGCGGCCTTGACGTTCGCTTTGGGTGTTGTCTTACTTCTGCCAAGAAGCGGCATTGGGGTCCGTTGAGTCGGGATCTGGATAGACTCCATGCTTTGCTCCTGTTTGATTGACGCCGAATTGGGAGGGGTCGGAGGCCGGCCTGTCGAAGGCTCGACGTTAGCGGAAGACATCAAGGTCTCTCGAGGCTTGCGGAACATGGTAGCATCATATCTACCAGCTGGTTTCGAATAGGCATGGTTCTGCTCTCATGTTGCCGGCGACAGTATCGGTTGGGCGGTGTTCCTGTGAAGGCACGAGTAGTAGTGGCTTCACGTAATTCACAGGCGCACGTGACAGGCACCACAGGTCTTGGCATTGAGCTCAGGGACAAAGTCGAAAGGCGACAGACGTCTCTCGATTCTTCGATAACCGCATTTGTGTTGGATGGGTTTGATTTAGACACCTCTCAGTACATGGTCCTCGAATTTATCGAAAGATTTCATCGCAAAACGTATTTAATCCATCTTACAAACATGCCCAACTCGGGACAACTCTGATGCCATTGTTCTTTTGGAACTCCGTAGTGCTTAAACATAGGAATCCGTCACCCAAGCCGTCCAATCATTATCGCAGGTGATCCAATAGAAACTACCGCCTCTTCTCAACGGCATCCCTCAGCTTCGCTATGACATCCGCAGGGTCCCTAGCACCGAAGACGGCAGAACCGGCAACAATGACATTGGCGCCTGCATCGGCAGCTTGGTTAACGGTGGTTTCGCTGAGCCCGCCGTCGACTTCGATATTGAGATTTGGGTAGCGCTGCCGGAGGGCGGCAACTTTGGGCAGCTCGGAGGCCATAAATTTCTGACCACCGAAACCGGGGTGGACGGTCATTATGAGGACCATCTGGAAGGTCTTTTAGCGGGTACCTGTCGATTGGGGCAGGCGGCGATCACATACATCTGGAACCTCTTCTTGGGTTTGATTGTCCAGGATATCCCAGAGAACATCGACAGGCGTATCTGGCTTGATGGCTATGCCCGCTAGCATCTTCTGTTCATGCACGTAGCGGATCATGTCTTTTGGACTGGTCCTGGACTCGGAATGGTCGGCAGGGTTCTCGGCGGCTGTGGAGGAGATGGCGGCTTCGTAATGGAAGCAATAGAGATCGCATCCGGCTTTTTGAAAGTCCTTTACCCATCTCTTGGGCTATCGGCGCGAGGACGGGTCAGTCAGAGCTTTTCCTTATTGGGACAGAGGATTTTACGTGGGAGAAGAAGCATACAGCAAGCCTACCTCGGCGATCATCATGTGGCAATCGAAGGTGCCAACTCCATGCGCCGTGCTCGGCCGCTTGACGTGAGGACGGATCTTGGTGACGACGGGAGCGCCAAATGTCATGTTGGGGACGAAGTGCCCGTCCATCTGGGAAGCCTATCAGCCTCTAGGCATTGAAACATTGAGCGAGCGCCCGAGTACTATGTCAATGTGAAGCCATGAGGCGCCCTGATCAATGGTGTCTGAGCAGGCCTGGCCGAGGGCAGCGAAGTCGGCTGAGAGGATCGATGGGGCGATGATGGCGGGAGGCGACATGGTGGGCTAGAGCTGCAGTCTCTGCAACGGCGCGACCGATATGATGGCCTTGACTCTCAGAGCCGCCGGAGCTTGAAATCGAAGGGCAGCTGGAGAGGAAGTGGACTTCCTATCGCAGTCTGACTGTGGGCGTCAAATCGAAATGCCAAGATGCCGAGATGCCAAGACACTTGTCGCAGAAGCTTCTTTTTATCTTATCTTCTTTTCTCCATCACTTCTTCTCCAGTTCATCCCACGCTCTCCTCTCTACCGGTATCCAACGACCATTAACAATCTAATCCATTCTTCATGCAAATCAAAGCCGTTATGTGCGACCCACCATGATCATGGCGAATAGTAATGCTGCCTTCCAAGCTGGTTGGGTACGCGCCGGGAACCGAAATACTTGGTGGGCGCGTAGCAGGACGCTCTCCTCATCCAATCACCCTCCTCCCCAATGCACCTTTGCCTGAGAGCAAAAGTCTCAACATCGACTACCATCATTCATTGGTTCTCCCTGTATTTTTCTTGGATTCCTGTCTCGACCTTGCCCTCTTTCGTCACGAACCGTTAGCGCTTCCATCTGCAAAGAAGCTTTTGGTTGATGTGGCCTCCTATCTTTATCTCATCCCTGTCCTGTCTGCAACCGCCGTGATCCCGGAAGACTACATAGAGCTATCCACCTGCTGGTCGCGGCCATTTGGATCACCATCTGCTTCTCGTCATCCTTCTGTCTTGTTACTGTCGCTGCGCTTTCCTTGTTTGTCTTCATATTCGGTACTGCTCATTGACTGGGAGTATTTTCACCTTTAGATCTGTTGATCGGATCACTTATAGACTCTCCTAATCCTTCTGTGAATTATCACCTTTGAGCATGGATACGTACACTCTACCAGCAGCCACCTATGTACCCCCGCCCCGGCTGGCCCGGAAGCACGTTCTTAATACAATAATAGAAGATGACGGAACAGAAAACGAGGAAGGCAATTCTAGCGAGGAGGAGAAAGAGGATGCCGAACGAGGAAGGGCACGACACTTGCTGGCACCCAGGTCGATCGGATCCACCTCGCCTGTCCCTTCTCTCACATCATCGATATCTTCATACCAAAGAAGCATTCGACCATCTCAAGACTTCGACGACCTCTACGACGTTTCCGACGACGAGTCCATCCATGATAACGACTTGACACCTTCCATCAGATACCAGGATATGAGTACCCGCTCGAACTCTCCCAGCGAATCCATCTGTTCAGCCAAGAGCCGGAAGCGTTACCCTTCGCTGATCATCCCTTCCCCAGGATCTTGGCCTACCATCGAGAAGCTAAAGAATGGCTCGCCTCCACTGCCATCCAAGATTCCTCTGTCGCCAGCCGTCTTGTCGCTTCTGCCTCAAGACACACCTTCCATCAGCCAGGCTCCATCACTTGTTTCAAGCCTTGTATCAAACCAGCAGGTAACCTCAACAGCACCCGCCACCCCTGATTCGCAGCACCTGGATGTCGACGAGCCATGGGGTCAGATGGAGATGAAGACAAAGGCCGGTCGGAGGACGACAATATTCGAAGACTTCGAACTGTCCAGCTTTAAAGACATGAATGGAAACACTGGGGGATGGAACCAACATGCCGGTATCGGTTTCCGCTGCAACACGGAGGTGCGCGATTTCGCCTGCCAACCTGATCAATCTTTGCCCGAAAGCCCCGTTCTAGGTACCGAGGATGGATATCCAGAGGAAGGTGTGCAATTACCGGTCGAAGCGCTCAAGACCTTACAGCATCTCTCGCTTGAGATACCGTTCACGCCAGAAATCAGCTCAGAGGACGAACATAATGAGGAGATGAAGGAAGTTCAAGGTCGCCGTCCACGCCCATCGAGTGTCGACTGGACTCCTGCGTCGCAGCAGTCCGAGTACAGTATCGCCCAGCTAAGCATCCCGTCCCCCGGCGGTTTCTTCTCGTCGCTTGGTGACAACGCAAGACACACCTGGTGCGTGTCAGACTCGAGGCCACCATCACTAGCTCCACCGTCCTCGACCACGGCAGAACAGTTCTACAGTTGCCCATGGAATCGAGATTCCGTCGCCACCGTTGAACGCATCGTTGAAGTGCCCGATACAGATACAGACGGACCCCCAACTGCTCGACAAGGTCCAGTACTCTCGATGAAGGAGACCGAGCCTCATGTCAACGAAACTGTAGTCGACTATGACGAAGACTACGAGAAGACGATTCAAGATGTGGCTGAGAAGAGTCTTGATAGAACAAGTATCTGGCTAGCTTCGCAGACGTCCTACATGGCCGCACTAAGGGAAACCAATCCCGTCAACGACCTTGGCGCCGAACCTCTGCTGGACGGGAAGCGAGCAAGTCGACATCTTCGAGATAACTCCCTCGGTTCACCTATCAGGAAAGCCGTCAGGTTTCTTGAAAAGGAAGCAACGAGGTGCCAGACCTCGGATTCTACAACGACTGAGCAATCCGATTCAATCTACTATCACGCATTTCAGCATATCGCCAATGAGACCAGCTCCAACGACGCATTCAGGCATCAAAGGACACGTGCTGACTCTCTACAAGCCAACCGTATCTGTCTTCCTCATGAGCACATTGAGCAGCTGGTCGGCAAGTACAACATTAAGGCAATAGATCGCCCTGTCCCTCTTCGACCCATCTCGATGATGCCCGGCATTGGGGCTGATGCGAGTGAAGAGACGTCGGAGCAGAGAGTGATCGCTCGGGTTGAGAGAGAGCGCCAAGCATTGGAGCAGATCAGTGCTTCCATGTGGGTGGTCGAAGCTGCCCGGTATCTACACGGCGGCAATCTGCTCAACAATCCTGCCGTTGACTCGTTGATGAAGAGCGACTCGGCTCGTGTGTTGGATCTCGGTGGACAGCCCAACTGCGGATGGGCCTGGCATTGCTCCCGCGCGTATCGCAACGCCAAAGTTTACACTGCCACCACTGAGCACGAACTCATCGACTCGACCCTACGTGGTCCTTCCAATCATCGCCGAACAGCTGTATCTAACTTGTGGGAGTTGCCATACCCAGACAACCACTTCACTGTCATCTCGACTCGGTCACTCTTCCAGTATCTGAAGCAGGAAAAGCCACTTGGACAGGCTATCGACCAGTATGATCTCTGCCTTCGCGAATGTCTCCGGTGCCTCAAGCCTGGCGGGTACCTCGAATTCTTCGTCATGGACTCGGAAGTCGTCAATGCTGGGACACTTGGAACCGCAGCGTCGGTCGAATTTGGGTTCAATCTCAAAACGCGTGGTTACGACCCGGCCCCGACCAAGAATTGGCTTGGCCGCATCCGCAAATCTGGTTTCGATGACATCAAGCGAGCATGGACCTTCTTGCCAATGGGGACGCCTCAAGCAGCGTCTTCGCCGCTACCAGAGACGCCGCCGCCTATTGTGTCGACATATGGGGAGAAGAGGTTGGAGGCTGTGCAGGGTCCTGTTGGCTCGACGGCTGACGCAGCAAACATCACTGGACTTGTCGGAGGATGGGCTTGGGAGCAGTGGATGCTGAAGCTGCAGGTTGAGATGGGCAAGGAGCACCTGTTGGAAGGGATTGCGGGCGTGATGGAGGAAGGTAAATCGACTGGCGCGGGATGGAGATGTTTGAATGGGTGGGCGAGGAAGCCATTGTAGGCTTGGACGGACTTGTTGTACTATGGACGTCATTGACTCTTAACTTGTGTCAAAAAGTAATGGCCACATAGCAATCAACGGCCATGAAAGTGCCCAACGGCCGACGACCTTTCATGATCACTACCCCGGTCGTTATTTCAATCAATGGGCTTCTAGCAGCTGGAAAGTAATCGCTAAGCAATCGTCAGAACGAAATCCATTGCGATTGATACCACGAGCAGCCGAAAAAGGGGAAGACGTTGGCGCCAAGCCGCTTGTAGCGCGTAGTCTTGGCATCAGACATCCAATCTTTAATCTTTACCAAATCTTCTTCAAACAAACATGTCATGCAATGTATGTATCCATCATGCCTTTCCGAGCTCTCATCAAGACCCATCATATGACATCTCGTAAGAAGATCCAAGCCATCACCAAATCAGCCAAGCACCACCCATGCTCGGTCCTCATCAAAACGGGGAAGCCGCCTGGCGTCATGATTGCCGAAGGAACTGAAGACGCAGTCAAACAATGGGTGGAAACCGTCAAAGTGTGTCCATGTCACCTATGCCTCATTCATGAACGAGCAGATGAGTTGCTACACATGGTGGTGGTATTTATTATAATGAGATGAACAGAGACTACGATACAAAGACTACCGCTTGTTGCGCCTCGAAGCTGTAACCACGGGACAATTGAGTACGACTCCTGGCAACGTCACGGAATTCGGCTCGATGAAGAATCTGAGCGCTTATTTGGAGGAATGTGATGTTTTGTCGTGGTGGGCTGAACATATGGGGTTTACCAAGGGTGGACGTTGAGGTACGTAGTTGGCGGAAGAAAAGTCGGGAAGGTAGATGCTAATCAAGCTTGCACAAGTCTTGGATGGGAAATGCTTGTTTTGATGGCGCTTGCTTGTTTTCACGACATTATTACTGTCACGTTTACAGGAGATCACGGGTTACTATTTTGGACTGGCCTCACGAGATTGAAGCGTCTGTTGAAATGACGTGATCGGTATGAGATGAGCCTCCCTCGAGGAATATCCGAAGCTATGGGATTATTACTCGAGCTACTGGCCCCAGGTGTCAGGTGAAGCATCTTCAAGCGCGGTGCGATAGCCCACTCGATCAATGGCAAGGCTGCTTGCGGCGACTACCATCTCATGGCTACGGCCCAGCCATTCGTACAACATGGAGGGATCGGAGAAGCATTCCCCAATCAAGGAGACTTCATCGTACGTCACTCCTTCACACCTCCTGTTCTACTTGTTCCTAAGGCGAGCCACATTCGCGACTTCGTCTATAGCTACTCGAGCTAACAGCATTCCAACGGTCACCAAGGCCGAAAAGCGATAGCTTCTCATTAGAGATAGCTTCATCTCACTGTCCTATGCGGCAATGACCGTGATTCACTGTGCTGTCATTTGGCCGCTAAAGTCACGCGCCCTGAAATAAATGTCCACCTGGACTTGTATCAAATATCAACATTAATTCTCGCCCAATCTGTTGTTGATATAAACATACATAAGCTGGGCCCTCCTCTTGTTTCCCTTCTCCAACTTCTTCCCCACAACAACCCCATCTTCCTCCAAATTTCGGTGGCCAGAAGGACCACTTCTCCTTCAGACCTACTATAAGGTCTACTCCCTTTGCTCTTTGAGGTGACAAAACACACTCTACTTTCACCATGGAGAAGATCAGCCGCTTCAATGTCGTTCATCGCTTGCGGAAACGCAACCTTCTCATCGCCATCAACGGTGTTGCAGCCTTATCCATCTTCTTCTTTGGTTACGATCAAGGAATGATGGCTGGTGTCAACACTGCTGTCGAATACTACACTCGCATGGGGTTCGCCCATGCTGATGAGAACGGGGACCCTGTCATAACGGACAGTCTGCTGCAGGGTGGTATCGTAAGTCTTTTGGAGTTCTGTCAAATAACGAATGTATCTGACTCAACATTAGGTGTCCGTCTACTATCTCGGTACTCTCGTTGGCGCTCTCTTTGGTGGCTGGTTTGGAGACAAATATGGTCGTATCAAGTCCATTGCACTCGGAGCCGCCTGGGCCGTTTTCGGAGCTACCTTGCAGACCGCGGCAATGAATCATAGCTGGATGATCTGCGGTAGGTGTCATATCTAGTCTCTCACTCTGTCGTCACTAACTTTGCATAGCCCGCTTGATCAATGGATTCGGTACTGGGATTCTTAACGCAATTGTCCCTGTGTGGGCCACCGAGACTGCCGAGCATACTTCTCGCGGTCAATTCGTGGCCATCGAATTCACTCTCAACATCTTTGGTGTCGCCGTCGCATACTGGATCGAATATGGCTGCAGCTTCTATCAGAACGGCGAGTCCGCATTCGTCTGGCGTTTCCCAATTGCCTTCCAGATCGTCCCCTTGCTGTTCCTCTTCTGTATTGTCTGGTTCTTCCCGGAGTCTCCTCGTTGGCTCTGCAAAGTCGGCCGTGAGGATGAATCTCGATACGTTCTCGAGCGCCTAAGAGAGGACGGCGTACAATCAACCGGCAAAGCGGAAGCTGAATTTCAGGACGTGCGTAACATTGTCGAGCTTGAGCGGAAGAACGCAAAGAGTCAGAACTACCTTTACATGCTCTTCGGCTACAAGAGTGGAAAGCTTCATACCGGTCGCCGTGTCCAATTGGTTATTTGGCTGCAGATCATGCAGGAGTGGATCGGCATCGCAGGTGTCACTATCTATTCGCCAACTATTTTCCGTATCGCCGGCTTGGAGAAGGGTACTATCGGATGGGTTGCTGGTCTGAACCAAATCACATACACCTTATCAACCCTCGTCTGCGTGTTCACGTTGGACAGAATCGGACGCCGCTGGACACTTTACTGGGGCTCCGTCGTCCAGGGTATCGTCCTCTTCATCGCTGGCGGTCTCATACGTGTCGGTACCGACGCAAAAGACGCTGGGAATATAACCAGAGCTAATACCTTCGGAGGCGGTGCCGTCGCCATGATCTTCCTTTTCACAATGACCTTCGGTGCAACCTGGCTTACAGTACCCTGGCTCTATCCCGCCGAAATCTTCCCTCTGGAAGTCCGCGCTCGCGGTAACGCGTGGGGGGTGGTAGGATGGTCCATCGGTAACGGATGGCTAACACTGCTCTGCCCTATCATGTTCGAAGCTATCAACGAAAAGACTCTCTACATCTTCGCCGCCTGCAACGTTATCACCATCCCTATGGTATACTGCCTCTACCCCGAATCCAACCAACGTACCCTCGAGGAAATGAATCTCTTGTTCGCGGCCGATTCGATTTGGAATTGGGATGCCGAGAGGAATTACAAGCTCTTGGTTGAACAGAATCCGGAACTCGTGCAGGCTGCTGGCAGAGGGGTGAGTGTGGTTGATCCCGAGACCGGCATCCGCAAGCAGTCAAGGAACATGAGTCTGGTTGTTGGGGCGATGAAAGGGGCGGGAAGCGAGAGTGATGATGAGAAGATGTGCACCACAAAGCATGTGGCCTAGCCTCCTCCACTCGATTCTACGGAGTTGTGGCTGTTGCTCTTCTGGATTTTGAGAACAGATGTGTCGGTGGAGAAGTCTGTTCGACACTTTGGTGGCTTTGAGAAGCTTGCAATGGATAAGATGAGAGATGTCCTTTGGGGGCTGATAGTGAATTGATGTGCTTGTGATACCCGGATCATTCTTCTCGGTTTCTTCTCTTTACCTTGCTCTCGTCCACGGTTCTCTTACCTTGATTGCTTGGTGAATCATCTCTTGCCTTCATTGTGTTAGCGCGACTACTAGTCGCTTTCTTCCAGGTCAGCATTATATATTCTCTCACTCCTTGTCTTTCTCTTCCCTTCCACTTTCCATTTTCCATTTTCCATTTGACGCGTTCCATGCTCTATACATCTACTCCATCCACATCTTCCATATTTGTTCTTCCGTCTTGCCTCCCATCTTCTTCCATCCCCCTTCCGTGTCTCTACATGATAAGAAATCATGACACCACGCCACCATTATACCGATATCCTCCTTTCTCCACTGACAAAATCTAGATGCATGGATTCTACCCTCTACTCAACACTCGACGTTTGACTGACACGCTGTAAAACAGCTATAGAACTACAAGAGATCTGACGATTTCCATCACCAGATTCCACTCTCTTGGCATCAGTCAACTCCATCGACGACCGATGGGAAGACACGCTTCCAAGATAACCAACCTGCTAACAAGACGGAAGACGTCTAATCAGAGGGTCACCGTGCTGGAAATATTGAGTCCGCAACGATGGATGCCCTACATTTCGCGTTTGGTTTGATGGAAAGTTGAGATTGTGGTTTTGGTATTCCAGGTTTGTTATACGCCTTACTGAGGTAGGTGAGGTAAGGTATGCTGGTGTTAATGGGCATCTTTACTCTTCGCATATGGACTGAGAAGAAGTATGTGCAATGCAAGATGAGATCAACGGCAAGACTTATTATACTTGGAGCTCATGACTGTTCTTGGGATCATCCAAAGTTTACGACAATGGTCGCGAATGTCGCATCTGTTGGGTGGACTTCTCGGAATCCACCGTCAAGAATTATCTGATCATTCCCTGCTGCCTCGTTAACGTCCATCAAGAATATTGGAGAAAAGAACGGCGACGTACTGACCTACTCACCGAAGGTTTTAACTGTCCTTACTGCCGTACCGCTTTACCTAAGAAATCTACCGATAACACCTATCTGGACGGTCAGGCAATACACCTGAAGAGCAATATTCCTATCGAGGCGAATCTTAATGCACTATACATTGGCGATATCATGCATCAAAGCTTCGTCACTGTAGCCATGAACACTTGGGACATAATAGTCGAACCGATGGTGGACAGACAGGCGATGCGAGACTTCGGACGGCAGGCCATAAAGAAGAATTTTGACTTGGCCACCGCAGGATCTGAACCCTTGACGCAGCTCCAGAAACAGGTGTTCTCTACCTTTCGCCGCATTCCAGGAAAATATTTCAAGACATCCAATGGTCACGGAAACCAGCGAGATGGGAACCCCCTACCCGGGGATTGATTGCGTACTTCTACCCCGAGACCGAGCACCCGCGCGTTCGACCGCCAAGCGTCCATATGAAGATACTAGCTGCTTATCGTTTTTCTAAGTATACTACTATAGTCGGAACACTTAGCCCTAGACATCGATGAGATTTTAATAGCTACAGAGCGATCGGCTTGGTGATAGTCAACACTGATGACTGGAAGCGGTGGCTTCGTAGAACTATCGGGACGGATCCTGAGTCTAACAGACCTGATAGGTACTTTGTCGAAAAGTCGACGGATTGCATATCTGAGAATGCGGTTGACGATGAGTTCCAATGGCGTTGATTGGGGTGAGATTTTCATGAATTTTCTTTACAAGGACATGAAAAATTGAAGCGCTGGGACGTTTTGGGTTCTTGAATGGGCTTTCGAGATCCGTTTGGGAAGGTGCGACCCTCTTACAGTCTTTAATTTCTCTGCAATCACTGTTATCTCATTATCTTACTCTTTCAAAACCCACACGATGGCATCTGCAGTCCGTGTCGCAAGTGACGAGGACCCGGATGAGCCTTTTGTTGACTTGAATGCCTCGCTAACGCATGATACGAAGACGAAACCATCCAACCAGTCAAAGCTGTCAACGATCATGTCCAAGTTCTCTCAACGCCGTAAGCTCTGCATCTACCCATTGGCCAAACTTGGAGAACTGACAATGGCCCAGAGTTTTTCAAAGCAGCCGGAGGTGTCACTGCTCAGGCTGTGGGTGCGTCGGTTACCGCCTATATCTGCTATGCCCTCCTTAAGTCTGACAATTCATCATTGCATCGACCCTGATCTTAATCACACTCGCTCTACCCTTTACGCCGCTACAACCGATCGCTTTTAGCAGCAACCAATCTCTCACGTTCATCTCGTCCTTCTCGGCCAAACTTTGTTCACCAGTACACCTGTTGTGAGCTATTGGAATGTACCCAACCAGCAAACGTCAAATTCACCAATGATCAAGTTCGAGAAGCCTTACCATACTTTAAAAACTTTTGCGGAGCTCCTATCGCTGTCTCAGCTAGACCTAAGTAAAACCAAGTCGACGGCACCTCGGCTTGATCCGAAGCACTTCTCCTGTGATGGTTACAGCGATCTGAAACGCTAGCAGAGAGTCTAGATACGACAAGTCAAAATCAGACCAAGGTACATCCTAACCGAGAGATCCCAGTCCAAAGCTCGAACCATACGTCCGAGCAATTGGTGGAAGAAGCCCCCTGGGAATGCCGGATCGAGATATTGCTCGGATAATTGGCGATATCAGGATCTGGTTGGTCTGGCCAATAGATGTTTCTTAAAGTCGGTGGGGCTGACTGGAGATAAGGAAAGTATTCATGAACGCTGACAGGAGAAGCTGGTACGTTGTACGGTAATGACTTTGTGTACGCATCGAAACGGATGACATGCCATTGCTGGTGTCTGGGAATACGTCGGGGTCGTATGTATCTCGTCTGGGATCGACATTGGAAGGAAAAGAAGGCAGAAAATCGGTGATTTCTTAAATATCGAAACGAGTTAACAGGGAGCACAGATCATTGATGTTGAAAGATTCGAAGATCGACCGGGAGAATTATCATGGAACGACGACTTGAGAATATCACCGTTTGATTACAAAGATATCATGCTTGACGAACGGAAAGAGACAGAATCTATTCTGTTTTTTTCGGCATGGGAATAGATGACTGGAAGTGGATCCATGGGCTTCCTGACTAGGATTTGTGATCTCATCGAGCGGATCAATGGGACCAATGTTGGAAGATACAGACGAGAACCAAGATTGATCTTCCATGGTATATCGAGACCGCTCTCCCCGACCATCTACATTTCGGCACCGTGCTTATCGACGACGTTCCGGATGACGTTCTCATGATTGTTGCCTCCCACGGCAAGATTATCTACTGCCCGGCTATGTGGGATGTCCAAAAGCGCCAATTCAAATTACGCCCGACTTCCTTCTGCGAAGTCACGCAGTTTGATATAGAGCTCAGGAAAATAAGGCAGTTGAAGATGGTGCCACAATGGACTCGCAGTCGAAACGAGGTGCAGCTACGGAAGTACTACCAGTTACTTATACGGCAATAACGCCGGGATCTTGGGAAAAATCTCCTCGTGGATACTGACCATTCGGGGCAGATAGGCGACGTTCCAGCAGTAATACATTCAGTATGGAAACGCACCGCAATCTGCGTCATAGCAAATGCAAACAAGAAATCGGTGATGTATCATGCTGGTGTCTTAGAATAATGTGATGTTGCCAATATCTCAGATTTAGGTTGGGATCTTCTTTCTTACACTTCAGGGACTCTGACCCAAAACCATCAGCACCATTACCATTTGTTCGGAGAGCTCAAATTTTGAGCTTATAACACGGCTAAAAACATTATATCCATGTCCAGAGCTACTGCGTTTGTCAATCTTGGAAATAATCTGCAGAAAATACATTGGGATAGATCACGCTGAGAGTTTATGTTCTCCCTGATCTATACGGCGTCATATCCTTTCCTAGCATGGATAAGAGTTAACGGAGCTTTCATAAATCGATGAGTCTCATTTCAGCAGTTTTGCAATCGCCATCAATAAGGACGATAACTTCTTTGGAGTGGTCAATGGCAACTGCGGGCAACCATTACCTCACATACAGATCCAAGCTCCGTAGTGGCTAATTTTATTCAATATGCTTTACATACTTGTATGCGGAAATATATACTTCGACCAGGCGATATACAGCAGTCGTTCTTTTCAAGACGAAGTTTTCGCACCACTGAGGGTACAAGATCATTCAAAAAATCACTCTGTTTGTCCTCTAGAACTTCTTGATGGAATCGGAGCCTCAACCGCTATGAGTACGGTTCGTCAGTATATCTGTGAGTGGTAAAAGGTAAATCTGACATGCAGTCCACAGGGCAAAATCTCTGAGGATGATGCTGTCCTGACCCGGTACTTGCAAATTGAGCAAGTGAATGACCGTGACACCTGGGCATTGGAAGAGCAGACCGGCGTCTACATTGAAGTACCCACGATTTATTCCGCACGCGATAGGGACATCCGAGTTGCCCTCTAAACGCTCAGCTGTCCTCCATTTCATCCAATGTCCTACGAGCATTCTAGCGGTTTAAAAGACCACTCTTCAGCCTCATCCGTTAATCCTCACTCCATCGGTCAATGAGACTACTCTTCCAACCGTTAGTAAGACGCCTAGTGTCTTGCAATCTGTCCAAGCGTCCCCGTGGTCCTTCTCGTCTCCACTTCATCCTGCAACTACTAATACAATACCAAGTATGCCGTGTCTGTCTGTTCTCGCCACTACACTCGACATATTATCCACTATCTAATCCAACTGTCGAGGATCTCATTTCAATGGGACTTAACACTTTGCGACAAGAAATCAAGCGACTTCGTATCAGTTTTCCAATGATTGTTACTAAAGAAATACTGGTCGAGCGACTCAATGCCTATACTCAAGGTACCGCCCCAATGTTTCGGCGCGGAATGATATTACACGATGATTCGAATCGCCGAACCAAGGCGGAACTCGCAGAATGGAAGGGACTCGGGGAGAAGGCGGCATCCTTGCGTTCGTCGTTGAATAGGTCTGTTATATGCAACCTACTCAGAGTCTGTACTTCAGTAGTAAGTCTCTAGATCGTATAATTCCTCTCACCACTAACGTGTATCTAGGATAATGGAGATGATCGTACGTGTAGGATACCGGAGGTAATATACCCCCCTACGACTTATATCTTCTTCAAGCACGAGATAGTTACGGAATCGGTATCCAGTAATTCACCGGTATTGCACCCCTAAGCGCGAAGTATTTTATCTTCCTGCAGCTCCCGCTTTGTCAGCTTATACCGATGAGCTTACATTCCCAGACTGAAGTTCTCTCTCAAGCAGTCCATCCTTCCGACGCCTACATGGTCACGGTATGGCCACCGAGATCACCACCCATTTATCGTTCCGAAGTTCGACCTACCAGGTCTCGAAGAAAACCGTGTTGCCGGAGATTGTTTCCGGCTCTGCAGCCAACATTGGATCGAAGATGTTGTTTCAGTATTGAAATCCCGCGAGAACCTGGATATGCTATGTGAGGAAGGAAACAGCGACAACAAGTCTATCAAAACTACCTGTGATGAGGCTAGTGACTAACTGGTAGGTCTGAAGACTAAATTACGAGAGTTTGCGGCCCAAAAGTGCCACAAGTGGATTCTTTCTCAATAGCTTCCTTCCATCGTGGAATACAATAGAGTCTCCCATTCATTGTACGGCAATCTTAGATACCTACCCTTATTTGAATTCCTACCCTCGTTTTTACATTCTCGTCAACTTCAACACCGAGATCAGACTCGGTGTCTCAAACCTGTATCAGCTTTGGGCCCAGAAAATTCACGTAGGTCCAGCTTCGAGACCCCATGCCATACATTTATTATGGAGCACTGACAAATCTGTATAGAGCCTGCCTTAAAAGCTCCCGAAGACTTCCCTGGTAAGAAGCGGAATGGGATCCTTCTATACGGACCGCCAGGGTGAGGCAAGACAGTACTGGTACATAGCCTCGTGCGAGAGTATGGCTGCAGCCTCTTAGACGTCAGAACGGAGGAACTCATGCCCAAATAGCAAGGTAACACCGAGAAGTTAGTTATTCCTCTCTGCCGGGGGTACGGTCTTACCGCTTGCTTACCTGTCAAAAGGGCCATCAGTAGACTTCTGTCCAAAGCAAAAGCAATCGCACCTTGTATAGTGTTCATCGACGAGATAGGCTCACTGTTGAAGCAGCGTGGAGAAAAACGACTCTAACAGTATATCGTCTACCAAATCAGTACTCCTCACGCCATAGGTGTAAGCTATCTACTCGAGCATCGTTTTCAGTTTAATATCCTTTACTTCCATTGCCCTTGCTGATCGATGATCGGATATAAAGCCAAGAAAAATCGGCGAGTCAGCAACAATAAATCCTTCGACATTCCTGAATCTTCCCCTCCGCTGCGGTCGCGGTCAAATAGCCTGCCAGCCAGACCACCCAGCTCTACTGCGTCCCTCGAACGAGAGGATACCCGAGTATCCCCTGATCCTGGCATATCTGCCGAGCGATACTTTACAAACGTCCACCGAGGCTCCGGTATTCACTTTAAACTTCGATCTCGCTCAGCGTGGTGTATCGGTTGATATACAATAGCCAAATAGTGACACAACCGAGGGTCACCGACTATAGGCGGTATACAATGAGTACCCGGTTAAGGTAAGTTTACTTTCCAGTTTCCTTGTCATTGATCCGGTGGCTGAGTTGAATACAGTTGTGTCAGGCCTTGATTTATCGTCTTTTGAAGGCAACTTTCCAATCTCAACGAGCAGCACGGCTAAATGCAATCCATGCAATATATCTATTCTGGCGGCACCCAGAGCCAAGTCGAATCCGACAATGACTCCAGCTCCAGACTTCTCATCGACTCTGAGTCCGCCATTGTGTTCCTTTCCACACTAAATACCGTTCAGCGAGATTCGTGAATCTGGACCGTAATTGCGGATGAGACTATTCTGGATGCCTGCAGCAGTGATGCTTTCGATCATGCTGGGCTGTTCGACGTTGACCCCTTCCCCTGTGTCAAGCAGGAATTTGTCGACGAACCGCTTGATCCGTATGGTCCGCCTCCCAAGCGGAATCATCAGCCTTCCAAGGAGAACGACAAAGGCAAGCAATATAGCTCCGAAGAGGAAACAGGAGAGTCTCTATGGTTCTGGACCCTATACCTGGATGACTGTGGCATGATTCTTACTTGTCTGGCTCCGGATCCTCCGGATTTCCAGACTTCTTCCACTGGGCTTTCATTGAGGTATGGAAAGCGAACGCCGTTCACAAGTATGATCTTAAATATCTTGTGAGTACGCCCAAATTTGAGACCATACCACCATTACGGAGGGCCTTCCCTGTATTGAGTTCCCATTTTTCCGTGCCGCTCCAAACGCATGAACCCACTAATTTGCGAGATGCGCCCGTGATTAAGATGCTTCCCAGCAGTACTCGACAAATATTCAAGTCCATTTCAAGGACTCCCTGTCGGATTCATGGCGACAAACCTTGTGGCATAAGTTTGAGAAATATGGCAGGCCGGACATCGAAACATCGAACGCGAGATCAAAAGGGCTATTGGGACAAAGTGCTTGTAGACAAACAAAAGAGTGGCGAAATCGCCTTCTAGAGAATATAAATCTCACCACGTGCAGTGAGATTAAGAAGCTTAAGGCTGCATCGTTGGTCCTTTTACCGGTTGTTCGAAGTCGTTCCTCAACGGTACACGTACGTCTTCAATTCTACCTCCCAGGTACACAGAGTACACACCAGGACTTAGAGATTGCTTCTTCTACTCTGCCACCAAGTCGGGAGGTTGTCAAGATCAATGGTTACATTAAAATTACCTTTGACTACGATCTGATCAGCTGGCACGGGGAGTTGAATTTGCGCCAGCGGCTTTGAATGGGGAAGTGATGAAGAGGTGAAAATACATGCAGTTCGACGGCCCGACTGGGCACTGAAAGAAGACTAATTAATTTTGGGTTATCCGATGAACATGCAGACAGTGATTACATGGACTGTGACGGTGATAAAGTGGACAAGGGATACTCGACTGCTAACATTGTGAAACGAGAACCGGACGATTACAAGCTACTCAACGAAAACCCGGGCCATAAACAAGCCGGAAGATCTTGGATTGGCGCACTGATTCAGCTACATACCTTGTTTCCTCCCTATACCAAACGCCGCCCCTCGACGAGAACCTCGTTGTCGATTTTGAGCCTTTATACCTCAACCAACAGTTACTTGCTGACGCCGTGGAGATAGAGTTTCCTGTCTTCCACCATGAACAGTTCGGCCAGATAAAGGCGGAGGAAACGGCGGTAGAAAGAGGCACCCAAGGCATCGAAACGTCAGGCTCCTTCTAAACAAAGCACCGCATCTTCGACGCCAGGTCCTAGGAATAGAGAGCAGGCTGCTATTAAGCTACAGATTGGCTACAAGCAGCTACTGCATTGAGTCCAGTAAAACCGGGCAACCTTGCAAAGGCGTTCAGAATGAAAGGACGTTATTAACCACGGCCAATGAGCGTTTGATAACCCGGACAAACTAAAACCCGTGAAAGGCCCGAACAAATGGTAATGGAAGAAGGCGAAGAAAGTACACTTCTAAGTCCACTGAGAACTATGGATGGGATCTGAGTACCGAGTGGCTGCGAACGATGAGATGGCTAATAACCTGCAAAGACAGGCTACAAGCCCAGCAACGGCAATGCCTCAGAGCCGATTTTCTTCCGAATCTAACGATGGCAAGGTCTCAGAGCCTCTTATAGAAGCCTCAAAATCTCTTACCGAACAGGTGTCTGTCGTCGGAAGTATAATCAGCACGGGATAGTCCCACCGTGATCCGGTTATTAGAAACGGAGATGAGTACAGAGTTACAAATACTTATGTTGCAGCTCGGGATGACTATAGACGACTCAGCCAACCTTTGAATTGTGGCTCTATTACTTGAAGAGTGATAGATATATAAGCTTCCGTCGACTCCTGGACATCGAGAGGCAGATGTAAGCCCGCTCGAACAGACTATTCCCCATGATGAAATTAAGACCGGTGATACATTAAAGGCGGCATGTCGATTCTCCGTTGGTCGTGGCGTAACAGAACCCACATTACTAACAATGAACCTATTGCAGCCAACCTTAGCAGAAATACCCTTGCCAAAACCCCCCCCCCCCCAGTGGGTGACCCCTGATGAGCGTGGCCTGGATGCCGAGAGCTTCATGGCGAACGTAGAGACGCAGACCAAGTTAACACAACCTCGACGGTTCCGGAAAGCGATGCGACTCCTCGATGAGGACGGATCCGATGACGAGGTTCTACCATCTGATGACCCCGAGCTTGACGAGCAGGAATTCCATGCCAGATTGGACCAGGGCTTAAAGTCTGCACCGTCCATCAATAAAAACAGCATCGTTACACGGTTGCCGGTATCTATGGTTTTGAGAAGATTTGAGGAGTATTCTTTCTGGAATGACGATGGCGTCTTAAAGAAATTACGGATGACCATCAAACATTTCTGTTGTCCTACCTTTGAAATCGCGAGGAAAGCGACCTACTGCGCCCGTCGCCTATCAGGATACGAAAGGGTGTTTCTTCCCCGGGGCCAAAGCCCGATTCACGGTTGCATTCCAATGCTGAAATGAAAAACATGAGCAGTATAGCGATGACGAGCTGGAGAAGGACAGCTACAAAGTTACTCAAGGAGTTCTACCGAGATAAGGATCGATATGGCTCTGCGTCCTCGCGAGTATAAGGCAGGCTTCCAAGCTCGACATGTTTAGTGCGAGGTGCGATGATGATATAGGATTAGGAAAGATAAGTTGGATCGTTCTCTTTTACAACGGTCGGAAAGCTGAAAAATTATCACCGTCGCCACCTACCAAACAAGACCTTGTTTAATCAATGGTACAAGTGGAAAATACGTGCAGGTTATTGAGGATTCCCGACTGGGGAGAACCTTCAAAGTTACCACCGCCAACACCACTGATGCTGCATTGGATTTCGAGGAGGCGATGGACAACCAGCCACGGCTACTGTCACTACAAGAGCGCGGTGATCTGTTCACGGAGCGTCTGGATGTCCTCCGTTACCGTCTGGACCAATTCGACATCAGTCTTGGAGATTTCCAACGATTTGATCGAGTACCTTATCCGACGTCAGACCGCAGGACCACCCGAAGCGGACGACAGTTTCGACGTATGGATCAGAGACCCCATCGAAGTTTCCTTGAAGTATCTCCTATAGTCTCCTTATCAGAGCTATCCAGTTATTGCTGAGTTAAACTCGATACTTGTCTCGTAACTCGTTGCCCCTACCGAATACTAAACCTGTTTCCCCGTTTCAATTACTTTATGTCCTTACACTGAGCGCCAACAGTTACGGTCTGGCTGACCCTGTTCGATAGATTTCACGACCAAGGTATTACTCGATGTTGGCCTTGGTGATATATCTGCTTTATTCAGTCGTTACAATTCTGCTCACCTCACTCTCACTCATACACTTCTCAAACATCATTGGAACAACTATGAAACATGTCTGATGAATAGCCGTTAGTCGCAGTATATATTGGAACAATCATTTCAGCTGTAGCAGGACCGTGGCTGCCCAGATGTCAGGTCTTTAGTTATTTCTTCCTTTCCTCAGCTGCCAACGACATGATGATGCCCAATAGATACTTTGACAGATTTGGAGGAACAATCTAGACCACGATCTCCATCAACTGTATTCCCCTGGGGTTTTTCTTGTTGTCCCCAGTCCTTTGATATACACTACAGCACGATGCTCATCTGGCAGCCTGCTGCGCCTAACGAAAGCTAAACTTTTCAAAATCCTCGTGTCCGAGCCCAAGCGGAGTCCGATGCCACCGGGCTGTATAAACGAATGTGACGGTAGTCGACGAGCTACTCATAATAGAGCAAGGGACAAATACCTAATAGAGCGGGAATGTATCCCTGCGCGGGGTCAGACAAGTTTCGAAGTACGAATTTCAAATTTCAGGAGGAAAAACCTATTGAGCTCAAGGTCAGTAAGCCTTTTTGGCATGAATCTTGTAATCTTCGGCATCGTTGTTAATTAGATCACAGGCTCTTCTCTACGATAAGTGTCAAGGCGTAGAGATTTTGACGTTGTACCTGGCATATCATTGGTCTTACTAAAGTGGGTAAAATGCTCCTTTTTACAGCATCTCCAGACCTCATGTCTCACGTCAAACTTCCGGAAATAATGGATTTGTATACTCGGAGTAGAGTTGTTGCTCCAAAGGCGTATAAACCTCGATGATTTGACCGTGTTTATTACACATAGGACTATAACGGCAACGGCATCTACACCCAGAAGATGCTAGACAATGAGGCCAATATGGCCATGCAAAGTGATGCTGCTGAGCGACTTTACAGTCAGATTGAGGACTTACTCGTCAACGTATATACATTTTCCAATCTTGCGCGGAGCCTTTAACGAGTTGACAATTGTATCCAGATCTTGGACTTGGGCTTAATACCTCGGCGATAAATCATCACATCATTCATTGCGATCCCTAAGATGCTCAAATAAGTTATACTCCCCGCTGTCTATGCTCGAACTTTAACAAAATATTAAGAGAACGATGACCACAGGGGCCTACACTATTGGCGGAACTCTCTACGCTTTATCAACAAAAGTATCATCAATTCAGATGGTAACTATAAATGTTATCTCGCTGAAGCATTCCGCGTCATATTGAAGCCTCTGTCTAATTTCCCCGTCTACAGGCTTGGTATATCTTCAGATTCTTCTTCTATTATGGGAATATCTCAGTAACAGAACAGTTCTCTGACTTAGCAATTCCTGACACTAATCTAGGGGAGACCTCCCTGAGCAATTTTCAACGGAGGAGCTTGCCAACAGAAAATCAGATATCTATGCTGGAACCACATGCAACGGACCTCTCCGCCAGTACTCCCAAGACAAGACTTGCTATGACGTCTCGAAAGTTATTTACCACATTGGATCTGTAAGCAAAAACGGTCGGATGAAAGCAGTAAGATCTCCAGCTCCTATTTTGGACCACAAGTATATCTGTTTGAATACGAACAGATTGGTTCGGCAGGCAATGTTCACTGCCACTGCATCAAGTATTTCGTACCAAGCGGTTTAGTTAGTACGGATCACGAAGATGAAATTCAGCCGGTGCCTATAGTCTATCTCCGGAACAACATTGTTGCTGGAGCACTTGAGCAGCACTGATATGAACCTTAGTAGACCTAAGCTCATTGGCAGGATTTCACAAGAGTCACAATAATGTCGGAATCTAAAAGTGGCTATACCTTTAACGACAGAGTGCCCCTGCCTGAGCGAGCGAGAGAGCAGCAACGCTTCCTCCGCCCCTCGGTCCCGCCCCCGTCGCCTCAGCCGCATCAGCTTCGGCCAACGTTCCCGGCCAAGGGCCCCGTCGACCAATAAAACCTTGGGCGCCTTTGTCCGTGAAGAAGCGCAGCAGGGTCATGGCTTGCTGGATGCCAGCAAGAAGTTCGACGAGCATATCCGCAGCTACCATAACAGCCGCCGCAACAGCGCCGAGGATCTTGCCGTCGTAGAGGAGACGCCGGAGCAGCAGCAGCAGCAGCCGGAGGAGAGGAACGTGAAGAACGCTGGATCGATGGCTCATGTCGCTCCTGTTGTCCTTCCTACCGCTGCCTCTGCTGGCGGAAAAAGAATGAGTAGTCCAACAGGCATCTCATAGCGCCATCACGGAATTGAGTCTACGGATAAAGAATTGAAACAGAGGCAAAGCAATCTCGTTGCATTCCAAGCGGGGTTTTGAAAGCTCTTAGCCAACGAACAACAGTCGCGAACCGACTTATGCAACAATATGGCCTATCGTCGGTCGAACTCCGAGCCATCGCCATCCTCGCCTACGATATCGTCTCATTCAGAAGCGCAAGCTTCTCATCTTCGCGGAATGGCCTGGACGAACTTGCCTCCAAGCTATCCTGAGCCTATACTTACTATGTCTCGGCCTCAGCGTGCTCTCCGGGTTGCTGGTTGATCAAGTGTTTCCTGTGGAACCTGGGTATCCCGATTATCTCTATCCGATCGATGTTTAAGCAATCAGAGCGTGATCAGGCTGTTCGCAACTTCGATGACCCCAACCACAAGGCAAGGTTATGATTGCCAACATGAAGACTTCAGGCACTTCTATCAGCGTTATTCCGGCTAGCACCTTATATAGTAGAGGCGTTGTTCCCGGTAACCGTAGTTATATCCGCGTCCGGCTAGAACGTAGGGAGGAGATATATGTCGCTAGCGATATCCTCGACCTCCCGTACGTACTGTACGACTTTATAGTACTCCAAGCGACTAACTAGTTCGAGCCCGGCTATAGATACGGGTCGAACTAATAATCCCTATTCTCTAATAGATTTACCTTTACGCGGTCGTAGGTAGCCCGACCTCGCGGGGAACCGCTGATAGGAAAGAGCTCTTTACGGAGACCTTTACAAACGCCCAGATGGCGCAGCAGGCCTCTGGGCGGGTCCTAAGGATCGGCCAGTTACGAAAGTGCACCTTCTACGTTCTGTCCACCAACTATTCGTACGACCAGGTCTTGTCCGCGTTGGCGACGAACAAGATGGTTCCCATCATTGCCAGCCAAGCCGACATTCACAAGTATACGCATCCGCCGTAAGGACTTTGTCGAAAGTTTAGTACCAGTCAATTCACCTTCATCGTTAACGACGATTCGGAACAGTTACAGCGGTCACTTACCATGCGGCAGAGTCAGATTGGCCGAAAAAGCTGTTTGGGCTTCGCTGGGCATACTTTGATATGCAAGAGTTCACCAGACACAGTGATGTGTCTGGGGTTTATAGCAAAGTCTACGAGCAATGGCGCCAGCAAACAAAGATGGACTTGAAGCCGCAGCCGTCCAACAAAAAACTACAACCCACATTGTTACTAGGCAAGGTACAACTCTTGCCATTGACTATCCTCTGTTAATGGTACACTTTCCAAGTCTGTTTGTATGGTACAAATTGTTGCCGTCATGACTTTACAGGCCGACACAGTTCTCGCGGATTTTGACACTCTTTGCCTGCAATTCCTCTCAGTACAAGTCCGAGTCGCGAGTGACGAGGACGCAGATGAGCCTTTCGTTGACGAGCCTCTCTCGTACTCGGCAAAAGAAAATCGAAACAACCCTGTTTCTCTACCGTGGAGCTCCTGATGTTTCCTGCTAGATGGGAGAATTGTCAAAAGTGGGCTATCTATACCGACAGCATGACAGAAGACCATGGAAGAAAAGCCGCCCCTTATACCGGTTCTGGCAGATTCCAAAAGGGCGTCCATGCACAGTTGAAGACTTACCCGAGTGTGAAGCGAGGTATCCTCCAGGGAAAAGGCAGACATACTGAACGGCTCAAGGGGCAAGATGTCCAGATAAACTTGCCGTTTACTTCTACGTTCGACCAGTGTACGACGCTGAAGCCATATGTGGTGCAGATAGAGGTATAAAACTTTCCGAACAGCCGTGCTTGATGATTCTACCTGCAAAGTATGCAGCCAAAAAGTCTCAGATCAACCTAGTAAAGCAACCTCCGTTATGCCCAATTGCTTTAAGACTGTACACAGCGAATGTATAGATGTCCAATTGAGTTCGCTGTTTATCTACTTATCTCCCTTTGTGCTTCCGACGAAGAAACGGACGAGTATTTCGCTACCGGCGGTCCGCAACTCAGCAACAGGATCCTACGGATATTCCGCATATACCTAGCCCGTACCTGTCGGGGCTATCTCGCAGACCAACTTGTACATACAAATTTTATTAGCTACTTGACTTACTTAACCGCTCTCTATGGACGGAGCGGTAAACTAATCGATTGGGCCGTTCGCAGTAATATAACGGTTTACATCCTGGACTCTTTTAAGAACTCGTTGCAGCGACTTGACCCGGCAATCGGCAACACAGGAGTATCTTACAGCGACCCTTAATGCCACTAATGATCGTATGCAATCTTTCGAGCATGCGAACGAGAGTCTTGCTCGCGAAAACGCGGCCCTCCAGGCCGAACAGGCTGTTCTGCGCTCAGAAGTCCAAGAACTTAAGTCGTTGTTGCCCTCGGTATTGCCCGCTTCGTCCCTGCGTGGGTTCGCTTCGCCCACGCCGTCTCTCTTCATGGCCCCATCTTACCGTCAAAGCCCCGCCCCGCCAGCGGTGTCTGGACCTCCACCCCCAGGGGTGGATACTACCAGCACCCTGGCGGCGGCTCCAACGTCCGCCGCCGTGTTCCGCTCTGCTGCGGTAGGGTTGAACTCTCAGGGTATAATCTATAATCCTCGTCCTTTATCCCATGCGCCGAGATGGCACTCAATTCAGGGGCGGTAGAGCGATGCCCAGCAACTTGCTTCCAGCTCTGCCGGCGCAGGGATAGCGATATTGGACGATACCCAATAGCGGATGATAATCGCTCTTTATCTGAAGCTTGCCCTGAACTGTATAGGCTGAGTGAACGAACTACTGGACGGTGCCGCGATCCGGGCTTCAGATACTGCAAATCCTTCATTCTTGATTCTGCCGATTTTGCTGGCCTGCTTGGGGGCTCGCAAGTATCTCTACAGGAGAGTACTGTACTTAGCCTATACTACGCAAGACGGCCCTCTGATACATCTTTTCCATGAATATTCATCCACGCAGTGGTTGCTACTTGAGGTCAAAAATTAGCAAGAGAAAAGGAGAAGGGGACCTCAGAACCTGCGCAGTTGGAACTTCAGCATGAAGTTCAATTCTCTAAGCAAGTGACCCTTCGCAGTCGGCCTTGCCGCCGCCGCGCCAGCGAGAAAGAAGGCGACAACAGCAGCAAAGAAGAAAGCGCCCCGATCCGCTGGAGGCAAATTTACCCCCCGCAAGACAACGTAGCGCGGCGGTGGTTGTGCGGCGAAGTATCTGCAGATGATACGGCGTCCGTCGGTGGTTTGTTTGCCCTCTAGATAAACCCGTGTAATATTTTTCTTGATCCTGCCCTTATAGTACTAATCCCTCCGGCGGCGGTATAGCGTATAGTCCTATTTAGGAACAATATTATGCTTTACCCTCTGGCTCGTAAGTTGTAATCTACATCGTGGCCGTCCGAGCTAGCCACAGTGGCAGTAGCACATGACGGCCTCCCCCGGACCTTTTCTGTTTCCTTTACCTGGGGCTGACCGGCGCCCAATCGGCTTGTATCTCTTATCTCGTCCCCTTCGATCTTTTCTCCGTTCCTTCTCGAGTCTTGCCCCGCGCAGAGTACAAGAAAGCATACTTTGCGAAGACGTCATTCACTCAAGCAAAGGCAGGTACATTCCAAACGACGATTCATCGCTGCAGATGAAGAGAGACACCCATAGATTCGTCGGTCACTGCACATGGGCATGAGCCAGCCAATCGCCAGAATATCTACTCGCTCTCGGATGATTAATCTAGTGCAACGTACTCGGTGAATACGTCTGGGGCCCGGATGGAGACAGTCCTGGAATCAAGTGTGCCCAGATTGTCCCATCCTCGTTCGACACGAAACAGCTTCCATACATGTTTGGATCGGAAGAAGCTGCGTTCCGCAGCCTGGCGTTGCTCTAAAGGGAGCGAGAAAGAGGACAAGAACGCTTGGAAAACCAGACACTGACTAGCTCCGTCAGGTGGCTCGGGTTGGAAGTCCAAAACGGGCGAAACATTTCATCAGGATGTTAATACACTACAGCTGCTATAAGAACACGAAGAGACGAAGGACGCTGACTTAGTATCTCCATAGAGAATCGTGGGAGTAGCGTAAAGGTAAAGCAGCTGCAATCGTTTGGCAAGCACGACGTCAATCCTCCATGCTTCTCCCGCCCTGCCATCGAAAAAGTTGAGCACCTATTCCATCGCGACGATGCTTTTCACGCCAACCACCCCTTGCACGCTATATCTATCGAAGCCTAGTAGATTGTCGTAACTATCAAGACAGAGTAGGCAACAGCAGTAACCAGCGGCAACAAAGGCGACTGGTAGGAGGGCGTGTCGCGCAAGAGTTTCACCGTCGCTCAGCGGAAAGAGTTTAAGGATTACATCCGCCTCGACAAGCTGCTTGAAGTCTTCTGAAATCAAGCTAGAAACGACTCGGAGAGACGATTACAATTTCCAGCAAGAGGGCTTGAAAAGACCATGTTATTAGCAAAGGTTTGAAGCAAAATCAGATTTCAAGTTACTTTCCTTTTGGTACTTTTTTCCTCCAACCGTCATTATACTATATTTCAGATTTCCAACAGAATCTGATATTCAAAGTTCTACAGACGAGATGGAGGTGCAAATGTATAATCATACAGTCGGATTAGTTATATTATAGGCTGCCTATACAGCTCACGTCGATAAAACCCTGGCTGAACCGCTACAAACTTTCAACGGATATATTCAAAGAATCTATATATACCGCGATATCATCAAGAGTTTACATACGATTATAGCACAAGGTCTCTACACCTTCGGGCAGCAGGTACGCAGTATATCTAAATCGGTTTACAAGAAACAGACCGGCAAAACCCTTCGATAAGCTTGGATACAATCTACAGTGTCGACCCGAAACCAATCAACTATGCCAGTAAACTCCGGCAGCTAAGTAAAGCTTCGGCGATAAGTGCTTATCAAGCCGAATGGTCGACGAAACAGCTTTGCCAATGCGGAGAATTAGGCGCCGCTGTCACGAAATCTACCTCAACCATTCCCATGATTCGTCAATTTACAACTGGACACCAGTCTCGCATCATTATCAAAATCTGAAGTACATCTCTCTTACCTTTATCTTTCACTTGCCCGTGATTATCCCTCCCTCATCATTTAATCATAACTCACATCATCAGACGGGGACCCGCAGAAGTGAGAGCTATGTTCAGATAGAATCTCGACTTAGTGGCGAGTTATCAAGACCATCCAGCAGTAAATCAGCACAACCTTCCTCTTCCAAAGCGGCACACGGCACGTCAAGTTCCTGCCTTGCAGTTATTACTGGTGCTAGAATATTTAAGCATCCGCCACATCTGGAAGATTGTTACTGTAAGCTTATGACTACGGATACTTGGGATTGGCACAAGTCCAAACATACAAGTATTGCCAGGCTGTAGGTGTACTGCCTGTACCCCGCGCCTTCCGTGTTTGTGGGAAACGGATGTCACCAAGAGGAAGGAGTACAGGAAAAGAGCAACAACAACCATTCAAGAGCCCTCCTCGTTTCGAAGCAATAAGCCGGGCATCTCCCTTTCCCCCGATCGCTTCCACTCCAAGAATCCCTTACTTACACTTTTGGAACCCCATCTCGTTTACAGTAGAATGTCGAGATCTGATGGATAGCTGTGCCGAACACGTCGAGCGTAAGGAGATTATCTCCCAAGATATATACCCGGATGCCAGAGCCCTTATCTTTAAGATTCGCAACATCCTTTGGCATACCACTGCAGCCGAACAGAGCATGGGAGTGATAGCCCGCAATACCAGAACCATGGACTTCGTGATCACTCTTCTGGATGAGACCCGAGAGGCCCTCAACGCTACTAACCGTGATTTCAATGAGACTACCTAGTGAGACCGAGAGTGATGATGATGACCTCCCTGCCAAACTTGGAAAGGGCAAGGAACCGGCCAAAATTGTGAAGAACAGAAAAGCGATCAGCAGAGGATGACAAGAACGAGGGAAAGGAAAAAAAGAGGAGATATCGTCCGTCGGCCCGAATGTTACGACATACATATCCTGAAATTTAAGTGGCTAGGAGGCCTTCGAAAGTGTATGAGCACAACCCATTTTCTCGATCTTCTAAGTATTTTGCTTTCCCTCGCTCTGCTCACTCCTGCCACTGATCCAATACTCACTCGATTGGCTCTTTTTCATTAATTCATTCTATGTTTTCCTCCCGGCTTCTTCGCTCCTAGTGTACTAAGACCGACTCCCGCAATTCTGATGTCGCCGTTCCATTGATACCTCAATGTAGAAGCGACGCCTTAGCGCCAAGAAATAATAGAAAATATAACATAGGAGACGCTGAAAACATCTCAAGACCTAACACCTCAACCGCTTTACCTTCTATGTCTACGTTGTACAGGAGACGCGAAAACATCGACCCATTGATGAAGCAGCTATAAGATCTCATGCTAGCAATATTGGCATGGGTAGTATGGTTCTCGGCGTTGAAGGATTTGGTACCTACCTTTCGAGCCCACTCTCTGCCCGCTGCACGTTACGAAAATGACGAAGTCTTCACCGCCTGCCTGCAACGTCCCAACAGCCCCATGGTCTACTGCCTCTTCCCTAAAACCAACCACATTACCCTCAAGAGAATGAGTCTCCGCTGGGTGCAATCCCTATCAAGTGGTACGCAATTTCGCAGGGATGGTTATCATCACGAGAGCCTGGGGATTTCTACAGCATCGTGACGTCAGTACTTCCGTCCCCTTCTACAGCTGTAGTCTAATAGAGAACTCACAGTTACTCTCAAAGGTAAATTTTCGAAAAGGCATGAGGTACCATAACGGCAACGACATATTAGACGCTTTATCGGAGCGGTCCTCCCAAATGGACCACCCTAAACCTAAGACAACTAAGGTTTCAACTCCGTCCGCTTCTTCAACAGCTGACGCCTATTGCCATCTGATTCCTCAAGGATTCGGGACTTTCCAAGAACTTCACTTTTATTATATAAAGACGTACAGCAGTATAGTCGGAATACAAAAAAAAGACCATACGATCTTAGCCTCACCCATCTTGCTGCTATCGGGACGAATAGAAGTATTACAGCCTTTTTTGCGTGTTCGATTTCATATCAGAGAAGTTCAAGGAATCTCCAGATGGCTTTGCATGTGTTTCATGTGGTACACCAGGAGTCCATAGGCTTCCTGGGAACGACAGAAGGAAGAGTGAGGATGGGACTGCGAATCTCAAGGTCACGAGCGGGTTCTACATAATATGTCAACGGGAAAGCCTTTTCTTCAGCCTGTGGGGTATCTTAACTCCTCGCCCTCCACCAGTCGACGGTCATTGCGAGAATCGGTCATGCCAAACGGCCAAAAGATGGACACCATCGAGAAAAATGCTCATGTACTCACCCAGCTTGGGCATCTGGCATTGTTATCGGAGCATAGAAACCGGGCGTAGCGTCAAAATTGCGACCGACCTGCGCAGTGTGCCCGATGAAGACAGTATTCCCTTCACATCTACCAGCATTAGACTATTGAAGCAATATGAGTTGCCAGGCTCAAGCAGTTACACAACTACAGTCTCATCATTCCAGAATAACGATACGACCTCGATAGCCTACAAGATCTATAACACAGCGCCCACACGATACGACGGCTATGATCACGATGTTTTACCACCCGCACTCAATGTTAGTATCAGTATTAGCCTATACCGTTGTACTGGCTGTGGCGCGAGACACACAAAGAAGCTACATACGGGTAAAGATGTTGATAGTGGCTGCTTTTATGGCAGGAAACGATGCTCTACATAAGAGTATTTGCAGTAACTTATCATAGTTACCTTTCGAAGCTTCTGGACGAGGTAGCATTAAGCTACACTACATCGTTGTAGAACTCAACATGAAGTAGCCTTTCTAGGAGAACTGGCGTTCATACAACGCTCTCGAAAACAAACATTGCATTCCGGAGCCTACCGGCCTACCTACGTTTGACGAGAGAAGAAAGCAAGAACAACGACAAAACCAAAAGCAACAGCAGCAGAAGCAGAATCTTGCTTGTTTAAGCTATATTGCCGGCAGCCATACATTGAGATTCCCCCAACTGACCCGCGTACAGAATTCTCGAGGATGTACTTCGACTTATCACTGCCGGGTGTCCGAATTCTCCCTTTACTTCGTCGCCTACCAAGTTTGGTTTCAATTAGGCAAGAAACTTCTCGTCGTCGATCAAGTACCGCACATGCTCCTGGCAAAAGACCGCAGCTTTAGGCTTCTTCCGATTATATCTGTTTGGCCATCATGTCATTCCCCTCCGTGCTGCACAGATTCACTGCGAAGTTAATTTACCCACTTTGTCTTTTATTTTCTTACATTTTGTCACCTACTTCTTCCTCATCGTCTGCTCTTGAACTATCTACTATGCCTTCTGTTTGCACACTGTTCGTCTCCCCCCGTCACTGTCAATCTACATGAACCGCCTGTGGACTATCTATCGTCTTCTCTCACAATTAGTCAACGAAGTTTACCTACATACCGTCTATGATCTTCTATAAACATCGATCTGCGTGAATGATCTGCGAACCTTAAAAAGTAAACTATTTTACAAATCACGATAAAAGCTTCTCGAGAATTCAACACGTTCTGAATTAACTATTCGATTACTTTTTCTGGTGTTCGACGCTGTTTCCCTGTGGTCAACCCTCCACAGGTGCTCTTTTTACGTCCTATTTACAGTGCCTGCAAAGAAATAGACGCCCAAATGCAGGCCGAGGATCAGGAATCCATTTCAGGGAATTCCATTTCTCCATTCCTCAAATCCAATACTTCTCTTTAGCGTACTAGACAAGACGCCCTCCAATTTAACGTCCCCGTCTTTTACTAGCTAGAGTAGGGATGGTCCACTGTTCTGCGGGGTTTCCAACTCCGAAAAATAGCAGGTGTGGACGATCGTCACTTCAGTAGACACTGATAGACCTACAGAGTTTGCAAGTCAATTACATACGCCGAGAGTTGGACCGTCTACACTTCAACCAGCCGAAAAATGATAATGGTAGGATTCTAACGTACGTGGAGGTACGGATCCGATGTCCCCTGGGCCACTCGTATCCATATATTTCCTTCAACACAGCTCGGTCCACACCCAAGGCAGTCTTTCTGCCCGTGCTCGCATTCAAGTTGTTGTTATCTGGAGCTGGGTGTACCCCAACGGTACGGTATCCTTTCTCAATACCGAATACTGAACTAACAGAAATGCTGACCGTCTCTGCTCATTAGATATCGACTTCAACGACAAATGGAAGAGTCCGAATGAACTAGCACAGGAAGAGTCCGAGTGGACTGTCACATGTTTTGTTAAATCTCTGAAATCCCTGGTTTCAATGGCAAATATCTTTCATCAACAAACCGTCCGGGAGGAGCTGCTTCATAGCCGTTTTGAGTTGTGAGTCCATACGAATAGCTACAGCGAAAGCACTCGCCCTCAGCATTTCTTTCGGTATATCTGCTATATATACTTTAGCCAAGACCATTTTTGGACTGGGTAACCCATTCTCCCGCGCTCCTCTTTGCAACCATCTATGAGTCCAGAGAACACCACTGCCGATACAGGTACCAGAACAAGGATGTTACAACCCCAAAGATTCTTCGAGGCCACGGCAGGATTGGATGAGGATACGACCGACGACGAAAACGCGCCACCCTTATCGGCTAAGGAGGAATTGAAGTACGCCGAGGTACTCTCCTATAAACTGCAGAAGGCTTTGAAAGCGATCCCAACACCTTTAACATGATATCCAATAATAGGAATATCCGCCTTAGCATGACCACTTATCAGCAAGCTGCTCTCATCGACCAGTAGAAGACTATAACGAAGCTGCTGTACCCTGCGTATCTCGATACCGTCCAGTCACTTCATTGATTTTATTTCTAAGTTCAAACATTGTTCAATCTCACAACACCATCCTTTGAATTCGTCAACCCCATTACTACCAAACCCTTCGCCTTAATCCTCCATCAATATTACCTACAAATCAACATCTTGTCCTTTATATCAACGATGGCAAATCCCAATATGCCTCCCCTGCTTACAGCACCATTGATCGGTCGTGACGGCGATCACGTAGGCCATACCTACATTTCACATCAACAAGCCGAACGGATTGCCATTAATAACGACAACCATCATGCCTTGTCCGCTCTCCCTATGTATTATCCACCTCCAGCAATTCACCACGTGCCTTCCACCGACGAAATCATCAAGCAAGGAGCGGAACAACGTCGGATCAAGCAACCCGAACAGATTAGGCAAATCATCCACGAGAATATCGCTGAGGCGACTCAGGAACCCATTCGCTCAGAGGGTTAGGGTTAGCAGCTTCATAGATCAAGATACGATTTACAGACGTGATCGAGTCCGCTCTCCATCCCCACTTCGACAGTATTATCACTCGTTCTCGCTCCCCTTATCGAAGCTATAGCGGATATAACCATGCTCATTCCACTCCTTTTCACTATCTATACCACTAGACTCTTGCTCAGTATATCGACCCTAAATACCACTACCATATCATCACAGCTACCTTGATTGCAATTTTCTATCCCGGGACCCACTAAATTACTTGAGTGGGTCCAGACTGATGCTGAGCTCCTATACCAGCCTTATCACTTTCAATCAGTTGGGGTCGTAATGCTTCGTCCGAGTACCACACTCAGATGTGTTCCTTCAATACTATATTTGAAGACTTCGCATGCTGATATGGAAGTCTCAAAGTGCCTTCCGCAAGCAAGTTATAACGGATAACTTGTATATCGGTTGATAACTACTATCTATACAATCGGGCCCCTGCTCACAGCACTTCGCCGCCAGATCGTTACAGACTGAATGCTGGGCCCGCGATAAGGTGGTCGGAGGAAAAGCTCTGGCCAGAGATATGCCTTGTTTACCCATCTACCACTTCCTTGGGATCCCCTCTCGCCTATTGATTATCAAGAAATGGGTTGAGTTGTTTCGTGCATACCAATTCGGACATCCGAAATGAGATTCGCAGTATCAGTTCATCGTCGCTTTCCGAGCGGAAGATTCACCATGTGAGGGCAGCCTGTCCAACGGGATCAAAGAATACATCGAATCGATACACTGATTCAATCGGTTTGCCCAACCAAGATCCGGACACAATACTTCCGGGGGAAAACCCCTTACGCCTGTAGCCTATCCGGCGTGATGCAGCACGGCCTGGATATATTCTGACCTCTGTTTGATGAAGCACCAGCTTGTTTACAGCAACTGACCGTCCTGTTCGCCATGGGCGTCTTCCAAATACGCACGTATAATAGGTAATGATTACGATAATGAGTACACTTATGACGAGATGAAAGAACCCCTCGATTGCCTCCACTCAATTAAACCACTACGGCCTTTAGCATACCGTCTGACACCGCTTACGATAGAGAATCCACTGGATCTCAGGCGCAGGATTCCTCGAATGATTGACCCAGCCACATGCATCCCGGACCTCATCCGGCTCAAATTAGCAGCAGGTACAAGTACATCCCAAAAACGCAGCAACAGATAACAGCCAGAATTCGCAGTCGTCCTTCGGTCTCGTGGAAGCGGATAGAAACCGGAGCCTTGAGGAAACCTGTAAGAAATGGACGGGACGGAAAAGTTGCACGGTACGTCGCTACGTAGAGACTTGGCATAAGAGGTGCAAGATATCTGCCTGTTAGGATTAGTGATCGTCCAAAAGGATCGATGAAGAGGTGAAAGAGAACCTTGTCGTAGTGTAAAAGCATGTCAATGAGGAGCAAAAAAAAGCAAGAGGGAACAAGGCAGAGCTCGAAGGGCGTTATGCACGAACTTCGCTGTTTCCGGGAATGAGAGATCCTTCAGAGCCGATGGGAGTCGGTACTTACCATCCTTCTGTCGATAGCGGTAAGGGCTAGCGCTTAGTTGCCTTACTTTTGCGTAAGGTATTGAGCGCCTTCCAAGCGGGGGATATTTATCTAAGAGCAATAATACCTTGACGGGCTGTAAAATGTCGGATACCTGGTCTTGATGGTTTAGGTTAATCTCACCAACACCCTCTCCGTTCCGCTATTCACAACTTTTGCTCTTACTCCCATGGCTGCCTTTACCGCAGAGTTGTCTCTGTTACTATTATCTTCTCTTACCATTACCTTATTGTAACAATACGATCCCTCTCGTCGAAATCTTTATCAATCAGCATGCCATAGGAGTAACGGGATGTCAGATTGGAATTGGTATTTATGACGATTGGTGGTGGAACAGTTGGTTGGTAGATAGAATGACTCGAGGAATGTATGTTGTAAAAGATGTCGACGATTTCTGGAAATCTTTTTATTCAGTATTCATAACCAACCAGCCTTTCCGCCGTTCTGGAATTGAAATAACGGTGGTACGGAAGAAAGGCTTTTATAGACTCAGAGAAGCACGGGTACTTCGGGTCTAGACAGCGGCTTTGAACAATTTCTGAAACTGAATTTCGCGACGCGATATATGGCAACCAAAGCTTGAGAACTAAAGAGATCCACTCTATTACAAACCCACCTCCTTCCCGACCTGCCCAAGTCGACCCCGTCCCCCGCCCCCCGCCCCATCTACCTCTCTCTCGGCCTCCTCCTCCTCATACCAACCCTACACCCCACCGGCTTCCGCAAAAACCCCTCCCTCGTCTCCAACTCCCCACTCTCTCGCAACTCGAATTCAAACCCCTTCACAACCGTACCCACAATCATGGCCAGCTCCATCTCCGCCACATTCCGCCCTACACAAGCCCTCGGGCCTACACTAAACGGTACGAAAGCCGCCTTTTGGGCCTCTGTAATGGTACCGGGAGCCCAGCGGGAGGGGTTGAATGCTTCGGCGTCGGGACCCCAGATGGAGGGCGCGTGGTGCATTGTATAAGTGGGGACGGAGAGGACGGTGGAGGGTGGGAAGTGGTGGGATCTAATGGTGACGCCGGGCCCGGAAGGAACAACGCGCGGGAGGCCGAGGGAGGAGGTGGAGTGAATACGGAGGGTTTCGTTGCTGGTGGGTGTCAGTGGGACGATTCAGGACAATCCTAGTCTTCAGTATAGTGTACGTACATAACCATGTGCAAACTAAATGAAGGTCAGCCTTTGATCCCGGTCGATATGATTTTCCTGTGTCGGAACTTACTACGGTAATTCTCTGACGGTGTCAAAACTTGGAACATCCACATCATCCGGTACCACCGTATCGATCTCCTTCTGTAGCTTCTCCATAACCCCCGCCGTCCTCGTACACCAATATAACAGCGCACAGAGGGTGTTGCTCGTCGTATCACTCCCCGCGATCAACTGTCCCAAAGCCTCGGCCGTCAACTCCGCTCTGCCCAAACTCTCTCCGTTTTCATCCTTGGCCTCCATCAACCTTGCCAGCAGATCGTTCCGTTGTGGCATCCCCTTCTCTTGCGCCTCCAGCCGTTCATTGACCCGCGCCACGGCGATTCCAGCTAGGTTCTCGACGGCTTTGAGGCCGTTGCGGAAGAAAGGATCGGGGAGGTATTTGGCATAGGGTTTCAGGCCGGGGAGACAGCCGAGAGTGGCGGAGACCTCGCCGCGCCGATTGAGGACTTCGATGGCGGGGGCGTAAGTGGGAGGACTGGAAGGGGTGAGGCGGACTTTGGCGATATCGCGGCCTCTGGATAGCATACCGAAGGGAGTACCGAAGGCCTGTTATGGCTCGTGAGCAACGCGCTGAGCGGGCGCTGGCAGATTCCGTTCTGCGTACCAGGTCCCCAATGATGTCAAAGGCTGTATAATTGAACCAGTGCAAAGCATCCATGTCGGCATAATCCTCTCCTGCCTCTGTGGCCTTGTCTGAAAGGTGGTTCCACTGCTTGACCAGCTCTTTCAAGTTGTTGGTGATGTATTGCTCAAACTGGGAGATGGACTTGGCGCTGAAGGTATGGGAGACGGCCTTGCGTTTGCGCGTGTGTTCCGCTCGATTTCGGGTGCTGAACAGGTTGCGGGAGATGGAGACGAAGGCTTCGTAGTAGTTGCTGTTGCACGTATAAATCGGTCAGGCATTGACCAGGAAGCGGGACGAGTGGTGTGGCAGCAGTTGGCATACCTCTTGGTCCATCCACCGGAGTGGGAATATACCACGGGAATCGCATTCGGATCGGCTATGGAGACATGATTCGGCTGGATGCGGAGCAAAGGTCCATACTTCTTGTGGGCGGCATCGACGGCGAGGTAACGTCGCCCTCGTCTGGACTGATACAGAAGCCACCAGTTGGAGAAGCGAGCCAGGGGCGGTCCGGGAACATCACGCAGCGATCGATTGCGTAGGAATGGCAAGAGGTAGAAGAGCAACGGCAGGACTAATAGCAAATACGGCGAAAAGAAAGAGAGGAGAAGCATTTGGTGTTCGTGGACCTAAGAGTCCCGCTGTTGAACTCCAGTTTGCCCGTTGTCGGAAGTGGACAGACGACCGACTCCAGGAGGGCACATTTTCCTCTTCTTGCTGGAGCCATTACCCCTCAAGTAATGATGTATGTGGTGTGTAGACGTACGTGCAGCTGCAGGCGGATGCAGTCGGGAGGTGCGTGGGGGAAAGCGAGAAGGTCGACTCGTTGATACTGTACGACCGAAAAGGGGTCATCACCAAATCAGGCCACAAGCTCATTCATCATACAACATATATAGCTCGTAGTCATTCCACCACATCCAGGCATACAACAATCGCTAAAGAGCACCATTCGAGCATCTAGGCCATTCTCCTTGCCTTGTCCATTGCGAGCCCATCATCATCCCTCGTGGAGCTTCCACTACTTGACTCCTCGCCATCGTGAGGCACCCCGTCGATCGCTGCCTCGCCTCGACCCAGCATTTGGTGCTCGATATTAACCCTGCATGTGTCAGTAGGGAGGTGAGGAACCCAGTCGATACAACCACACACTTGGGCCCTTTGAACCACGTCCGCGCACTCACGAGCCACCAGACGATAATGAATATCATCGGTCCCCCATACACCAGGCACGTCCAATTCATCCCAGCAGCACTATCCCGCATCAGCAACATGAACAACACATGGTATTGGTGCCACTTACTTGAGACCACTTCCCGTCACACTTGGGAGCATCAAGATCGGCACCATCAACAGCACAAAAGCACATGCCATGGCTCCAATCGGCCGGCTGGCTCGTCCGAGATTCCACGGTCCAGGTCGGAACCGGTCCCCCACAAGGAACACTCGGATGAAGATGGGAATGGTGAAGGCGACGAACGCCGCCACCGCTCCGATGGAGAACAGAGCCCCCGCCGCAAGCTCTCCGCCCAAGATCAGGATGGTCATGGCGATGCCCACCATGGTGTTGAACCACACCGCGTTGACTGGCGTCCGTGTGTAGCGGTTCACTCGTTTGGTAATGGTCGACAATGGTCCGAAGCAGTCGTCACGGGAGTAGGCGAAGGTGACTCGAGATGCGGCAACCTAATATCACCTTTAGCCATATGTCTCGATCAAAGAAATGCGCCTGTACTTACCATGCAACCTTGGCCCATCGAGAAGGCGCACATGATGGTTAGAGCGAGGATGGCCAAGGTGACCTTCTGCGGCAAGACCTGTAAGAGATACGCAGCGTACGGCTGGCCGAGCTCCGATTCCAGGGCAGCATCGATATCGACAACGGTGTATGCGACGACGAGTTGCAGGAACCAGCCAAACAGTCCACCTACGCCGCTGGTGAGCACAATGGCCCGAGGCGAGGCGATGTTGGCGTTGGAACATTCCTCGCTCAAATGGAACGGAGCATCGTAGCCACTGGGAGCATTTTAGCTAAGGGTGACTCCAAAAAGCCGGATCTTTATCATCATACCTCATGGTCCAGATGACCGCAACGAACGACATCAGCAGAGCCACTCCATTGGGGAAGCTTGTCCCCTCGTAGAAATTCCCCCACACTTCACTCGCTGGGTTGAACTTCGGCATCCCTTGATCTCCCCTGTTTGTCGCCGCGGGTATCGTAATGATGACGATGAACAGGGCGACGATGTTGAAGGTCGACCCGATCGAATTGAAATTGGCAATCCATTTGGTGGGCATGCTGCTGATGAACGATTGGATGACCATGAGGAACACGGTCAAGAGCAAGACCTGATAATTCTGCGGGACAAAGCCCGGATTCGTAATGGAAGCGGCGGCGAGGATCATGGCAGCCATGCCGTAGTCGACGGACGGTGCCGCCGTGATCTGGACCAGCCAATTCGACCATCCGGTGATCCCTACGACGATTCAGCGATGGTCATGCCTTCGCTGTACCTGGAGGAGCTAACAAGCCGCCAAAGGACCCCATCCGGGCGGCGCGAGGACTGCCGCAGCATAGTATAGTCCTCCACTCGTAGGCATTGCGGAGCACAGTTCGGCCATGCTCATGGCGACGCATTGGATGAAGACCATTGCGATGAGCCAGCCCCATGTCATGCCCGGGGTTCCGGCGTATCCCATGCCCTGGGCGTAGCGACCATCAGTCCTCTTCGCTCTCGATGTCGAAGGCTGCCTCCCCGGGCACTCACATAGTAGAGGGTACTGGCGAAGCTAGGCAGAAGACCAAGGACGGCGAAGGAGACGCAGAAGGAGGTCCACAAGCTGAACTCTCTCTTGAACTCGGGTTTGTAGCCCAGTGCAGCGAGCACCTCTTCATCGGCGGTGTATTCGCGCTCGTAAACGGGGACGTCGCCAGGTGCTAGGACCGAGGTGACTTGCTCCTCGACCGTTGATACCTTGCGCCCTGCCATGTTCTGCCCGACTTTTTCTTTCGGCAACACGGTGGCTGCCAATGCTTTGTTCAGCCGAGAGTCAGGTGCGACGAACTGGCGACCGAGTCTCAACGAGGTCCAGAGGTATTGAGGCGTATATCATTGAAGATAGATCGGGTTGACAGGGACGGCGGCTTGGAGGGTGGACGACGGTCGCAGGATGCTCGTAAGAGGAACCATGGGCCAGAACGTGGTGCAGATAACAGTTTGTCGTTCCGGGCTGCTCGCAGCTGCAGGTCACCCAAGCCCAACAGGCCCACGCCTGAGGTCACGGTGCATGGAGACAGAACAGCCCCCTCGAGCCCGCGTGGCCAACAGCGATGATGGTGTGCCCCATTGTTATCAGTTCCCCTCCTTTTCGTCTTGCATGATCCCTCTTTGGCTTGTGGACCGTTAGGGCCATATCTGGCAATACCCTGCTACGAGTGGCCGAGAAGTGGCTTTGATCGACATCACTGGGAGAGTCTGGAGATTGTCATTATTGTCGATGCTAGACTACTAGTAGAGTTTTGTGCAGACGACTCTGTGGCTTACGTAAGCCATCCGAAAGCTTCGACCCTCGGACGGTACTCCGTACGAGTCGATAATTCAAATTAAAGGGGTCACTCTTATCTTGGCTGTTCTATCATCTCACAATCGGTCTCTTCGATACCCAAAAGAACACCGTTATGTGGAACAGTGGGATATCTTTGAAAAAATTTACCAACGTACGCAGATGTGTCCATCCAAGTGTGTATACGTGTGTATCAGTACATGAATGCTGAAGAAACGATGCCCATGACTATACCTCTCCAGAGTCAACGCCTGAGTGTATGCTCTCGCAGCCGTCCGGTACTCGACAAAATTCCCTGACCTCTATCGGCGCCGTTCTCCAAAGTACCTCCTTAACCTCCCGCCCAACCTTTTCAATCATATCCATTGCCCATATAACATCCAAGTGTTCGTACTCTTCTATGATCTTCGCATGCACCACCCGCACATGAGGCTCCCTTCCCCGTTCGAATCGTCTCAGCAATCTCCGGCCATCGACAAGCTCGTCGTTGCCAGCCACCCAGAGCGCGAATGGAGGCACATGTTCGTCATACCACGCCTTTCTTCCCCTCCACCTGGGGCTTTCGAAACCTTCTCCGTGCTCTTCGCTGGGATGCGCCTTGCCGTTATCGAAATACTCTTCCAGTCCGGCCTCGTCTTCCTCATCCTCCTCCTCTTCCCGTCGACTCTCTTCTCTGGGCGCCAAGATACATTTCTGCGATGCAAAACATTCCCTACCCAACCACCATCGCATGCTTTCGGCGCTGACGTAGACCGGAGCGAACTGGAACATGCGGTCTCTCAGACCACGGTCCCATCGGGTGTCGCTCCAGTTGAACAGGAACGAAAACACTCGGTATCCAAGAGCGCCGTAGATGGATCCGGGCAGCCAGCGGTGCATCAACATCATGAACGGGATGAAAGCGTGGATGCCAAACATAATTCGAAACATGCCTGGCGAAATGATGCGCATGAACTTGAAATACATCTTTCCGATCAAGGGCCCTGCATAAACCGCTGGGGCCAAGGCGCAGAAGACGCTGATCTTGTCGCCCAAGTCTGGTCTCTGCTCTTTCGCCAGAGCGACGAAGGTTTCGGTCGTACCTTGGCTATGGCAGACGAGTCCGAGCTTTGAAAACCCCGTCTCGGACAATACGCGCGAGATCAAAGCTGGGAGGTCCATGATGCCCATTTGGCGGATATTCCAATTCCACATGCGTGGGTCGTTGTAGGAGAGCATCTGGTGCCTGGGATAGAACCCACACCGGTTGTTGCCGAGCCACACGTCGTAGCCGGACTTGGCGAGGTAGAAGGCCAGACTGTCGTCATCATTGGTACAGTATGCGCCAGCGGACTGTAGCAGGCCATGGACCAGAAGTACTGGGTATTTTTGTTTACCAGGCGGTTTCTGTTGGCACAGGGTTGCGTTGCTGTCTGCGAGATAGTCCTTTGGGAAGACGACGGGTTCGTCCTGAGCGCGACGCGAGCGAGAGGCCGCAGAGTAATCTTTGGGATTATAGACGTGCCAAAGAGAGATGACGAAACCATCCTCGGTCTGTACGTTGAATTCCTCGACGTCCAGGCCAACGCGCTTTGCATAGTAGCCCACGTTACAGATCAAAGGGTCTCTACCGCCTTCTGTAGGCTCAAACTCCTCCTCTAGACCGTTGTCTTTCTGATGTCGGGAACCATCCCAAGGGGTAGCCTGGTGCCATCGTCTTTTCAGCTTCCAGGCTGATGCGGAATCGTTCCTGGCCTTCTCACGTCTTTTCTCCTCCTCGTAAAAAGGTCGCCGTCGGTTAGGATTCTGGAAAGTCAGGCGCAGATACAGGTGCTGCATCAGAAGGGGTATGCTGGTAAACAAAGATCCCAAGACAATGGTGCCAAGGAAAGCCAGAGATAAGAATGCGGAGGACAGTTGGAAGGCACGAGACTGTAGATTCCGAACAAGGGTCGGTGGTCCGTACAAGGGTAATTGTGGGAACAGAGGGTGTGTCTTTGGCGATGGAATGGCGGCTCTCAATGGTGCTCCCGGTTTGACCGACTGACCAGAGGTTTGATCGCCTATGGAGGCACCGTCATCCGTCTCCTGAGCAGCGGCGAGCTCGGTGGTGTCTTTCCTGATTGTAGATTCGCCACCGCTTGATCCTGACTGTTCTGCTTCAGCTTTGAAGCGGTTGAGCTTCTCGGCCTCGTCGAGGGGCACGGCAGGGAGCCGTCCGCCATTGGCAGTCTCGATGACGGGGTCTCGAGGAGTGATGAATGTGGCCTTGACTGCTTTGGTCGATCGGGCTTCTGGATCATTGCTGTCTTGCGGCAGGAGGGACAGACTGGCAGCTTGGCTTGTGTACGCGTCTGCATGTTGACTCGGGAAGAGGGCCATTATTCTGCGGGAGAAGGGAAAAGGTCAGGGCAAGCGGACTGACAGCCCCACAGAGTTGCCGCTGTTGGCGCGAAGGCAGTGACCACAATTCACCGAGCCGTTACATCGAGTCAAGGATGGAACCAGCATCTTTGGCGACTTCATGGCGGGCGGCATGGCGAGACAAGCGTGAAATTTCCAATTGCCGATCAGATGGATTCAAACCATCGACGTCATCGCCATTTTTGGTTATGGCACTAGCCCTTTTGGGCTACTTACTAAGCAACCCCCTTTTATATATGTCTGGTTTCACTCACGCTTTATTCATCAACATCTAAATTAACAGGAGTCCATACAGTGTATCTCGAATCATATAGTGTGTCGAACTTCTGATTTCGTATTGATGAGTGCTCTCTCGCCGTAGCTGCTGGACCCTGCAGACCGGCAGGCCTCTACATGGACACGAAAGCACTCTTTTAGTCGCTTGGTCGTAAGGCAGTCACTCTACCAGTTCTCATGGCATCTTTTCTGGTGAGATTGTCCTTCAACTTTCTTTTGCTCGGTAAGATCTCAATGATATGGCTGCGTTATTCTCAGTCTTCGAGTCCAGTCCAGAACGCTAAGCTCATCTATTGGGTGTAACTCACCTTACTTGTCTCGTAGTCTACATCGGTCTAACCCTGATTTGTACAGTCTTCCTCGGTCCATTATGCTTTTCCACGTCTTTTCTTAGCTCTACTAGGAGCATACAACACATATCCTCCCCAAGGCCGAAATCCGTGTCCGTGCATCAGGGAACGAAGCCATAAGTAGCCATGGCTGTTCTCGTCATCCTTCCCTCTGCCGATGCCAATCGGATTCTCTTCTCCTGTAGCAGTCATGTTTCACATGCGGTCAGCTCAAATCCTACCAAAAACATGTATCCAACAGGCTTCCGCAGTATATACGCCTGGTGGAATTGTGCCGCCACCAAGACTGAGCACTGCAACAGATACCAATCGATGGCGATCTCGAACCATGGTCCCGCATAATTTATACCTTGCGACAGAGAGCTAGGTGGAAATATTCTACACCGCCGCTTTTTCAATGGCGACTTAGCCGCTCTTGCGACCATCACTGCTAAGGCTCCGATATTGCCGGGTTAGAAGTCGGATTTAGACTTTGGTATCTGCATGCACAGAAAATGGTCTATACCAAGGTCGAGGTTAAGTACGTCCAGGTCGTGCCGGTGGACTCCCTTTCATTGGAATATTTTTTTTTTTTTGTTTTTTTTTTTTTTTTTTTTACGACAAAAATGCGGCTCGACTACTTAGCCCTAGCTCCCTTATGGCTTTGGCCTTGGGCTTCAATTGCTACCAGTGCTGCAGCAACCGATGCTCGATGCGCTTTCCATCCATTCGGGAGGCCAAAAGCTTCCGATTGCGTCTATATCGTCAATCACATGATGCCAGAGGGTAATGATCCAATAGGACTTGTCTTACGGGACGACCCAAAGTACCCTTACATGACCATACCAATCTTTTGGTTCTACAGTCAGTCGATTTGCCTCGCTACCTTGTATACCTACTCACTTCAGACCAGAGACATGCATCATTTTTCTTATGGCCGACGACGTTACACCTCTAAATATCCACTACACATGGTGGGCTTCGATGAATCAGATAATCAAACCCGTGGATTCCATCATTGATAAATGCATGGTAAGGGGAGAAAGCAGCTGGCCAGCGCACAGTGGTGGTATTGTGAGGAGATTCGGAGGTGAGCTTACTGAGACCTGTCAAGCATTGTCTCCTCTCACATTGCGGTAAGCTCTGATTCATGGAATTTACAGACGCTTTGCACGGGCCCCTACAAATCTCTACCTACGGTGTTCCCGAATATCGGAGATTGTACGACGCAGCCGGGGTGTTGGATGGCGGCGTCTTGTCCGGCCCCAGCCCAGAAGCAGAGGTCTTCATGAGTTATATAGAGAGCAAGGGACGACCTGAAACAAGTCGTCAAACACAACCGAGTATCTGGAACCCATTAGTAAGACAGGGTTGCAACCACCCTTGTTCCACCCACCAGGACTGTTCCGCCGAAGGCGACTTTCTGTGCGTTGCCAACAGCCCGAGTGCCAAAGACACCCAGCTCTTCAGTACATGTTGCAGAGCGAGTGGATCGCGGATCCTCAAGAATACGTCATCACCATCAAACAATATTTTAGTACGACCTGGTACGACTTCGCCTCTTCCTTTTCCGATTAGCAAGTTTGGCTGCGCGTGCAATTGCACATACGTCTCGCAAGCCTGCTGTGACGTCGAAACCGGGCTCGTGTCTGAACCGGCTTCACTTCGACTTGGAGCAATGCAGTCTCCGGACTCAACAATGTGCTGCGATGCTGGATCTGGGACCTTTTCGCAGAGACCTCCGCGTGAAAACAGTACATATTGCTGAAGGACGGAGCTCTGACTGCGGAAGAGACGAACAAGGATTGCTAATTCGGATGGGATTGAACAAAGCTGCCACAGGTGTACATGACAGTGGGTAAAGCGTTTTCAGAGTCGCAAAGGTTACTGAAAATTTGTCGGAATGGAGAACAGCTGATTCCGCCTGGTCCTCGCAGAAGTTCCTTGGAGGAAATGGCACAGAGCCGTGGTGGCTGTACAGCCTGCAGTTGCCGAACGCTCCATCGCAGAAGGGAGAAAGAACGAGGCCACAGACTTAAGGGCGGAGAGAACGTTCAAGCCTATTCATTTGCGGAAAACCTACCTGAAATCACGGCGTCTCTTCGAGAATTGACACAGTGCCGGTGTCCATAAAAAGTTCTGATATCAAACGAGTCACGGGCGGTCTGCAACTTCTCTGCGCCCATATTGATCCTCTGCGTTTGATATCCAGCGTGTTTGTAGAGCAGCAGGCTGATTACCCACTTCTCCACGCTGTCGACGAGAAGTGCCCATACTAGGCATGCAGCATGGGCCAGGCGATAAGGCGCATTCAACTTCATATCTAGTCATACTGGGTGGTATCGCCAATTATGGGACAGTGATATCTCCGATATTCAAGGCAAAGCCACTCTACAGTTTACCATTGTTGTCCAACGAACATGCTGCTTCAATCCTTATACGTGGTTTTCCCCGCTCTTATCACAAATGCTTTATTCTCCCCAATTCGCAACCGTACAGTAGTCTCACACTTCAAGCCAAAACCACTCCATCCGCCAATGTCACTGGGTAAATTTTTTCAGCTGGGATTCACGAACGGGGTGGCGATATTAGGACTTTGGGCGGCTGTGAGAAGTATGTGTGACGGACGGTTTTTGCCTACAGGGATAGTGGAGATGGGTGGGGAAGATATTTGTCGTGAGGAAGGAAAGATTGGGTTCTGTTGTGGAAATGGCAGCGGTGAATGGTGCCCTGGATCTTCTTGACCTTAATCCTCTTGGTAGTTACAATGGCAATGACAGCAATGTCAACGCAGTGGACTCTGGTCGACATGTTGAACCCCAGTATCCCGCGAATGTCATAGATTACACCTTTACCAATCGCTGCCTTGACAGTATAGATATTCACAGCTCCATCATGGAAGCCCTGATGATCCTATCCTACAACGGCGAACGCAACGGTTTCGATTATCTCTCCGCTGTTCCCGTCTCCGGCAACGCGGTTCTGCATATTCGGGCTTCTGGCGATGGGAAGCCGGGCGTGGATAATAGCAGTCGGACGGTGTATTTGTTCTATTATTTTTTAAGGAAGGGGAAGAGTTTTGAAGAGTGCGAGTTTGAGTATAAAGAGAATGGGGGAAGGTGTTGGGGGGTTCCCTTAATTAGGATTGGGAATGGAGATGTTGGTGAGGTGGGAAGGGAAAGGGGGAGGGCAAAAGGGAAGGGGAAGGAGAATTGTTTGATGATAGTTTGAGGGTCGTTGGAGGTGAATCATGGCTCTCGTCGATCGGTATGTCGTCTATTTGCCACGATGATGTGGCCTCCACGAATTGGCTTGAGGCTTTACTACTAATGCTTTTTCAGAAAGTATTCATAGCGCTTGGTCTTCTCTTTCCTTGAAGCCTGATAACGCTGATGGAACTCTTCCCACCTCTTGTACCACGAGGGCCATTCCGCGTCCCAATAAGTCCACGTATCGGGTTGGACGAAATCTGCAGGAAGTTTGGAGTTTTCTTTGAGTCACTTCAGAGCCTCGTCGTAATTGTGTGGTCGATCGCTTGGCTCTAGTTTTTGCAACGACTGCTGTGTCTTCTTTCTGGGGATCCTGCTGAGTATAAGCCACCACCGCAGTGGGTCACTCATAAAGTACGTGTGTTGGAGGCAGTCAGAAGTGCATGCGTCGCCCTCGACGGTGTAGTAATTGTCTGCGAATAAGGGTTCCGTCAGTACTTCGGCATCCTTCTTGCCACGATGGTAACGGAGAAAAAAGTTGGAATATTCAAGGACAAAATCAGGTATCGGTGAACCCTCAACTTTACTGACATTGAACTCAATGATCCAAGAATACTTGTTACCGACTCTTCGTGGGCTTCGGACTGGGCGATTGTGCCGGTTATCTTCGGGAAGCATCACAGCTTGCAAGTTCCAGCCTCGACCGGAGCACTTAGCTGCCTGCTGTTGGAAAGACTTATCGAATGGGGTGAGCTGGTGGCCTTTATGCTGATTGAATGTGAGCAAGGGATATAGCGAATATGCCTTGTTCTATGTGATGCAATTGGCAGCCAGTGTAGAGTAGGATCTTTTGAAGACAACTTCAATCGGTACACCCGGAGTGCTGAATATGCAGATTACTGAGGTTTTTTCTGAATCAGCAAGGAGTCTGGTGTATTTCCGCAGCTAGCAATAGGGATTAGCTATTAGCAATGACCAGGGATCTACCGGTGGCCCGCCTACCGTGACCACTTCTCCTACAGCGTAGTCGAACGATTGAGGTTTTATGGTATCCTCGAGTGTGTACCCCTCTGATATGACGAGGTACTGTGCAATTGTATCTGAATCTTCGCCCTCCTCGACGTACATGTCCAGGTCGGACGAAGACCAGACAACTCTCTCAAAGAAACGTATTGCAAAGCTGCCTGAGATAAGAGCATTCGTCTCCGCCATCTTCGATCGTAGCCCGGTAGAGCTCCGGACGAAACGTCGGAGACATCTGTCGACGTCCCAATTGAATGGGGAGCAGATATTGGTACAAGCCGGAGAAGTGCCGACATGTTCGCGTCAGAGCAATGATGTCACCGATAGGTAGGTTGTCGCAGAGACGGTCAAATACTGGATAACGGGACTCTGGATCGAATACGTCGAAGAACGTGATTGGCATTGTGGATTGACTTTTGCTGCGGGACTCATCAGATGACTATAGAGCGTAGGTTGTCGTCCAATGCTACCTCGAGATGGAAGACCCCAGAGCTTGATCCCCTGTTCAGGATGGGTCTACACGCTGCCATTCATAATCATTGGCGCTGGAAGATATGGAACGTGAAGGGGACGGAAAATAGGGTAGGTATGATTGGCTCGGCGAGCCGAAGAAAGGCCGACTAAGCGCTCCAAGAGCTTGGCGCCAAGACAAATCCTCTCTCGATCAGGTCAATGATTTACCGAATCCCGTCCGGTAACGCCCCAGTCTCTGCGGTGCAACATTGGTGACGAAAACTAAATTCCACGACCAATCAGATGGACGTTGTTGGGTTTTTTCCCCGATGGAATGGCTGGGTGGACACAAGTTCCTTTGGGTAATGCCTCCGGCCTCTCTGTCAGTAATCCTCGTTTACCGCTTCATACTATGGCACTGCATCTTACCATCCGAATAGTATTCAACGCTTCGAAGTCGTCTGTTGTACGCATACTTCGGACCTAGGTCCTTGTCGACGAGACAGTAGACAGCCTCGAAGACAGCGCGACCAACCGCCGAAAGCGTTGTCTGCTACATTCAGTAGCCCTCTCGGAAGAATCTTTTGGAAAAAGGGAAAAAGCCAGTAAAGGCGGGCTGCACCGTGCAATCCACGCTCGGCACATAAGATGGTGTGTGGCCTGTAAGAGAAATGATCGACATGTCAGCCTCATACGAGTATGTGGTGGGTGCAGCCTCGTTGACGTTGAGCTGCGGCTTAAGCATAAAAAGACCACCTCTCCGTCTGTATTGTTGTCGTTTGTGCGTCGTGAGTAAGTCGGTTTTTTGACCATGTTTGCTGGTACGATCGGACGTGTAACAACGGCGCTGGCTGCGGCTCATAACGAAAATCAAATCTCGCTCTTCAACCTGAATCTGGATTTTACTCTTTTCAGGGTACCAACTCCCCCACAATTCGACGGGATAGGCTCAATAATCTCTTCGAAGCGTAAGGAAAATGCAGAATCGGGTCCAAGTCACCAGACAGCTCGTAAGCTAGGCGCATTGTTCGACGGAACTTTGCCCGAAATACCCGAGTTGATCAAAGCCTACGGAGTTCGAGCCAGCGAGATCGCACAGTCAAAGCAATTCAGAACAACGGATCAGAGGGCAAAAGAGATTTTCGCAGAGCAGCTTGGCGCTGACACGACGAGTATATGGGCGGCCGTGACATCAGGAGAGGCAGCTATCGCTGTCCATTTACTTGCTTGTATGCTCGCAAGAGTGTTCTCCGGCCCAATTGCCACCTCAGTGTGGGTGGAAATTGTGGCGGAAAGGAAAATTCAGATCGCGGAGAAGCAGAAGGCGGCGAATTTCCCTTCGAGCCACGATGCTGCCATGATGGCTTCCAGACAAAATTTTACCCGTGAGGAACTTGCCCAGTGGGACAATAGCGCTCGCTCTTGGATTCAATGTGGAGATCTGGTTATGGAGAAGCAGCACTCGGATATGCTGAACATGCTTGACACCGCAAAACTGATGGTCAACCGTGAAAAGAATACTTTCAGAAGCGTGATGACGGCGTGGAAAGATGCCTTGAAGGCAATGAACTGTCTGATCTCCGGGATGCCACAGCGTGTCCAGAATGGGGCAATCCTACTTGGTCTTTCGGCTTGGCACCTCTACCCCGACCTGGTTTTGTTAAGCTCAGCACGTCCTCCAGTAAGGCAAAAAGACCCATTGATCAGTCATCTTGGGGTGTTGACCATAGGACTGGAGGACTCGTCGTTTTCGGACGCTCCAGTGGTGTGGTCCCTTCCCTTGGCTTACATGAGATATTACGGAGAGCCAAAACTGATCACTGGTATTGCGGGCCGTTCCAACACCCGGATAACAATGGATCTTTTTGCGTATATAGTTCTGGGGACTGTAGTATCACCCTGGGTAACCTCGGGCTTTGTTCCGGATCCATCCTCAGCGATCGGCATACTGCAAAAATTCTCTAGCTTCGCCAAAACAACATTAACAAAGCCCAGCAATAGCACCGCCAGAGATTACCCAGGATTTAACGAGAACGCGCAACACTTCGCAAAAACGTCTTGGATCGGCCAACTTCTGCTTGCTGCCGAGTCGTATGAGATTAATGACAACGAAACAGAGCGAAGCACCGCAATGAAGCTTGTAGCTCTTGGAGGTCGTCACAAAAACTTCCTCTGCCCGGCGTCTTCTCATCCAGCCCCTTTGTTTGGCTTGACGGACTTCAGCCAAACGCTTGGTCTCATGAAAGATGCGGAAAGTCGAGTCGCCTATTTTCGAGAGTATGCTTCCAGTTTGGGTCTCGCACCAGATCGATACGTGATTCGTAACACAACACACGCCGACGGTCGACCCGTAGTTGTCGAATACGCAACTATAAGACCCCTCGAGCCCGGCCACATCCACATTGGCAGCTTCCTCAAAGAAGGAAGCGCAGTGACTGGGAGAAACATACGATGGCTCTCTATCCCCACTACAAGCCGAGACCCATGTGGGTGTAGGAACTCGTGTGAGGCCAACAGCGCAAGTACATGGGATAGGAAGCGATGCAAATGTTCATCCACTGGTTGTTCGCTGCTCTGTCATGATTGGCGAAAGACAACTCCGTCGAAGTGTGGTGCACTGTGTGGCTACAAACAACCCTCACGTTTAGCCGAATTGTTGTCTCGGGGAGAGCAATGCCTTCCTGTCCATCAGCGTGACTTCACAGAGGATGACTATGAAAAAATCCAGATGTGTGACTTTGGGACTGGAAGCGACTTTGGCGCCTCGATGAAAGACTTGTATGTCTGTAAGTCCTCGTTCTTGAACCATGGGAGAGAAATATGCTCAGGTCTCTGATTCATTGCTAGCAAATCAACGACAAGAGCCGACCAGATTTGTGAGGCTTAACTTTTGTGCAGGAGATTTCAAAACCGCGTGCATTATGACCGTTGGCACTGCTGCAGTGGAGGAGTTTCATCAACTCGCCCAAAGTCCAACGTCGACCCCCGGGATACCGCATGTGCGACGTGGCGCCTACATGGGAGTCAAGGCAGTTGAGAAAGCGTTGAACTCCATATATTTTCAACCCGCGACTTTGGCGCACTGGTTCGGCAGGACGGCACGGAAGAGCTCACCTGAAAGGAGCTATGTGTCATCGCTGATGGCTTGCGCGTCCGCGGCAAAAATCTACCACTTGCTTCCAGGAGCCACAATCGCCACAAGCATCCTGTCACAGACAATGGACAAGGCATATTGGGTGCCTAATTGGAATGGCGACTCCCGCCAACCGTATCGACACACTCTCTCCAGAGCTCAAACGTTTGCTTGCATAGCAATGTTTGATACGGGTATATCCAATTTTGATCCCATAGGCTTACGTGACGTATATGCTATCTCATCTGGGAATTCCATGTATGTGGCCGGGCCGCTGCTCTGCGACCCATACGAGAACGCAGGAGAGACTGAAATCAGACACATTGCTGGTAATATCGGTCGCCCTGGACTATCGATGTTGGTGCCTCCGCCTGATCCAAAGATACACAAGTTGCCACCTGGGACTTGGAATCAGCTGAATTTCCTGAGGTTCGACGGAAAGCTGGAAAACTCATTCATGCGCACGTCCATTCATCTCTCGTTGACCGATTATGAGATGCCACTGCCTGACCAGTTGACCGATGAGCACATCATCGACCGCCCGGTAAAGCTTGTGGAGACTTTGGTTTCCGTCTTTGACGGAGAGCGGTGGGTCGCTGATTTGGACGTCCTGGCCGCCCTCGGGAGTAGCACGGTCACAAGGTTTGCCTGCAAAAGTAGTCTTGTGAGGTCCGGTTCTTCACGCGTCTGCCACGGGACGTTCGATGAAGTGTTCCACAGCGTTAACTCCATGGTCTCGGTCGATAATTGGGAAGAATTCCTTGAACGGTCTGATGATGCCAGCAAGATAGTGAGAGCCCACGGCAACTGGTTGGCTCGCCTTGCCTTTGTTGTTGCAAGCGTCCAACAACTTCGTCGACCAATCATCCTTCCGCCGGATATCTGCTGGTCATGTTTTAAGGAACAAGTAAGCTCCTTGGAAGGATCTGATCATATTTTAATCATGTAGTCAATTGGGAATTCCCTGCATCGCATAAAGATGATTCTGACAACACAAAGAGATCTGAATCCAACGTATTTCCAGTCATTTCAGCTATCAATCCATAAAGCGGATCATTCTGAGCCATGGCTCCTGATTGTTGGTCTCGGATCTTCTCTGCTGAGTATGACGACTTGTGTAGATCAGAAAGTGAGCACGATGGCAAGACGCACCGGGCGGGATACCCTGTAAGTATTTCGAGAAGATTCACCCCGTCAATTTCAATCCCTACAAGCATCCCGCACGAAGTCCCCATCATCATTTTCATCATAAGCCAGCTCCACTTTCACAACAATCGCGATCCCACTCCGCGTCTCATACAAACCCATTGCATTTTCAACCCTCAGGCACACCTCTTTTACCTCTGCATACACTCTCGCCTCTCCGCTCATCAACGTCGCTTGCTGGAAGGAATGCCATTCCAAGCCCATTGGCGACCTTCCTCCGTTTACTACTCGGTAGCCCTGTGATATCACTTCTCGGCCCAGCTGGGCGGTGAGTTCTCGAAGCACAGCCGCTGTTCGCCAGAAATGCAGCCCGCCCTCTGCGTCGGAAAGGCGGATAAGTAGCGGGTGCTCATCGGAGTCAAAACCAACGAGCTTCTCTCCCGGGTAGGCAAAAGCTGTGGCGTCTTTGCAATTTTCGGTTGCTGGGCAGGCGAATAACGGAGTTACGTCGAAAGGCACCAGGACGAGGGTGGTTGTTGAGCTGTCTTTGAGGTGAGGGAGGATGTGTGTGGAAATGAGGGTGGAAATGCGGGAGGCGATGGGGTTTGCTGGCTGAGAGGCTGCAAGGCTTTCATTATAGGAGGGTGGAGGTGCATCGGAGGGACCCAGTGCTGGTGAGGTTTTGGAGGTGGACATGGACTTCTCGCGTTTTATGCCTACGTTATTGCTGATGTATGGTGTAGAGAGGAGGAAGATGGGTACTGGGCTGATCTATTAGTCATCCTTTGGTGCTTTGGTTCATTAGAGGAAGAAGTGAGAGATGTGCGAGGTTGCACGCGGGAAGTTCCATTGCGGGGAATATGCCTCATGGCGGCCTTATGGCTCAAGGGGTAATGATAAGCCCCGCCATGCAACCCAGAGGCACGTTGAGCATATTATTACTGCATCATACCGCTTCGGGCAGCCACGTGAGCCTGGAGATATGTAACATCTGATGAGGGGCTGGTGCTTTGTCACGAGTGAGTATGCGCCCTTAGCCACAGCCTTGCGCTAATGCTGAATATAAGTGATCCATAGCATCTCTCTTCAGCGTTCTTTCTTCGTTCTGCTATTTTTTAAATCAAAGCAAGCATATCTCAGATTCTGCTGAAGACCCACAAGCTCCAATCCTAGAACACTGAACAGTCATCCTTGTCTCAACTTCCACACCAACCCAACACCACCACCACCATCATGGGCTACAACATCTCAGACGCAAACTCCTACCTCGTCATCACCGGCGGCGGTATCCCCGACATCAAAATCGTCAAAAAGGCCTGGGTCTGGCCATGGCAGAAACACAGCCGCATCTCCATCAGCCCCTTCGACTTCGAAATCCAACTCCAGGCTATGACGATCGAGAAACTCCAATTCTCGCTTCCGGCTGTCTTCACGATTGGTCCTGCCGATGATGTCGATTCTTTGTGTCGCTATGCGAAGATCTTGACGGGCAAGGCGGCCAATTCCACTAAGCAGGTTACGACGACTGGTCGGAACCATGTCCAGGATATTGTCAAGGGGATTATTGAGGGTGAGACGAGGGTGATTGTTAGTAGTATGACGATGGAGGAGATTTTTAAGGAGAGAGAGGTTTTCAAGACGGCGGTCATTAGGAATGTGCAGAAGGAGTTGGACCAGTTTGGGTTGCGGATGTACGTTTTTTTTATTTTTTTTATTTCCCTATACCTTGGCTGCTTCATTGATGGGGACATTTGTCTTGAGTGCTGACACGTTGCAGCTACAATGCCAATGTCAAGGAACTCCAGGATACTCCGGGTAGCGAGTACTTTACCTTCCTCAGTCGCAAAGCCCACGAAGGCGCCTCCAATCAGGCAAAGGTAGACGTTGCCAACGCCATGATGATGGGTAACATCGGGGTAAGTAATCAATCCTCTCCAGTACTCCCTTCCAGTCAAACCTTCACCCGGGAGCCTCCCAACCACCCCCTTACTACCCAGTTAAAGCAAATCGCACGACCCATCCACAAAAGCTAACAATATCACCACCACCAGGAAGCCGAAAAACGCGGCAAAACCCGCCAAGAAATCTCCAAAATCGACGCCGCCACCGCCGTCCTGGAAACCCAACGCAAATCCGAAAAAGCCCAAGCAGACGCCCAACTCGCAACCACTCAGATAAACCTCGACATGGGCATCAACCTCGCCAAGATCGAAGCGACCCGTAAAGCAGAGTCCAAGGATGCAGAACTCCAACGCGAAGTCGAGATCCAGCGCGCGCAAACGGAGTTGGAGGCCCGAAGAGCGACGGATCTTGTACATGCGAAGATCGAACGTGAATCCGCGCAGCAGGAGGCTGATGCCAAGTTTTATGGCGATAGTAAGAGTGCGGATGGGTTTTTCTATACGCAGAAGCAGAAGGCGGAGGCGAGTTATTTGGCTACTGTTAAGGGGGCGGATGCGTTGGTTTATCAGCAGAAGCAGGAAGCTGAGGTCAGTGTTCATTCATCCGCTCCTTCACTTTCTTCCACTTGTTTAGATGAATGACTGATTGGGTTGGCGATGGATACAGGCATCCTTCTACCGCGCCACAAAAGAAGCCGAAGCCGCCTTCGTCGTCAAACAGAAAGAAGCAGCGGGTATCACCGAAATGGCAAAAGCATACGAACACATGTCCTCCGTGCTCGGCGGTCCCCAAGGTCTCCTGACGTACATGATGCTCCAGAACAACACCCATGAGAAACTCGCCAAGGCGAATGCCCAGGCGATTCATGGCATGCAGCCCAAGATCACGGTGTGGAATACGGGCGAGAATTCGGGGAGTGCGGATGCGATGGCGCCGGTTAGGAATTTGATGCAGAGTTTGCCGCCGCTTTTGAGTACTATTAATGAGCAGACGGGTATTGCGCCGCCGGGGTGGTTGGCGAAGATGGGAGGACAGCAGGATGTGGTGAAGGTTAAGGGGGAGAAAATGGTGAATGGGGATTGATACTTGTAGGTTCAGAGGGTGGGATGTGTTTGCTGCTTGTGTCCGGTGATCATGTCCCGTCTCCACTATGCTTTCGGTACTGGTTTTTCTGGGTCATCGTTGTGGAAGAGAGGTAGGTTCGGTCGTGGCGTGGCTAATAAGATACCCTATATTAACTCAGAATGAATTACTTGCTGCCTCCATTGCATTCGCACATGTCTGCTGAGTTCGTACTTATCTATCGACCCCTTTCGTCATGAATTACAAGAAGTATGATTCTATTGAGAGGTTTTTGGAGACTGATACGTTTTGCACCAACGCAGAGTATTTGCAGAAGGAAGAAAGGAAGAAGGATCATAAAGATCCTAGACGCAGCTCTCCAGCCCCTTGAACGAAGCTCCCAGCCCATTGATGTCGCTTGCCTTCAGCAATATTCTGGTTCAGCCGATCGTGTGATTCATACGATATCGTACGCTAGTGGCGGCCAAATCCGGATAGCAGCCATCCCAACTCATCCGCATAGTGGATGTCATGATTTGAATTCTCAAGATGTTACCAAAGATTGTGGTTTCTGCGAAGTCGGACAGGACCGCACTGCGGTTTTTGGAAAGGGAAGTTCCCCGAAAACTGCGCAATTACGATTGAAGGTTGTCCAAGTTCCTGGTTCAAAGAGACGGTGGCGGTCATAGAGCGAGGTCGGCTTCCAGTGAAGTCGTTGTCTGAAGTCTTTTCATGGCTTCCAGCGAAGCCATGATTCCTGATCTTCTCACGATTTCCGGAAAGTGCGACTCAAGAGTATTGATAAGACAAGAGTACGTTTTGACACCCAGTCCTCCAACGTGTATCAAACGATCTTGAAGCATGAGGTAGTCTGCAATCCGCTGAACTGCCGTGTCGTAGGCCGGATGCCATTCGAAACCATGGTGGGAGCACCGAACAATCGCCTCCTTCATAATGCTCGTTTTAATGATCTCTCTTCTTTCTCCCACTGACAGAGGGAGCCTTGCGATGATAATTACATCTGGCGGGAGAGTAGAAGCTAGGTAGCGAAATGCGCTACGATCTGGATTCTCGAGGATCCTGAGATTTGCGCTTACCTCGATGAGACTCCCCAAGCACCGAGTCTGAGAGCCGTCCTGATGGGCAAGACGAACAACATGCTTTTGATCGTCGCAAATTTGTTCATTATCAAAGGCATCCTGCATAAGAACTTCGGCTAGCAGCTCGTTGTCGTGCTCGCGCAGGGCTGTTCGAATCATGAATCGACCTAAATGATGGAGACTGTCCATCGCGCTGGGTTTCAATCTCAGCAGCATCTTGACGATGTGAATGTGCCCTTGGTGAAATGCTAGCTCGACTGGATGTCGATAGTCATAGAAATAAAGTGGTGTCAAGAAGACATCGGGGTCCTCCTGAAGTATCAGTCGTATCAGTTCTTCTTTACCCATTAAACACGCTGCAATGAAGCAGTGATATAGCCATTGTGGGGGTATGTCGACAGAGGTCTCAAATAATCCTCTCCAATTGATATTCTGAATTACGTCCTCACCATCTAGTTTGAGATAGCCGGTGTCGACCTTCTTCCAATCGCTGAGACAATGATACTCGAAGAATGTCCTGGTGACCACGGGCCCTGGGATGCCAACATACGGGCACAATATGCGCGAAGGGTGGCGATCAGACAGGTAACGCACCATCCAACCAGTAACAACCCACTGGCCAGCGGTTACAACAGGGGGAATTGATAGTCCAGGAAGTTCAAATACATCTGTAGCTGACGAGCTGTGAGACACTCCCGTTCTGGGCGCGTTCGAGGCAGTTGTTGACACAGCAAGAGTCGTTGGCGTCTTGTTGGGCGAGTCGTCGTCCTCAATCGCTTGTTTGACTTTTCTGACCTCTCGACCGCGGTAGTTGCGCTTATAAACCCTCGCAGTGAACAGATCGTCATCAAAAGCTAATTCGCGGTAGACGAGTGAGCTTTCACTTGCTTCGCTAATGACGCTGTCGTCCGTATGGCTCCAGATCGAATGAGTGAGAGCCGAAAGCCTGGACGGCACGATGGTGTAGGCGCTCTCGTCTGATTTTCGCAGCACGCTGACGTTGGCGTTGAGGGTCTGCTGGCGGGTGTTGGCATCAGGCCTACGACATACTGAGTACAGGGACCTCACGAAACAACAGGATTACCGGGTTAGGATCAAGGACACCTACAGTTTTAGTACGCTGATCATCAGATTCATCGAGTTCATCTGGTCTCTGATCCTTTCTTGGTGCTCTCTAAGCGCCGTCGCGTTCCAGATCACCTGGACTCTGTTTAAAATCTTACGGCCGGTCGCAGCGCTATGCTCTTGTGCGGATTTCCCGGCCAAGGGCATGAGATCTTTCTCCAAAGCTGCAATGACTATACGTCCTCCTCTGAGGGACCGATCGAGCTGATGGAAGGTGTCGGTATCGAGATCCTGTCCGGCGCGTGCTTGATCATCGGTCCATGTCTCTAGGATAGCCTGAATGCGCTGCCAAGCCCACTGTATTGTCTCCAAGCCCGTACTCAATGACACAATGGTGAGGTTCGCATTCTTGTACATGTCTGTCACATCATGCAAGTCCCGAATCAATTTGCCACATTGCAAGGCTAGGCCAGCAGAGCCCGCAATTATTGAAAATATCGAAGCAGGATCCATGATGAGCACAAGATATGTTCATTGCTCACAAAAGAATATTTCCAATGGCCAGAGTGTGGAGAATACTCAACGTCTGATTCTATAGCCAACCGGTAGACGTGCGAAAATAGAGTCGAAGATTCCATGCACTGGACGAAGGCAGCAAATTGAAGTCTTTCCATGTTTTTCAGCCTTGTCATCCAATGCCCAGCTTCCGGCTGAAGCCGCCTCCTTGAACGGCACTTGTCGCGGGCCACGATAGGGCGTACTTCATCAGCTGTCGTCACCCGGTCGCAGCATTGTACGGCCCTGCGTGCCAAAGTAAGACAGCGTGACGGCATTTGACTGCCTGAGAGATAAGGATTACTGGAAGTTGCATATTCTCATTTGACACTAGAAAGAAGCAGATAGGAAGTCGCAAGCGGCAAAGACAATACAATACAGAAGCGCGCTAGCTGTAGTGGGAAATTTGTTACGGCCAAGGCAAGACGTCACACCCGATTGAGTAAGACCGGTGCGGATAGAACATACAGCCATCATGGCCAAAATGAACTCTATCCTTCCGTACTTGCACGTCGAACGCCATGTGTGGAAGCTGGGTCATCAGTGGTTCCTCAAACAGCGGAGGATTCTCGTGTTGATATGGAACTGTTGCTGGGCTCCGTGAACTTGTGAAGATGAAGTAATCTTCACGGAGACGTTGGATGAAACAGCCGGATCACGTCTCATGTTCAAGGCCAATCAGTAATAAGCACGGTAGCCTCGAACCCCATGCTCCCTGCCCGCCTTGACCAGTTCTCATTGCAGCATCAGGCGCATTGATCACTTCTACACTGCGATTGGCTCGGTTATCGGGGACGGGGTAAGCTTGAAACGCTCTCGGAATCAAAAGCTCGTGAAAACCTGCACGCTCGAGACACTATTCATGATGAGGTTTGTTAATGCATAATGAGTCCGGCATTCATCACCCATCCTGCTCGATCATCTTTTCTGCATGTCCTCATGTTCTCTCGAGATATCCTATACCTGCCCGTTGATCTACTGAGATTGGCATGTATGTATATTCTACTTTCTGGCTTTCGCTCTCATCCTTCGTTCCGGGTCTTCTCGCCGTCGCTTGCTACCATCCCAATGGGGATCCGGTCATCGATGAAGCCTACGTTCCTTGCAACTTAGTCACCGCAGGTATTCAATCCTCGTGTTGCGCTACCAAACGAGCTCAGTTTCCGGATACATGCCTTCCGAATGGTCTCTGTGGTAACGGCGATGATGTCTTTCGGGACAGTTGTACCGACCAAACGTGGCAAAGTCCGTCGTGCCCTCAACTCTGTACTGCAGGATTCGGGCAATCGGGCAGAGACATAGGTGATAAAGGTCAGAGAACATTCTCTTCACGCCCTCCCACACAGTGCATCGATGAGGACTTTTGCGCTGTCTTGTATAACGCTGACATGTAGGCTGCTAAGCGCCGGATTTGAAACCGAACTACTCGCAGAAAGACGTTGCTCTTACGAAATGTAACGATGAGAGCTATTGCTGTGGTTCAGCCAATGCGACATGCTGTAACCAAGGTCAAGGCAAACGCATCAATTCTACTCTGGACGCATCTTTTCAGCCCGGCACTTCGAGTGCAGCCACCGGCTTAAGCACTCTTGCTACTTCACAGGCGAATAACACTGCCAGCACAGCCTCCAACAACAATCAATCACCGGGTCTCGATAAAAAGGCTGTTGTTGGTATAGCTCTTGGTAGCGGTATCGTCGGCTCCATCATCGTTGGTTCCGCCATATGGTTCTTCTCTGTACGGAAGCGGCGTAAACCCTCTAAGTCATTCCGGAAGCGGCTCTCTTCCTCTACATATGTGGAGCCTGAGCATAAGGATCCCATCTATGAGGTATGATCCAGTCGCAGAGGAGATCTGCTGCCCACAGTAAACTACTGACATCACTGGCGTTTAGCTTGATACGAACGATCTTCCACCACCCAGGATGTTCGTTGCCTCTAGACGTTATGAATTGGGAGCGGGAGAAATATTACCGGAGCTCCCTGGCAACAGGAAAGCAAGTTCTCGCCGCTGGACGGCTCGTTCTGGAAATCCTAGGGCATGGATGTTTTAGAGACCTTCGTGGCAGGAAAGCAATGCGTAGGGCAGTGAGTGGCTTCGCTAGATATTTTCTCCAGATGGTATTGTTGCAATTACTAGAATGCGGCGTGTGGATGTTGGACTGATACCAGGACCTGTCAGAGTCTATCTTCAGAGGTAGCGATAATACCTCCGATGCTAAGATCAGATATGGACGTCCTCGAGGCTTCTATGGCGACTGTACCTTTCGAAAAGGTGTAACCTGGGAACACCGACAAGCTCCGTGGTAACCCAGGCATATCAGAGGAATTGTTTCCCGTAGCGCCATTCGGCAGGTCACGAGTCGAGGACTGACGTCAATCGAATGACAGTTCTGTGCATCCACCAGCTATACACCATAATTGTCAAGTATTAAAAGTTCTCTGGAACATGATGTTGCTTGTTGTTGGCAGCTCTCGAATCGGGATACTATCAGACTGAGCCGGACTCACTCCGCGGCTACCCTTCCTGCTTGCGCTTACTCTCAGGATCGGAGAAGCTTGACGGTTGGAAGAGATGCGGTCTGCAACTGCAGATTCAGAGGTATTCATGCAGCGACTTCGTTCGATCACGAAGAGATATCAAAAAGGAAGATTCCAGCCTTATAGCTTCCACCAGTATTCACGAAATACAGAATCATATCATCATCTCACATCAAAAAGACTAGTCCAAGCCGTATCATCATCACCTTACCACACCCCCCTCAAAATCATTCAACACAACCCTCCCCCCACCAAGCACAACCCCCAAAAACTCAAAGCTAAACTCCACCTCCCCGCACACCCCAGCACTAAACATCCGCGTTGCAAGCAACATTAACCCTCTCCTTACATTCTCGTAAGTGAGAATATACATCGACTTCGTAGGACGGATTCCATTAATCATATACACCGCCGTCCGCTGTGCGTTGAAACCAGCCATACTCTCGCACGTCTTGTCATCGCTTTGTGCGGCGGACGCCAGGGCGTAGAGGATTCCGCTTAGGAAATCCACCCAGGTCATGGACTCGCCTTTTAGTTCGTACGTGATGGCGAAGTGGGGATCTTTGGGGTCGACGATTCTTGTCCTTGCAGTCAATTCATTGGCGTTCTTATTGCTGGTGTCGTTATCGGCGACGGTGGTGACGGTTTCGTTATCAAGTTTGATGATGTTTGGGTCAATACCACGACGAGGAATATCCAACCGTATAAATCCCACCGGCTCCCGGAACGCAAGTATACTGGCCGTGGAAACACAATACTTCCCTGCTTTCCGCATCTTGTCTATCAGATGCAGGAGCCCGAATATCAGGTATCGGATCTCCAGTTGTCGGTGCGGTGGCGCGAGGGCGATGGATCGGAAACTCAATGCGATGTCGTATGTTTGGAGGGTATAGCGTACGGGTCCGCTTTTGATAATGTGGGTGTAGCCTTGGAAGGCCCAGTCGTAGATGACGGTTATGGCGGCTGGGTGGACTTTTTCGGGCGGGAAACGGCGCGTTGTGGAGAGGTCGATGAGGATAAGCCAGGTGGGTCTTGGGGGTTGGGGGAGGAGGTGGTGCTATATTGTTTGGATTAGTGTTGTTGATGACTATATCATAAGCATGTATTTACTTTGGCGGTAGGAGAAGATCGCGGAGAGCAAGATGTTAGGGATGGTAGCGCAGGAGCTAGACCCCAGGCGATGCAAAGCGCTAAGGATACAACGAAGGGAGCTCGCATTGTGGCAACATAGAAATATATCGTTCGGTCTTGGGACATCCTGCGAGGACGTGGGGGCGTGGTATTTGAGCGTGGGCTGACAGCGGGATATTATCCGATGCGCGAGTCGGCAAGAAATATTGGTCGAATCGTGTTCTTGATCAGAGAAGACGACTAGCCGAGTAGAACCGTACAGAGTCTGTGATTATCATCTGACCTAGAGGGACCTGTATAGTCTCTTATTAACAGAAAAAAAATTAGGTAAGCCGGCCGCATTTACAATAATATGACATTATTTACGCAGAACATGTATTATTGATAGAGAGACATCTATTCCAGGCAAGGTCAGTTACTCTGAAGTACTGGACTGTACGACTTGTAGGGTCATGCGTCGGACAAGGTGTTCCTGGTATAGCAAATCTTTCCGGGAAGCCGCCTTTTCGCTTGCAAAACGTTGAAGCGGAGAGGATCTTGGTGACTCTTGAGACATCTGGCCCGTTGAAGTTATTTAGGCCTGTGAGAGTCTACCACAAGGATCGGCCCGGTTGTGAAAACGTGAAAGTAATGGAGTTTTTGGATTGGTATAAGGGACAATCGATCTCGGGAGTCTGGGGATATAGGAGACCGGGGTGTTGGCGAGAGAATATTGAAAAGAAGTGGATCTGCAAGCAGGATTACTCTCGCACGTCAAGGCTTATAAAATAAGCCCATTGACTTGTCTAGAAAGGGGTTTCTGTCAAAGTCCAAAGAACACGTGCGTCTGCCATCACCACACTGTCGTGCAAGCAGGAAGCAGGACCATTCTAGAGAAGACAATTAGACGCCACAGAACCACCGTCTTCGTATCCTTTCAACCCATTATGCAAATCTGGTAATGAAATAAGACAGACCGTAATTTATGACGAAAAGGGTAAAAGAGGCATCGTTGTTACTTAATTCAGTAGCTTTCACGATGCCGCACTGTAATAAACGAAAAGTTAACCGTAGGGCGACATGCTACCAGTACACCCAGTATACCACCAATCTCATCGGCAGCATCCTCCGGAGTCCAGCAAGAGGCTTATGATGCTATGCTTTGAGCCGGTGTTACCAATCTAGCATCACTCCAACAGAGTGCCTCTAAGGGGAAATCCACGTAGCTACAATCGTAAGGGTGGGACAAGGAAAGTCGTAATTATCGAGTCACTCAAGTCCTTGAGACATCTCGAAAGCCCTGACCGATGCACTTAGCTCGAGCTTAACTTGCTCAAGACATCGCCAGTCCCGGGGACAGTCCGTATTCGCAAGCTTTGAGGCTTGAGTAGAGCCGTCAAAACCCGTTGGTAATTGTATCTGAATTCGAGATGGTACGAGTCGAAGTGCGAGTTATGCAGGTATAACTCTACTGTTAGGGTTTTCAACCGGCAGCGTGCCCATAATGTTGCCAGCGTGACCTGCCAATAGGCTGCCGGATCTTTGAGGATTGCCGGCGAGTGCTTCGTGTAGATGCAGAGTTTCACATGCCTGAGGAGCCGGCAACTGTCGGCCCCGATACTTTTCAAGAATCGATATGACCAAGGGAAGCCTCCGGTTGAGGTTGGTGCCATTCGAAAAACGAAAGTGTTTTGATTATACAATACGTCGCTGGCTTCTCTGTTGACTTGTCGGCAGGTTTGGAGGAGATTGAAGTATTTGTAGGAGAGGAAAGGGTGGTCTGGGTTCGCAGGCCGTCGAAAAGAATCTGCTACTCGTTCACAGATTTCAATACGTTGGGATCGGTAGGTGGTCGTGCGGCCGACGAAGATGAGCTTGTAGATGAGATAGCGTAATTCGATTGGCAAGTCCAAGAATTTGAACGGCAGATCAGGTTCAACCGATGGCGATAGTGTGTAGGGCAACAAGTAAGGGTGACTTGACGAGAAATAGTCCGGATTACTTAAGAGTTCCCTCGTCCAGGCCAGTGGGTCCTCGGAGTTGTCTGATTCACGCTGCATCTGTTTCTCGTCCCCAAGTCGAAGGGGATCACGCGTGAGAACGGAAGTTGTTTAGGGACGTGGGCGCTAAGTCGGCTAAACTTACCCCGGCTAAACTTACCCTTGGCCGGACTTAAACTTAACACCGGCTGCAGATACCCTCGGGTAGAGCGAGTCAGGTGACACAAGGAATAAAATCCGAGGTCGAGATAGTCTGGGATGACGCAATGCTTACAAAGCGGGCGGTCACGCGGAGCGGAGCGAGGTTTGGTCCCCAATCCAGCTAGCGTCAAGTGGTCTGATCAACCTGAGACAAAGTTCGAGAGATGATACTTTCATGTTGTTACTCAACAGCCGGCAGGACAGTGTCCAAGATCGAACAAGAGCCTACCTCTGTTTCATATGTTCTGAAAAGGCTAGCATACTCTCCATACTACATTCAGAGAGCCAGTCTAACAGGGCCATGAGATCGATTCCTTCAGCCGCCAGGTTGGGAAAAATTAACACAAATCTCATCTGTTTCAAGAGCTAAGCCGGCTATAACTCTTATCGCATCATTGCATCTGCAGAAGTTGTTCGAGGTCCTTCGAAAGTGGCTCCACTATGTTTGTGTAGTACAAGGCTTTGAATTGCACATCGTCCCAGCTCTTATTGACCTCCCCAAATTCAACCGGACAGAAGCATATCTGCACTACTTGGCAGTAGTTTGGTGGTGCCTTCTTTCTCAGTTCGTTCCACCAGTGGTAAAGCAACCCTCTCCGTAAGGCCAGGTTGCTTAGGTCTGAAATGGCCCCCCCGGTGTTCTCCACCCAGCATTCGAGCGTCTTCTCCGTCCATATTTCTACCAGAAGAATACCTAGCTCCAGTAGAGCCGCTTCAGGACTATCTTCTGATCGTTGGCAACTCGTCAACTCTTCAAAGCTTCCGCGGATCAACGGATGAGCCATGTCGTACCCAGAATCAGCGCTTCTCTCGCGGCGCAGCAGGATATCGTCTTTGGTCCAGCATTTGCAGATCCACGGAGTCAAATTGAGTTGCAGCAACGAGGAAGCAATACTCAAACCGAAGCCGAACTTGTCCACTGGCGAGAAGTTGGGATGTTGATGCAGGACCTTTTCCAGTTCAACGGGATCGTGACTCTTCTCTGCCCCTGCCAACCCGGTTGTACTTTGGTTGTCGGCTCTAAAAACACGAGAATCGGCACTGACTAATAGGATATGGGGCCGAATGTCCAGAATTACGCGACACATGTCCTCTATCTGGATATGACGATCGCTCTGGGTGGTGCAATCTTCACTCGCAGAAAGCACGAACCTTGGCGCCCGAGCTGATTGCTGGTCTGTCTGTGGGGCACGACTGCAATGGCAGTGTCAGCTTCGAGGATCCCTTGCTCACGGAGGCCGCTGTAATCACCTAATTGGGAATAAGATCTCTGATTGGTGGTTTTCCACCATTGATACCTGTGTTTGGTGCCAAGAAAGGAGCAAATCTGCCCGAGGAGTGTCCTTCTGGAACAAGGCCGTGAACGTCAACGGTGTTTGAGGACCTGCAGCTGCTGGTGATATCCTTGCAGATCCCGAAACACAGCGGTCTTCGAGGCGCAACAGCGTCTCGTGACACGGGTGACATGTCTGATCCCAGCTCGACCTCAAGGCTCTGAACAAAGAATGAGCGTACCTCTGGACTGCGTACAGGGTCTTTGCATAATCGCTCTGTTTGCTGGACGCCCTCAACTGCTTCATGTGGTGAATACTATCGCTGTTGCCCACGAGGCTCTCCAGTGAAACAGACAGGTTCTTAAGTTCATCGACCATGGTGACAATCTGGGACTCTTTCATAAGAAACTCAATTCGTCCCTGAAGGCGAAAATGACCTCCAGTCTTACTGTGAGCATCTACAAGCGCTCGAAGGTCTCGACTATCGGCCTAGCCAAGCAATTTAGCCGACGGATTGTCAACCGCTTCGAACGCGACCATGGCATCAACTTACCACAGGCACCGGGGGTAGACCAGACAAGCTCTCAGCAACGTCAACCAAGTAATCTTCGAAGTCTTCAATGATAGTCTCGAAGGTACCAAAAGCGTCGACCTCTTCCAAGTAGGTCCTGATCTTCTTGCCAACCTCCCCCGTCCAGATCTGATTTCTATAGTCCTTTGGTATCTCTCCGGACCAGTCATCCGGTGCCGCAGCCCCAATGACTCGAGTGAGAACTTGTTGCAGGTTTGTATGTAGGACCTTGAGTTGTCTTGCCAGCTTTCCAATCTTCGTCTCGTACGTTTTGCTTTTTCTCAACAGGAACACAGTCTTGCGGAGGCCTGACCGATATTCTGTGAGCACTTGAACCACAATAGGCAATGACGCGAGAACAAGGCCCGCAGTCTCGACGCCGGTCACCATGATGATACTCGATCCCTCGAGTCAAAGCAAAGGCTAAGCCTCCATGCTAAATGTCACCATAGCAGGAGTCCTGCTTCCCCGCTCGGGCTCGATGCGGCTGAACTGCAGCTCAATTTACCAACGAATGGTAGACAGGCACAGTCTGCATGCTTCCGCTTAGCTGCATCATTGAGCTAAATACCGAGTCGTGCCCCTCCTTTCCGACAGACAATCCAACGACAACAGTATATCAAACACTACGCAATCCTCACGAGGATTCAGCTATACTCATGTCGCAACTAGCGATCGCTAGTGATCTAGTCACACTAGGAAATGACGTGCTGTTCGCCTTTCGTAGAGCGTCAGCGGCATTCGCGCGACACCGCGATGAATTTCAAGTCCTATCACCATCCGAAGCCGCCTGCAAAGCAGAACTCCAACGATTTCAGTTGTGGGTGATCAATCTCGGGCTCTTTCAATCATCGCACAACTCCCTCGACTACCGCCTTCGCCAGAACGAAACCTTGAAATCGATGATCGCAGCTCTACTGACCGATCTCTGTCTTGCTCTGGATGATCGTAAGTCGACTGATTGCGCAATGATTGGCATGAGAACTGAGCGTCCTTAAGTCTTTGACGAACTGTCACGGGATACCAACAATAATAATGATGATGCAAAGGAACTCGAATCCGAAATCCATTCCGGGAGCGGGGAGAACGTTGAAGCGCAATCGTTCCAGTCTGTCGATAGAGGCGAGGTGTCAGATTCTTCTAGTGGCAATGTCGATGAAGAAAATTTGACGACTATGTACATGGACGACGTGATCGATATAAACGACGAGCTGATGAAAATTACCATGCAGATACGAAGTCCTAGTTCAAGAAAACCTCGCCATAAGACTTACCCATCCGGTGGAACCGAACTTGATGACCAAGATGTCTACACTAACGTCTTGAAGTCCTTTCGAAAGAAGGGCATCGAGCAGACCCTGCTTTCAGCGAGGCTGCGGAGGCTGTCGATTGATCGGGCAGAAGCAAGCCCCGTACTCCGAGATTCTGATGAGTTCCTCGTAGAGAGACTCTCCAAGGCCAATGACTTTCGTCGTCAGCAATTTGAGTATTGGAGAAAGTACAGATCGCACTCGGTCCGACCAACGACGAGTGCCACTGGGGCAGCAGATGCAGATGATTCTCAGGACAAAGTACAGCCGCGGGCTATACTAACCCCAGCAGCAGATGTCGCATTCGTCAGATCGGACCAGAAAGCCCCCAAGACTGTGTCAATGCCATCTGTATCTCTTCTGGCGCCGGAGTTCAAGCTTCGAAGTGTCCGATCCGCAAGAACACACCAGAGCCGAGCATTGACGGTACATACGCCAAGTAGGGATCTTATTGCTTGGCCAGAAGTGCCGTCATCTATACCGATCGGCAAAGAATTTGAATGCCCGTTGTGCTTCTTCATTTGTCCACTAGAACAGAGAACAGGAGAATCCTGGAGGTACGACACACCCAGTTCATCCTGTTGAATGTGGGAGTCCTGTATACTAATGCATGCAGAGTACATCTGAAACACGACCTTTGTCCCTATATATGTACCTTTCCAGACTGTTCACAGCCAGATACCCTCTACGAAAGCCGCGATCAGTGGATTCAACACGAGCAATGGAGCCACATGTGCTTCTGGCGATGCCCCAAGGATGATATCGAATTTGAAGACCTTCCTTCCTATAAAATCCACGTTATTGCCCAGCACCCGGTGGCGGCCGAAAAGAACCCACTACTTTCGGAAGGAGTCCTTGCAACTCAAAGATTTCTGGCGAAACAGCCAAGTAGGAGCTGTCCATTTTGTGACGTCGACCTTGACAGTGTCGGAGAAATGTATGATCATATAGGTAGTCACCTAGAGACTGTGGCTTTGTTGGCGATCCCGCAGCTAGATGATCGTGAACTGCAACCGAATTCGGACGCGGCAAGCTCGGTAGCTGCAGGCAAAGACGCAGATGGCTCAAGGAAGAACGATTTCGATGAGCTTTTGCCAGTGGTCTTTCCTGAGAACGATGATTCTGATGAGTGTTCCCCCGCAGAGCAGGGCCTTTCAGGTTCGGACTTCGAGTTCCACCTGGCCAGAGTCCCGGAACAAGTTTTGAATCAATCCGTCTGGATGACGAACGTCATTCGAAGTGACGTTGAGGACCCTGCGCCACAACAAAGTAGCCAACAAGGCATGTCGGCCGTACCACCGGTATTCTCACCACGAAACCCCTCTCAGACGAGAAATCTTCAGCAGGATGAGCGACTTAGTGGCCATTGGCAAACAGCTAAGTTTCCATGCTTCATGATGGACACCCATACTCGAAACCAGGACTTCTTTGGCCGTGCAGGAGTCCTTCAAGCTTTAGACAATGCTCTACTGCCGTCACTACATCATACTGAGAAGGGCAGACATGCTGTCTTGTGTGGAATGGGCGGCATTGGCAAGACCTCAATCGCAGTCGAGTTTGCCTTCTCTCGAGGAGTTCATTTCGACGCGGTATTCTGGGTCAATGCAGCCACTCTTCCTGGGCTAGAGCATAGCTTTGCAGAAATTGCCGTCAAATTAGGTCTCGTGGACACTTTGGAGCAATCTGATCATGTGATCCTTCGTAAGCTCGTCAAAGGCTGGCTTGAAAAACCCCAAAAGCCAGTGATCGAAGACAATCATTCTATGATACAAGTGGAGGCGCACTGGTTACTTATCTTTGATGGAGCCGATCAGCCAGAAATACTACACGATTACTGGCCATTACCAAGTACTGGCTCAATCTTGACAACAAGCCGAGATCCCCTATCGAAGTCAATAAAGCGTTATACAGCGGTGGGGATTGATCTACTATCTTTCGAAGATAAACAGTCGGCTGCACTCCTACAGCGCCTATGCCCTGGAAATGATGGTCACGTAGAAATTGACGCCTCTAATAGTCTGGCAAGAATGTCAGGTGGAATCCCTTTGATGATTTGTCGAATGGCAGGTTTTATCCGCCACCATAAATATACATTTGCCAACTATTTGAGTATGTGTCGGGCTGACCCGGGTCTGCTAGACAGGTTGTTTGACGATTTTGGAGCCTCGCTATGGTCCACTGCCGTCAAAGGAACTGAACCAAGATCTAGGGCTCTGCTTGAAATAACCGCAGTCCTGGACGCCGACAATATCGAAGAGCGGTTATTTACTTCAAGCATTCCAAATAAGGATATCCTGAGTGGTCTTTTACTAAGCAAATCAACCTATCTTTCTGCTCGTGCAATACTTTTGCAGAAATCTTTAGTTGAGTACAGGTCATGGAGGGAGAGCTTATGCATCAATCGTGTCTTTCAAAATTCAGTTTGGTCGCATATGGGTGCCGAACATGAATCCGCAGCGCTCTCGGCTGCAATTCATCTATTATACACCATCCTGCAAAATCTAACCCACCAGGACACCTCGCAGATTGTTCCGCATGTGATTAGACTAGGGGGACTTGTTGGGAAGACAGACAGGGACCTTGATCGTTCCGTGCAGATACGATTTGCAGAAATACTCGTGAGAGCTGGTTGGTAAGTTATCATAAGTGCCAGAGACTGATCTTGTTGCTCTAACGCAGCCTTCCGTCCAGGTGGCTACACGAAAGGGGCATGTCTTCCGAAACCGAACCACTGGTTAATCTAGCAGTGAGAATCAGTGACAAGCAGCTAGCTGCAGACGCCAGTAATCTTCTGTTTGATATTCTACATCTGTGGACAGCTTTCGCCAGTGAAACCAATGGGGTTGCCCAACCTCTACAGCGTGAACGGCAGCTTCTCGAGATTTCTCGTGGGATGGACACAGATCCATCGGGCTTTCGAATACAATTAGCAAACAACCGGTTTGGAGTCGCATTATGCTTGACCAACAGGTTTGATGAAGCCCTAGAGCATTTCAAGATTTCAATAAGATCACAGGATAGACTCCCGCGCTCTCGGGGTGACCTGGATATCGAGCCGAAAGTGAACATGGCCCTCGCCCACTGGCGCCTGGGCGACCTGGCGAGGGCGGAAGAGATACTCCAAGGAACTGTTGATACATGGGAGGCGCGGTATGGTACTATGTTTGGGTACTTTCCAGGCCGGATACTGCATGCCTTGGGCAATGTTCGTTATGACCAAGGAAGGTTCGACGAGAGCAAAGAATTGCATGAAAGGGCACTCCAGCAGTATCAGACCACGTTTGGCGAAGCTCATCATAAGAGAGCTGATTTGTACCATAAAGTCGCACAGCATTGCATACTACGGGCAGAATATGGAAGAGCGAGGATGTTGATTGACTACGGATTGCGCATATGGCAGAGGGAAGAACGATTCCATCAGCCGGCGCTAGCAAGAACCACATTCCTGAAGGCTACATTGGCAGAAAAGTGCGGCAATGAAGAGGAGGCTGCTAGTTTGTTGAAGACAGCAAGGGAAATGAGGAACAAGATCCCGCATGCCACGGTAAAGACGGATGAAGAGCCATTGACGGAGGGGGACTTTGATGAGATTGTGGCTTTTTTCGCAAGATGATTTTTAGCCTGTCGTCAGATAAGGAGAACCCACCATGAGTCATGAATGTATTCGTCCTACCTTTTCTGTTCGCCATCTACTCTTTAATCACGTCTCTTTGATATATTAAGATGGTGTACTCTCCAGGTCAAAGCTTATCCATCATCCGCTCCTTACTAGGCTCCCTAATGCTCTCACCATCAGATGCATCGAGTGGAATGTCGAAAGGTCTGGCTGTTATCATTCTAACCTAAATGCTACCGAGACAGCTCCAGGATATTTTGAAAGCTTTTGTCAAGTGACCACCGATCAACTTAGTTTTAGCAGGAGGGCTATGTCACTGCTGTTGATACACCACGGCCTAACGTTGGCAGAAGGGGACGAAATCGTCGGTGCTATTGAAGGCTTTCCAGATTGCTGTTTGACGCAACGTAAAATTCTGACAGGAAAGATGCCTACACCTAAAGTCTCTTTCAAGGGAGAAGGATCATTCCTTAATTAGCAATGGAGCGAGAAGTCACGGTACCTACTTCTCGTCGCTGATATGTGAAACTTCCACTTCGTCAACGCGGGTGATGGGAAGCCGCCCTATCTTAGTATCCATGATTCAGGTAAGATCTCGCTCCAATGGAGCTGCTGAAACGTGTATTTCACGTAGACGCTGGCCCTCATCTTAACCTTGCCGTTCTCAAAATTTCGCTCAGGCCTCAACTTCCCCCTCCTTTTATTGCTTAACGACGTCTTTGGGATAGTCCGGTGTCGATCGCCTCGGCTATCACATTCTTGGACGGATAAATCCGCAATGAGGAATGATGGAGGCTGGGCGAAATGTGGTCCTCAGCATGATTCTGCCCTAGATTAATCCTCGTAGGGGTTAATGAGATTACACTGAGTGCCGAACAGCCTACAGAACAGGGCTGGAATCGAGATCCATACACCCGACCCCCGAATGGTGGATGCGGCTGGATGTATGTTGTCCTTGAAAATTTGGTTTCCTGTTCCATCGACGGCAGGAGAACGCGGGATGAGGACAGATAAGCGACGATGTCTATGATATGCAAATCGAAACTCAAGGAGAGGCTGAATAACAGAGAAAGGTCGTGAGCGCTACTCCTTTCTATGACCCTTTGCAGCACGCGGGTTATAGGCGGGTAATAGGCGGGTCCCAAGCCTATAAGGCGCCTGCCAAGGTACCACGAGGGCTCTTAAGCTTATCTCCACCGCCCATGGTTGCCCGGGTGCCCAAAGCTAATTTTAGCATGTTGCGAAGGGTATCGCGTTGCAAAGGGTATTAGAAAGGAGTAGGCTCGATCAAGTCGCGCTAAACTCTCTGGGACGAGTCGCGTGACTGAGGCGCACAGACGCGCGTATATATCCGAAATGAGAATAGGCCCGCAGGCTCTCCTCACCCATGGCGTACAACAATGACACCGTATCAGAGACAGTGGACATTGCGCCTTCATGGAAGGTAATGACGTAATTAACCTTTCTGCCTGGCCCAATAAAAGGATTGCGCTCACTCGACAGTATCGGCGGAGAGATTAAGGAGTGTTCTACTTGCTGGCTTGGCCGAAAAATTCCAGCTTGCGGCTGGTACTCACAGTCTAGCTCTTAAGTCGCTTGTGTTGGCTTCGCCAGCTCTTGGTCGCTCTTGAAGATCTCTGTTCGCTTTGGCAAGAATCCCTGATAGTGCGTAGCGGATGCCGTTTCGTTCGGTACACCCAATACCAGCCAGCAAGCTCTTTGTCTCGTCTTCAGCCTTCTAAGACATTGCTGATCTTGCCGGGAAAGACGTAGATGACGCCTCCATGTTCGAAGGTGAGGAAACCACGGAATTCAGATTTTGTTTTCAGCTTGGCTTGCGATACACCCTTCCAGCCCACATATTCGAACCGGCCACCAAATGCAGGCCAGAACCTTATCATCTCCTTCTCTGCCGGGAACTTCATGGTAGACTCGACTAATTCGTCTGTAAGACTTTCCAGCTGCTCTTGTGCCGCTTCCTGCCGTCGACATGACGCCGTGATGGTGTGCGAGCCGTGAGTAACGACATACTTTGTCTGGCGCCGCTCATCGTCCGTAACCAAAGGCATGAGGCATGGGAACCAGCCGTCCATGACGATCCTCGATATCGGTTTGCCTGACGGACGTCGGTCGACGTAGTGCAAACCTACGTTGACCTGGTAGTAAACCTCCGCGTGGAGCGGCAAATTCTCCTCGAAGGCCCTTGGAATCATCGACTGGAACCCTGTAGCATTCACCACCTTGTCAAACCAAAAGGAAGCTCCTGTCGCAGTCCGCAAAGCTATGCGTGCATTTTCTAGCACCGTCGAAGTTACTTCGTATCCGAGATGTATCTCGAAAAGAGCTTGATGCCAGGCGTTCGGCCAACGCAGCTCGAAGCTTCGAACCTATAACGACACTTGGTTCGTTAAGTTTGAACGCTGCACTGACCTCTTTCAAGCCAAGCGCTCTTGGATCTACCTCTTGACACTGAACAGTCTCATGGCATACCAACCGAAAGGCGGCAGTTGACACTTTGGAAGGCTGCCCTAGTGCATCTGATACACCGTGAGCATAGATGGCTTCTTCATGGTCTACTATCAGATCAGGGTATAGCTCGCGGAACCGGGAGAAACACGCCTGGGCATTCTCTCTTGTATTCTTGGATCGAGGGTAGTGAGGTCCTCGATGTAGACGTATTCCAAAATCTCCGGAAACTCCAGACATGATTTCATCTCCTTTTTCGAAAAGGGTCACTCGGTAATTCGCCTTGGCCAGCTCCACCGCGAGATGGCAGCCAGTCCAGCCTGTTCCAATGATTCCGATTTGCACTACAGGCATCTGCGTAGTGTGTACTTCGAGTTGGCTCTCTCCGTGGAAGTTCGAAGTGACCGCAAGTCACTCGACTCTGACAAGTTCATCCTTGAGTCTTATCGACGTAACAGCAACTACTTATGCTCTAGGTGGCGATTTCTATCCGTGAGCCTAGGATTCTCAACCAGCGCTAGCTAAAGACACGGCTAATGGGAGGATCTTGACCCAAGCCAGAACCTTCCATTCCAAGGCAAGCTGTTAATATTTTAGGTGCATTGGGCTTCGCTACAGAGTCACCGATCCATATTCTATGCAGGTTGCATTACCCGCTTTTGCTTTTCGCAATGAGTATGCCGTCATGCTTCGCCACAAACGGCCATCATGCGTCAGTCACTACTTACACGGAGTTATTCGGTGAACATTAAGGTTTTTATTCCATCGGCACGACTCCTACCCCACGACATCATTTTGCATTGGTCTTGCATGAAACTTGCAGCAAGTAGGCTGCATCGCGATGCAATAGCACTGCGAGGTCCACCTCCGAGGACCTCCCTTCCCGGGATATCTCGCGTAACTTGTCAATATTTGAAGTGGTCTGCAGATCATGATACAGTCTTCTTCCTAGTCCTGCCACCGCGAGCGGATATCACTGCGACACAATAGCCAGATCATCGACCGGGCCATACTCTATGACGTTTGGTCGTCGAGACTTTTCGTGATAACTGGACTTACTCGGCACTAGGAAGTACTGATCGTCAAATTTTCTGCAGAGCTCTGTCATGTTCCTTCAGCGACGTCACGGCATGTCGCTAGAAGTCCTGGAAGCCGGACTTATTCAGAGCTCAACTTATTCCGACCTTATTACATAGTTCTGTGCATTGGCTGTAGGTTCTGAGGTTTATATTCTTGAACCCTCTGCGCGGATTATCGAGATGTATTTACGCTGGCTTATCTACTGGACGTTTTTGATTTCGTCAAGTTCGGGCCAATTTACTAAAACCCAACTCCTTGGGAACTCGTTTGGTGTTCCAGGCCAGGACGCCACTTTCGACTATGTGTGAGTCTTCCCAGCTTTGAAGCCCAAGTTCAGAGTTTCTGACCGACTATCCAGTGTTGTGGGTGGCGGTACGGCTGGCCTAGCAATAGCTGGTCGATTGGCAGCCAATCCAGCAATTACAGTGGCAGTCGTCGAAGCTGGAGGCTTCTACGAGATCGACAACGGCAATGGAAGTGTTATACCAGCACTAGCCCCTCTGCAACATGTTGGCTCGCTGCCAAATGACACACAACCCCTTATAGACTGGGGTTTCGTGACTGTCCCGCAGGCTGTATACATTGATATATTTCTCTCAAAAGCCTTTGGCTGATCTATGTCTTAGGGTGCGAATGGACGACGGATGCACTACGCTCGAGGTAAAACACTGGGAGGATCCTCTGCACGAAATTACCTTGCGTATCATCAGTAAATGCCCCTAGGAAAGAAGCTGTAAGGCGATCAAGATCCTGATACATACACAGAGGCTCCGTCGAATCTTACCACCAATGGGCGGAACAGGTTGCTGACGACAGCTATCTCTTTGACAACTTCTTACCTTACTTCCAGCGCAGTGCTAATCTCACAACACCCAACCTCGAGAAGCGATATCCCACCAACGGCACTGTTGAATTCAATGCAACGTCATTCAACAACAGTATCGGAGGTCCTTTACAGGTGTCTTGGGCCAACTGGGCCAACCCAATAGGCAGTTGGGGCCAGATAGCCCTTGCAACAGCAGGCATCCCCCCTATCAACGGCTTCAATTCTGGGAAACTAATCGGCAGTACTTGGGTCACCCAAACCCTCAACCCGATAAACCAACATCGCAGCTCCTCCCAAACCAGTTACCTCAACGAGGCAATCAACACCACCTCCATCGTCGTCTACACCAACACCCTAGCCACTAAGATCCTGTTTGACGCCAACAACACCGCCACCGGTGTCTCCGTCCAGACCGGCGGATTGCCCTACACACTCCATACCCGCCACGAGATTATCCTCTCCGCCGGTGTGTTTCAATCCCCGCAACTCCTCATGATCTCCGGTATCGGCCCGCGAGAAATATTAGAGGATCAAGACATCCCAGTTCTCGCGGATCTCCCTGGCGTGGGCCAGAACCTCTGGGATCACGTCTATTACGGTGTCTCCTTCCGGGTCAACGTCGACACTTTCTCCCGCCTCTCTAATGACCCAGTCTACGCCGCGCAAGCCGCAAAGAACTATACGTCCAATCAGACCGGCCCGCTGACTGCCGTGGGCGCGTTCATCGGGTTTGAGAAACTCCCCACTTCATACCGCAAATATCTTTCGGCATCTGCCCAGGAGAGACTGGCTTCCGCATTTCCAGACGACTGGCCGGAGATAGAGTATCTGGTCGAAAGCGCCTTTGACGGCTACAATACAAACTACACCGCCATCGACCCGAACGATGGTTATCAGTACGCTACTATCTCCTCAGCCCTTGTCGCTCCGCTTTCCCGTGGCAACGTCACAATCTCGTCTTCCAATCCCACGGACCCCCCAATCATCCATCCAAATTGGCTTACCGACCCGACGGATATAGAGCTTGCTATCCTGGCTTTCAAGCGCGTGAGAGAGATCTGGGGATACATGAACGGCACAACAATCGGAGAAGAGTACTTCCCTGGCACAGCGGAGGTGGAGACGGATGAAGAGATTTTGAGCTTCATCAGAAAAGCGGTGGTGCAGCTGTGGCATGCGGCAGGGACATGTAAGATGGGAGAACGAGGAGATCCAATGGCAGTACTGGATGGAAAGGGGAGAGTGTATAAAGTAAAGGGACTGAGAGTTGTGGATGCGAGTGCGTTTCCCGTGCTGCCGCCGGGGCATCCCCAAGCTACGGTCTATGCGCTGGCGGAGAAGATTGCAGATGATATCATCCACGGTAAATGAGTTACGCTCCCAACGGTTGGAGAGATTATAGTCACATAGCCTGTCTGAAGTGGTGCGGTTGGAGTAACCATTTTGTATATTGTGAATTCCCAACTGGAATTTCTACCACCTAACCTTAAGAGTCTGTATGAAAAATGGTATATTCCTTATAGAGCGACGTTGTAGCGCGAGACAAAAGTCACCGTCAGAATTGTAGGGCGCACGACGTTGTACTGGCGATACTGATGAGAGATGGACTGGGACCCCCAAGGCAAACAAGATCTTTTCAAAGTAGATGCATCCAACTCCTGTACCTGCGTTCTACTTTGTCTGCTGATTGTTATTAGGAGGTACGATAGCCCCGCGGTATCCATCCGAAAATAGCTGCGAGGTAAAACTGCCAAGGTGGCCTCTAATACCCCAGATTCGATAATTAGTAATAAAAACGTGATTTTCCCCGCACTACCTACTAAAATTTTGGCGTAATTTAATAAAACCTCTACTATCTATATTCTAACCTCTACTATTATATTAACGTCGATTAGGTACGCCTAAAGCGATAATTCTAAAGCTACTATTCGTCTATTACTCTATAATTTATAGTAGAGCTAATAGAGCAGGATTCGGATTAGAGTTTACTGCCGCCGGCGGCTACTATATATATAACTACGCTTTATTTTTCTTTCGTCTATTACTAACTCGATTATACTATATAGTAAAGGTAGAAAAGTAACTATTACTAGCGCAGAAAATCTGTATTATATAACTTTTTATTAATAGCGCTCGCCTAGATAAGATTACTATAATAGAAGACTATAGTATTATAATAGTCTATTATATTAAACTTAATTTTATTATATTCGGCAGTTATTAGATTCCTCGAAAAAAGAGATAAAGTTGCTATATAAAGTTTATAGATACTATAAAAAAGAAGTTAAAAAAGTATCTAGAATAGAACCCGGATCTATATTTAAACGAGATATAGAAATTTCTTTTTAATTAGTATAGTATAGTAATTAGTATTAACCGGATCTACGAAATATCAAAAAAGATAAAAATTAGTAGAAAGTCTTTATAGCGAAAAGCTAAAGAATAATTAAAATCCTTTTATAATTATTATATCTTTAAGATTAGTTACTATAGCTATAAACAGCTCGTATACCTCGATAAAAGCGTAGATAATAAGTATACGACTTATCGTAAACGAGGATAGTTTTAATTCGGTATTAAACTAATATTCCGGATCCTTTTTTATTATTTATAGCGCTATAGTATTCTTCCCGCCTATTATTTAGACGGCTTCCTTATATATATAATCTATAAAAGTTCGATTAAAAACTACTGCTTTAAATAATTCCTAGAATAGTAGGTCTTTCCGTTATATAATCCCTATCCGGATCTAAAATCTATAATTATTCTAGATAACTATTTAGTAATAAAAATAGGAGGATTAAAAAGCTCTATAGCTATTTCGGAATAAAAATCTAATATCTTCTATCCTATTCGCCCGACTATAATCCGATCGAAGAGTTTTTTTTAGTTTTAAAAGCCTAAATAAAAAGGTACTATAGATCTTTAGAAATAATATTATTTTATAAATTTATAGAAGCGAGTATCGAATCTTATAATAGTATTTCTAAGATTTAAAGCTACTTCGCCTATTCCGGATATCTAAAACTAGTCGACGATAAAGTAATAGATTAGAATTATCTAGATAATTCGGACATTAATTAAAGCGATTAGGTATAAAATAATAATAAAAAAAAGGAAGAAAGTAAAAATTTAGATTAAAGATATTAGTATTAAGACTACTAAGCCTCCCGGGCGTAATATTATAATCTTTAAAATAATTTATAATTACTTTAAATTTTACTCGATTTCTATAATTTTTAAACCGATCGATTATACTTTATCTAATTTAAAATATATTCTATAATATAGTTAGTTTAATTCGAATAGTTAATTTATTATTTAGAATATAAGATTATATCTACTTTAATAGTTTAAAGCTCTATAGCGATCCCGTTCCGAACTAGCGCGGCCGGACGCCGGCTTAGCGTTCCTAATTAGCTATAGCTCAGCAAAAGATATTATAATAGACGCCGGGTATTAATATAAAGCCTTATATAGAGTCTAACTATTAAAAGCGCTATATTATATCTAAGCCTCTTTAATAGCTATATACTATTTTAATCGAGTTTAAATATAATATAATATTTTAGAACTTATTACGCGTTATCTATAGAATTAAAAATTAGTAGAATCGAACGAAATTTAAATATATAGTAAATTAATAAAAGAATTAGAATATTACGCTCGGTAGGCTTAGCGGTTAAATTCCGTATTTTAAAGACCTCCCCTCTAATTTTTAATAAGACCCTAATTTTTAATAACTTCTACTAAATTAAATAATTTATAACTTTAATAAAAGTATTCGGAGTTAATAAGATTATATTTAAAAGGTCTATATCTAAAGATTCAGATTTAAAAATATCTAATATATTAAAGTAATATATAGGGAGTTATAGACCCGTAAATAATATTCGCCTCGATTATAGAAAATATCCTACTACTAAAAATCGTTAGAGAAACCTTTTATATTAAAGATTATAGAATATTTAGTTTAGGTCCGTATATATAGTACTAGTAATATTATTAACTACTTTATATTTAATTAATCTATAAATTACAGTTAATTATATATATAGTAGGAATATAAAAATTTCGGTAATATATCTATTATATATCTTTATAATTATTTTCTAGTATCTTTAACGCTTTATATTTATATATAAGCTTTAGTAGAATATACTATAGTATTAATAAGCGTACTAAATTAATTACCCTATAGAAGCTGCTTTTTTTAATTCTTAATTTTATTACGGAAGCGATTACCGAGATCTTTTTCTACTTCTATTTCCTTTTAATTCTTCTAGCCGAGTTTATATATCTGCTTAAAACTAAAGCCTATAGTATTATATTTCTTAAACGCTATTTTAAAATCTTTATATTCGGTAGAATTATTTATAATCTACTATATAAAATACTCGGTATATAAATATCTTTAGTCGCCGGAAACTCGAATAGAGCTACTAAATACTAAGAGATCCTTTTTTTTAGGCTTTTTAACTATCTTTTTAGTAGTAGAAAGCTAAGAAACAGGCTTTATATATAGTAAAAGACTAAGCTCTAGGTCGCTATTTCCCTAACGATATCTAAAAAACTAAAAGATCTCTTTAATATCTTTAAACTACTACGCGAAACTTTACTATAAAAAAGGAATAGCATCTTAATAAATAATTATAGTAGATATTTATTAAATAGGAGTATCGCTTACCTTATTTTTTTTTTAAAATCTTCTACTATCTAAATACTTTTCGCGTAGAAAGCGATAAGCTAGTTTCTAACCTTTTCCGGTAGATATATTATATTAATATCTATATACTTCGTCTTCCTTTAAATAGCTAGGCTTATTATTTTATTCTAGACGGTAATCTAGCGTAAAGTAAAGAGATAATAGGTCTTTTCGCCGACTGGCTGCTAGTAACTATATTTATTTTCGCCTAGATATCTAATTCTATTATATTAGTTAATTTAGATAAAATTATATCTAAATTACTTATAGGTTTTTTTTATTTTATAGTAATAGGCGGCCTCTAGCTTCTATTTTTTAGTTACTATTTCCTTTTTTTTCTTTTTAGTAGTCTCTGAAAATAATAAGGAATCGGAGTCTATATAAGAAAAATTAATATTAGAGTTAATTAATATAAAATCTTTAGAATTATTCGTATCTATATTAAAAGACGCCTTACGCTTTTTATTTTTATTTTTATTTAAAAAATTCTTCCTAGCTTTACTAGTTAAGATAGACTCGTATTTCTACTAGATATAAACGCTAATACTCTTTCTCTTCTCGCTATTAATCTAGTATTAAGTAATTCTATCGACCTTTAACTATTAGCTTAAATCTTCGTACTAATAATAGATATTCTATACTTTAGCTGTTAAGGATTATATAAGTAAAAAGAATTCTATAAAAAAAAAACTCTCTATAATCTAATATTTCTAGTTAATCTTTTTAATAACTTTACCGGTAAAGATATTAAAACTAAATGGCTTAGATATATCGGAACCTTTAAAAATAGTATTAGCCGGGGTATTTTCCTTTTAGTAGATATATTAGTTTATAGTATAGACCGCCGATAGAAATAATTAAACCTTATTATTTTAACCGTTTCCGGCCTATATTTTATTACTAGTAAAGTCTTTTAAAGTATTAGTACGAATACGTATAAGATTTAATAGTTACTAAATCTTTTCTATAGGCTTTTTTGCAGGCTTTTTTTTAATAAATTCTTTCTTAGTAGCAGCGATAATCCCCGCGACTTTTTCTTTAGAAACTACTTTAATAGTAGTATTCTTTTTAATAGTAGTTTTTTTAACGGCCTTTTTCTTAATAGTTTACTATTTAGTAGTTTTAGTAGCGGTTTTCTTTTTAGTATTTTCTTTTTTAATTATCTTTTTCTTTAGTATATCTGCCTACTGCTTCGATAGTTTTAGAGGTACTTTTATAACGGAAGTAGAACTAAAAGGATATTTTTAAGGAGCTCTAGTAGCTCCGGCAGTAGTATCGTTATCTAAATTTCGGGTAGTACGCGAGGAAGCTATATTCGGTATAAAAGGGAAGTATAAATAATTTTAATTTAACCCGATTAGGCAGGTTAAATAACTTTAAAGTTAGCAGTAAAATTAAAATATAGGTAGTAGAGGTCTTATTAAATTACGCCAAAATTTTAGTAGATAGTACGGGGAAAATCACGTTTTTATTACTAATTATCGAATCTGGGGTAATACTACCTTAGAGGCAACCGTATGTTTTGCAACAATCTGTCTACGATAAATCTACGATAAATTCGCTAAAAACAGCTAGTTCTCGAGAACTAGTTATAGATATTCCGAAAATAACGAATTAGAATAAACTAAATAGTCGATTTCTAGTTATATAGAACTCCGAATTAGGTTTAGTTCGTTTTAACTAGCTGTTTTCGACGAATTGTCGATTAATTTCTCGTTAACATTCGTTCAATATTCGTTCAACATTCAATCAACTACGAATTAATCTTATAACTTTAAATATTATTAGTAAGCATAATAAGCGAACCTATAGATTACGTAATCCTCCAGCCTAATCTGTCGATTCTAGAACTCTAACTACTCTATAGGAGCCGTAAAAATCGGATGAAAATTTCTAAAAAAGAGATTTTCGCGAGATTCGAACTCTGAACTAATTAGTAATCGAAATCTTCCTAGGTAAAATTCAGAGAGTCACGTGATATAGAATTCAATTATCTATCTAATCTATACTAAAATTACTGATCGAATAAAATAAAGGTATTTATTTATTTAAAGTAAATATTTTGATACTAAATTTCATAACTTTCTGTTAATATTCTATTAACTTTCTAATAACTTTTTATTAACTTTCTATTAACTATTTATTAACTTTTTATTAATTGATAGTTTTAGTATATTGTTAATCTATTTTTAATTAATTTCGAATTTAATTTAATTTTATATTATTTTAAATTAGAGCTTTAATAGTAATTTCTAATTAATTAGAATTATTTATTAATTTATATTCGAATTCCTTTTATAATAAACTAATAATCAATATATCTTTAATCTTTAATTAATTTCTAATTTTATCTAATTTTAAATCAATAAAATATCGATATATTGTCGTAGGACATACGGTTGCCGCTAAGGTAGGCGCCGACGAACAATTTAAGAAGCTTTCAAGGGCGGGGGGCCGGGAAGGCTCGGCGGCTAAATCCCCTAAGTCGCCCTGGCGGTAAATCCCACCAAACGATTTGCACCTTCCTAGACTGGTACAGATATTTTGACAGCAGAAATCGAAACCTCTCAGCAAGTGCAGCGCAAGCTGTTGTACTTCTTGTCTCGAAATAGGAATCGTATCCACATGTATGAGACTGACGACAGCTATATATGCTATGCATGTGCATTCGAGCAGCAACCGCCCAATTACCTACGGTGTCTGCGATCATGATTTTCCCGTTGGTGTGATTCTATTTTTAGTGTTTCATCGACGTTGGCACTGGAACCAGTCGATTATCATGCTTGGACTCCGACGCACATGAGCCAAGACCGGGCTGCAGCAGTTAAAAAAGGCTGCGTGGTGGCAATGTCAGCCTCGTTTGAATGGTTTATTTATCAGGCAGTCCTCTGCCCATGGCAGCTATGCTACAATCTCAACCTCGACAAACCAACAGCCAGATCCGCTCTGGCCATCCCGTTCATTACCATTTACCGAGATATCACATTCTAGTTTACAACATCACCTGCGACTGACCCTGCAGGGTGGACTAGATTATCATGAATTGGCTTCTCGATCTCCTTGGAAATGGAAGCAACGTCGTTCATTGGCAGCCGAACCCTACTACTCGCGGCACGTTCGATATTCTCAGTACATGCATCATCACTCTGTTGCTTTGTGTATGGACAACTGTGCATCTCAACGTACCACCTCCAGGAGGCTTCTGGGAGTCGCGGTTTAGAAAAGTTGGTTGGCTGCTCCTAGCGCTTCTAGCGCCTGAAGTCGTGGCTCATACCGCCTGGTAAATATCTCCTGACGCTCTGATACTACCTCTTCGCTGAAAATCATTATCAGGAATCAACGACGGGCAGCCGTCCGGATAATGCGAATGGTCAATAAAGCCTACTTACTACCTGATCCCCCTGCCTGGCATCGGAGAGTGTTCGACAGACTGAAGAAGGCTATTGCAAAGCTTGGTCAAGTACTAAGACTGTCAAAAAAGCAGCCCTTTTGTGTACGTTGATTTCAATTTTTTGACCGACTTAACTGATCTCGGGCCAGCAACCAACTTTTGATTTTGAGACGGCCAACACCAATAGCGATCATCATCCGTGGACTTTGGTGCACGGGTTTTATCTCTTGATGGGTGGATTAGCCATTAACATCCCCCAGCACCCTCCAAAATCCAAGTCCTTTGTCCCTGCATGGTCGCGTGGGACCTGGTTTCTCACAGATGCAGGGCTAAGAATACTACTAGCTGAAGGCGAAGACCATTTACCCGATTTGACGGTTGATGAGATCAACTCTAGAAGTAAGGCTAACGGATTTGCCAAATTTCTGGTGTGTGCTCAAGCGTTATGGTTCATCGTAACCTGTATAACCCGATGTATGTACATCAGCGCCACACCGAACTCCCTTCAATGGAGATGCAGGCATAGATCTAACCTTACTTCTAGTTGCCCAACGAATTCCGATCAGCCTATTAGAGCTTAATACTTTCGGTCATGCTATGTGTGCTTTATTGATATATGTACTTTGGTGGCAGAAGCCTTTCGAAGTGGACCGCCCGTTGATTTTGCAAGGCCAGAGTCCAATGGATATTTACGCTTTGGCTTGGATGAACTCATTTTGTCTCTCATCCTCTACACGATCGATGCAGGACGACTTCGAGACTATTCTTGACAACGACGAGAGTTTCAGCGACTTGGATTTGGTAAGAGATCTTCGTGATGGATAATTTCTTTCCCTCCCCTGCTTTTGAGATCGCATTTGGTAATAGACGCAATCTTCCCTGCTAACGATAGTGGGAACAGGAGACAAGAGCTCGGTATCTCGTTTATGGCAATCGCGAGGCAGATCTTTTCACTTCCACTGCCGAACTTCCCCTTGACAAATTGGATGATTACAACTGCTACCTGCAGTTATCGGATACCAAGCCAGGTCGTCGGCGAGACTATATTGAGAACACACAGCATGGAAAAAGCGCAGACGATGAAATTCTTGTAGGTATATTGAAGCCGGGTCAACGGGATCTAGCCACGGGGATACGACTGAAAGGACCCGAAGAAGTACGGGATTGGGTCAATGCAGACTGCGAATATACTGCCCGTGTCCCCCAATTGAGCTACACTCGGCAAGATATTAACCGTTGGAAGATGGCCGAGCGCGCTTGTGCCCCTTTCGTCAAAGATGATCTTCCTACGGACACAATCGAGAATCCCCCCGTGTTTGTCCGCCGCTGCGGTGACTTTCGTTTCATAGAAGTCAGCGAGGCTTCCGTTGCCGTCGGATTCGGCGCCGTGGCAATGATATACGGTGGGATCCATGCATTCGCGTGGCTCGCGTACTTCAGATCAACCACTGAACAGCTGTTGTGGCGGATATCAACCTGTATAGTCACGGGTGGAATTCCTGTGATGTATGCGATTGTGACAATTACAGACTGGCATTATGACCACAGATATTCTTTCGAGCAGACCGACATGGTCAGGGAAGTATTAATGCTTATGGGAAGGATTGTGACAATAGCAGATCTTCGCAGGAAACGCGGTTACAAAGGATTTATCATCCTAGTTCTCGGAAGCATCCTGTTTTGGACGGTAGTGCTGCTCTACGTACTCGCTCGGGTATATTTGATCGGCGAATGCTTCATCCAACTTACGCACATGCCGGCAGACGTCTACAAGGCCCCTCAATGGAGTGCCTACTTCCCGCACATTTCTTGAGAGGACCAAGCACGCCGAGGCAGACATATACCTCTCTGCCAGGGCAAGCCGGACCAAAAACGGACTGGGACAGGAGCAATATAACCATAGGGCGGAGGTCAAGATGACTTATGGCGCATACGACGATGATGAGGGTATACGGGAAATGAACATTTGGAGGGATCGGCGTTCCGTCATTCACTGTCTGTATTGCAAGGGGTCAGGTCTGGTGATTCATCTCTATAGAGCGCCATTCAACAATCATTTCTACCGCTATAATATGATGGAGAGCGTTAAGAGCCATTCGGCTCGCAAACTTTACACTCTCGAGAATTCTTCGATCACTCAACAGTTGTTCCACCGCATCACAACGAATTTCGATTACGTCGGTTACCGGATCGAAAGTCTTTAAAACATTTATATAAAGTTGATACCTTCTAGCTTCCGGAGGACCATAAGCGTTAGCGCCCTCGCTACGATCGTTGATATTGGCGTTTGGAGTCTTGGACTCGGCGTCGAAATCCCCATTGCCCCTGGTGTCATTCGCCTGGCGGTGAAGGGTTGAACGACCTCTTGTAGGGCTCCTGTCTGCTTGTACGGTGTTATAAGCCATTGGAACTGTCTACAGCTCAGTACAGAAGATGACATCGAAAGTCTATACCCGTGGCAGAACACCCCCTATAGCGTTGGTATCCTTCTCAATATAGCTTTACCAATTAATGCTATTGGTAAATCTATCTACTAGTAATCTAAAGAGCAATGATTTTATTTAGATAAAATTCTATATTAAGTGTTAGTGTATATCCAATAAAAGAAAAACTAATTACGGCGATAAAGCAATAGTCTTTTAAAAAGAAAAAACTGACGTTATAATCGTTCGCGTAATAATAGAGATTTCTAAAATAATTCAACGAGTATTTAAAACTCAAATTTCTTTTAGTAATTTTATTCTAGAAATTTTGAATTTTTTTTTTCTAGATCAAAATTAAAGCTTTATTTAAATTTAGTAAATCTATTAATTTTACGCCTGAAATTAAAGTAAAAATCCTAGAATCTATTGAAAAAGATCGGAATTATCGCGAGAGAAAAACTAGTAATTTTATTTAAATATTATTCTACAATCTTCCTCTTTTATTTTGAATAAATTGTTTTTATCTAATAATATTAGATAAAGATAAATAAAAATACTAATAAACTAAATTTGATTAAAATTATAATAGAATTTTTTTTCTAATTCTATTTTCGTTTCTAATATTCGATTTCTAGAAAATTAATAAATTATAATTTAAAGCAACCGTATAAACGTTTCTTTTAAATAACGAAAAAGTAAAATTAAAATCTAAAAAGTATCTAATTATTTATATCAAGCTACGAATTTCTATTACCGTTAGAAAAATAATATAAAGTTTATATTTTAAAATTGCTATTTGTATAATCATAAGAAAGTTTATAATATTTAAAATATAAAATTAGCAATAGAAAAATAAATCAATAAAATAGAATTTAAAAAAGTTAACGAAATATTAGAATCTATAGGTAAAGAAAATAGATGTTTAAAATAAAAATAAAACGAATACAAAGAAAAAAAAGAAAAGAAAATTTTAAAAGCGCTAGAATAAAGTAAATAAAAATTTTATTCGTAATAGTAAAAGTGATATAAATATTTGATATCGTTATTAAAAAAAGATACTAATACTAATACTTTTTATATTCGTTATTAAAAATAAAAAAAATCGTTTAAATACGATTGTATATAAGGATAAAACATTAGTATAATTTTATATTTCTAGAATTATATTTTTATAGAGATGGTATTATTAAATTAATTTAGTATAAAAGTTGCGCGTATTTAAATATATCCATAACATATTAGTTCTTCATAGAACGAAAAACTTCTCGGAGCCTGAAGTGTAAGAATCATTCGAAGGGCACTCAATAAACAGAAGAGGCCGAAACGCAGCGATGTACAGGCTTTTCTTAAACCCGGAGCATCCTACGCTCAATTCATTCAACGACACCCCATTCCCACAATTTCCTCCTATCACGCCGACACGCAAGTCCCATTCTCGCCGCAAAACATCCAGCAAGTCTCCGTTGAAAGCCCGTGTTCCAAACCCTAATAGATTGGTCGACCCTACCTCCTGCTAATCGAGCTGAAGAATTCTAAAGAAGGAGCAACTTGCCCAGATATGACCAGATATCATATTTTGTGAATTTGCATATATTAAGGATCCCTGGACTCCGAAGCCAGTACTAGAGCTGTGGGCGCACTATACCATGCCGGCCAAGACCGGAAAAGAATTGATCCTGAAAAATCAAAGGCAAGTCGCCCGTGGAGATTTACGTCGCTAGTACTGCTTCGCTAGGAACAGCCGAAGGCGAAGTTGGCCACCTCAATGAAGACTGAGGATCAGCCTACGTATTACGATTACGGCACCGACCCCATGTTCGTGACCTTCGAATCCAAAAATGACCACCGCGATCTCTCATCCGCTTAGACACTTGGATTGGGCTGAGTATGAGAAGGGACATCTGGGAGGTTACCCTATGGATGTACCTGTCCTCGCAATCGCCATCTATGGCGATCGATGGAAATTCTGGATCGCCTATTCGATCAAGGTCCCTGCAAAGGAGAGAAAACAGGGCAGTAAACGGTACCGAGGGCAGTTCGCTGGCTCAATGGACATGGGTAATACATGGAGCATTGAGAGGATTTTCAAAATACCACACTTCTTGAAAGCGATATACGGAGTCGACCGGTCTGCGGCGGTGAGAGGAGTGAAGTTCGGTGATAACCCATGATTGGATAACGACGGTTGGAGGCGTGAATAGACGTACGATGATACAATCTCGAGCCTCGAGATAGTATCTCTTTGATATATTGGAAGGTATACATTGGCGCCTTATCTCTCTGCTGATCTTTGAATACTTATGAGTCGGATCGACTGCTTGCAATCCACTCAATCTAATCTCGTGGCGTTAGGCCAAAGTTGAATCTCGAAAGTCAACCAGACCGATCCGCAGACTTGGTGTGAAGAAGATGCTGTTGACTGCTGAGGCATTGTCACATTTCCTTATAGGCATAGGAGCAGTAGATAAAACTTGAAATATCTCGACCTGTAGCTTTCTACATGTCAATTCGACCAGAATAGAGCTTCCCGGATAATGATTCCTAGAGAGCCCTTATAACGGCCTCGAGCTCCGCTCGAAATTGGTGATCATCGGCAGGAATACTCATCTGCCCGGCTTCAAAGTGAGTCCCAAAGCATACATCATGGTCGTCGGACATGCAATAGATGAATTCCATAGATTCCATTAGTGTTTCGTCACGAATAAATTGCAAAAACCTTTGCCATGGCTTTTTGTATCCGGTGAGGTCAACCGCGTCGAGCGTGATACGACGCAAGGTGTCTTGATGACGTTTGATGAGAGCGGACAAGTCATCGTAGTGGCAGTCTACACAATCTAGATGGAGTATGACTATCCCCTCGATGCGTAAGCCCTGGGCTATCGACGAGAATTGGGCCCGTGTCAGACGCGGCTGGAATGCCAAATCTAGGTCCTTAAGAGACGGAAACAATTTGAGGAAGTCGAGTAGGCAAGTCTCCCAACCATCCTCAATCTCGCCAAATTTAAGACCTAACATGAGGCACAAGGAAGGTAGACTGGAGAAAGGATGACCGAGCATGCCTGAGGAAAGTCTCGGGAGTTGCTGGATGCCAATACCTTCTTCCACATGGCCAATGGAGAAGGTCTCTAGGGTGCAGCCAGATGCATTTACTGCTGCCAGTGCCGTTGATACAAGTTGCTTTACGAAGTCGATGCTTGTCGATAGTTTCATTCTTGTAGTCAACAGCCGACCCGCCTTGGACTTCTGGAAATTGCGATCGAAGTCGTCTAACTGGTCACTGACCTCGACAGCGGTGCAGTTTGGCAGATTTTTCAAAGCTAGAGCAAGGCAAGCAGCGGCCTGACCAGACTCCATAAGCCATTTCTGATCTCTCAGCAACATGGTATATTGAGGATGATTCGATACCGCCATGCTACGCGCCTCGCTACTCATGTCCTCGAGCTCGAAGTCATATTCCGCTTCCGGGACATGATGAATGCAGACGGCTAGAGAAGTAACCGAGGCGCGATATGTTTCAGAAAGAGAGACTTGACGAAAGGTTTCCAAACTCTCGGTACTGATAAAGACGTTTCGATATCGAAAAAACCGCCGAAGGAAAGTATAATGTATCGTAGCAGATATACTTTTGTTGACCAAACGAAGATTTAGAAGGGTTTCAGTATCGAAGAAGCCTGCGGCTTCAGCAAGGACTTCACCCGGCAACCTATCCAGCAGTGACATTGATGTATCGTCACGAGGAAAATTTGATTGTGGTCAAGAAAGAAGATGTATCATACTGTTTAAATTGTTTATTAGTCTGTCTTGTCTTTTATGTGTGAACCGGAGATGGCAGCCTTACACAGCTTGGCCAGGAATCACTTGTTCTGAGCTTTAGAGCTGCATAGAAGGTATACTTTACTCTATGGGAGACCCAGGTACCAACGAGAAAGAGGAGATTACAGGTCGTCGCAATTCTTTCAGGTCTTGTGACCCTCTTAAACGATTAGCGCTTCAATACGGAATAATTCCGGCCCAACCCCCGCCTCCATCCGTACCTTAGGGGCGTAACCCCGAATGTTCATACCGTGTTATTGTGGTACTGATACGATAATAATCAACTAGACTATAATAAGATTCCGTCGAGTTTAGGCGAAATTATAATGATAGTCGTAAGTAGTAAAGATAATATTAGTAGAATCTGACGATATCAAACGATTAAAACGTGATAGCTTTACGTAGACGTATTACTACAAGTAATATATACGCTATCAACTACTAAATCTATTATCTCTATCTAATATAGTTTTTTTATATATTTTTTGATATTAAAATCGTCTAATTCTTTCGAATTCAAATTAAAATTTTTTATAATATTAATAAAATTCTGTATATACGTTTACTAAATACTAATATTCAATATTTGAATTCGAACTATTAATATATTATTTATATATTATTAAATTTATTATAAACGGAAACTATTAACTTTGACAATATTAAATTGTAAACTAATATATACGATTTAATCATGCGAATTTTTAATTTCAATCTTTTACGATTTAATACTAGAAACGCTAAACCGATTAGATTACGTAAATTTCTGATATCCAAGTATTTTTACCGAAAATTTAAATTTTAGGACTTCCGAAAAAACTAGATCTAGACTAAACCTTGTATTACGTCCACGATTCCATAGAAGTACTTTAGAAAATTAGTCAGCTAAACGAAATTAATTATCTATAGCCGCCTATAGCTACTATAGCCGACTTTAATAATAAAGCTTTTAGCGGATAGCTATCTATCGGTACTATCGACTACTTTTACTATATATATCGCTTATTACTCCTATTAGATATCTTTATTTATTAGTTATTAATATAATTATTAAATACCCTTAGTTATTTTCTTTTTAATTACTTCTATAACGAAAATATTTTATAATATAATAATCGTACCTTTATAGCTATATCGAATCAATTATAATAATCTATACTAGAACTCTTATACTATTTAATAGCTCGGACTATATCTATAGCTATAGCTAGACTCGAATATAACGTTTTCTAATATATAGGAATATTATATTTTAATAAATTACTATATTAGTTTTATTATCCCGTTCTATAGTTCGAAGCGATACTATTAAAGCGATAATACCTAATATCTATAAAAGAGATAAAGAATCTTTAAAACTATAGTTTATCTAGATAAATATCTATTTTATATCTTTTATAAATCTATTTTCTAATAAAGTAATTAAAGTTCTATTTATAATATTATATCTAGAAAAGATAGTATTTAATTAGATATAGCTCTAATTAGAAAATAATTTTAATAACCCGAAGAATTAAAGGAAGGATAAAATAATATAAATCCTCTATACCTTCGGTAATCTAATTATAGCTATAAAAGAAGCTTTTAGAGATAGTAATAAAAATAGAATAATAGAAAAAAGATTAATAGTTCTAAAATAGTAGAAGTCGATAACTATCTACGCTATTTAGTTTAGAATATTAGCTTATAAAACGGACTAGAAAGATTTAATTCTAAAAGTCTACTTCTATAAAAGACTTTATATAAAAGTTAAAAAAGCTATAGTAGCGATTAAAGAACCAAATTCGCTTATATTTCTAATCGAACTAGCGACTAGAATTAATACTAGATAGTATAAAATATACTTATATAAATAGGCGCTTAATAAGATAGGATCTACTAAGAAAATACCTAAGAGAAATCTAATAGAATTTAATACTATCGAAAATAGAAGATTACGGACTAATATTTATTACTTATATAGAAAAATAGAATATTTTAAAAGAAATTACCTAGCCTAAAAAATAATAGAGATAACTAAAAATTAGTTTAAAATAGTAGAAAAATTATCTAAAAGAAAAGCTAAAAAATATATAATAGAAAGTTAAATAGTCTATTATAACGATAATTACTTTATTTATCTATTAGATAAAGAGGGATTAGAATAATACCCTATAGAACTAAAAGGAGTAAAAAAAAACTAATATTAGAATTTAAGCCGTATAAGATAGAAAAACCTCTAATAATAGCTTTTAAAATCGAAATCGAAAGTTATAAAATAATAGCTTTTGTAAATAGAGAGGAGGAAAATAAAATTATAAAAGAATTATATAACTAGATTAGAAAATATATCTAGAGATTAACCTAGTAGAATAATAGGATTATAAAAATCGAAGTTAAAATAAAAAACGAATTTATCGGTATATCGAATTTTATAATAATCGAAAGCCCTAGATAATATATTATACTTAGAAACGAAGAGAAAAAATCGATTTCTAAAATACTAGTATAAGATAATACAGTTAAAAGAAAGAGAAAACTATAAATAAATACCTTTTCGCGTATAAAAACCTTTTATATAGAGAATTAGATATTATATTAAATACGAATTACGAATAGATTAAAGAAATCGATACCCTTTTTAAAAACGAAGGCGAAGTATAGGAAATAAAGATCTAGAAAGAATATTACTATCTATTATCGTAATTAGTATTAAAATACGATGAAAATCAAGAAATAATCTAAAGACTATAGATAGAAGATATTAAAAAACTTTATCGGAATATTATTAAAAATATAGAAAGAATCGAATATAATACTATACTAGAATTAGATAAAGGAATACTAGACCCTATATTAAATATATAACTAAAAGACGATTAGTTCCTATCTTTATTATTATAGGATAAAATAGTAGCTAAAAAATAAAAATTAGTAGAAACTATAGAGGATTCGGACGTACTTTATAGTATTAATATATAATTCGGAATAAATATAGTAAAAGAAAGAAAAAATCTTTAACTAGATACTCTTTTATATTTTTATCGCCTCTAGAAGCTAAGAAAAATTAAACTTTTTTAGAAACCGATTAATATTAACCGAATTAAAACTAGGAATAGATTTAATAGACGACTTTTATACGGCTAATATAAAACTAATAGAGAAGTAAAACGCTACCGGATTATTAAGCTCGTTAAAATAAAATAAAATGCGTTACTTTTAAACGATAAAATTATTTTTATATTTATCTAAAGCGCGATAATAAATAATAAAATATTTTTATTTTCTAAAAAGCCGGTAGAAATTCGACTTTTAAATAAAATACTAATTACGAATTTCCTTTTTAAAATTTAGAAAGAATTCGATACGACGGCAGACTTTAGAATATTCTTTAAAAATATTCGAAATATCGGATCGAAGCTTATTCTTTTTATCTTTAAAACGTTTCTCTACGGAAATTAGTAGAAAATATAAACTAGAAAGAAGATATATAAATAGTATTATAAATTAATAGATTATAAATCTTTTAAACTCGAGTATATTTACAATAAATATTACTATCGACTTCGACCTTATATTTTTTTTAAAGAATTTCGAAAGTATAAAAAATAATAAAAAGATATAATAATATCCTTTAATTAAATACGACGAAAGAATTTTAATCGATTCCTCATTCGAAAATATATAATAATGATATTAAAAGAAAAAAAAAAGAAATAGGATTAGAACCTTTTTTATACTCTATAAAAAGTAATATACTAGATAAAGAACGCTATAGAAAAGGTCGTATTACGTCTATAATTCTATAGAAATATTCTAGAAGATTAGCTAGCTAAGCGAGACTAATTATCTATAGCCGCCTATAGTCGCTATAGCCGATCTTTATAATAGAGCTTTTAGTGAATAGCTATCTATCGATACTATCGGCTACTTTTACTATATATATCGCCTATTATTTCTATTAGATAGCTACTTTTATTAGTTATTAATATAATTATTAAATACCTTTAGTTATTCTCTTTTTAATTATCTCTATAACGAAAATACCTCGTAATATCGCGACTATACTTTTATAGCTATATAGGATTAGTTATAGTAATCTATACTAGGATTTCTTTACTATTTAGTAGCTCGGTCTACGTCTACGGCTGTAGCTAGGCTCGAGCGTAACGCCTTCTAATATACAGGGACGTTATACCTTGTTCAGAGAAACCTTGATCTATTTAACTTTATTAACTCGATTTACTTCGATCGATCGGGCTAGATTAAGACGATTTACTAGATAGATTCTCTATATAATAACTCCATATAAAAATCGACTTGGTCGGTTAGAAAAAATTTAAATATTAGTCAACTTTCGAGAAATTCGAATCTTCGACCCGCCGGATTAATTCCGCTAACCCCGAAATAGAACGCTAGATCCGTTGGGCCGCTAGGTCACGCAGTATTACTACTGCGTCATCTAGGCCAAAAAGACTAATATAAAATATTATCTTTTATATATTTAATTATATTATTAAAATCTAATCGTATAAATATAGTTTTAAATTTAAATTATTATACGAAAATGATTCTTAGAATACAAATATAAATAAAAAATATATAAATTTATAGATACGTTTTTCAAGTTCTATAGATACTTTTTTTTTAAAAAAAAATATAAATTTCGTCTTTTCAACCGTTAGTATATAATACAATTTTGAAAAAGATACGAAAATATATATATAGATTTCGAATTCAAAATTTTAAAAATTTTATCTAATATATTAGTTGAAGCTATATATAATTTAGATAAATAGATTTTAATAAATATTACGTTTTAATTTTCTTTTTTAAATAGATTGAAATTTAAAAAATAAAAAATTATCAAATCTAAAAAATAGTTTAATATTATTAGTAAATTGAAAAATTTGATGGTAAAAAGATAATAATATAAATTCCAATTACTAGATTAAAGTATATTCGTAACTATTGATTCTAATACGAGTTATAAAAACGTCAAATTTAAAATCTTTAGTTTTGATAATTCTTTGAAATTAAATCAAATTATCTAAATTAAATTGTAATTTTCATTTTTAATTAGTCTGGCCGTCGGGTCGGGTTTCGAACCCGGGGTCGAAAAACCGACCCGATCCGACTCGGAACCGCTAAGACGCCAAGCCCTAGTATAAAAGTATAACTTCGGGATAAAAGTTATCCCGAAATATTTAAAAAAATTCTAGTTAATTAACTACGCTAGCTAGAAAGGTTTTAGTTGGACGAAATATATTATCTAGGTATATTACCTTTATAGATAATTAATTAATTAATTAATTTTTAAATTATAATATTAATAAAGGCTTAGCGGGTTCCCGTCGGATTTTCGGGTTCGAACCGACGGGAACCCGTACCGAAGTGGCCAGTCTATTTTTAATATTCATTTATTATTCGAAAACTATAAAAAAAAATTTTATTTTCAATATTCTAATTTTATCTATACAATATAAAAGTTTTAATCATTTATTATTAAAATATTTTACTTTTATTTATATTAAAATAGAAACATTTATATATTAAAAACTATCGTTTTTAATAATCTTTTCTTAGTATCTATTTTTTGTTTCACGTAACCGCGTTGTTTTTATATCCGATCGAATCCGTTGGATTCGTAATATTGAACTTGCGAAATGAAACTATACCAACGTTATACAAATAGTAAATATAAGAAATATCGATTAATAGATATAAATAAATATCTTTTTTAATCTAATAGATATAATTTATCAATCAAATAATCTTTATAGATAGAATACCGAGTTCGAAATTTATATATACAAGAAATTTTTCAATAATTCGTATTTTTTTTTATTTTTCAAATTGTTATAGAATTTAAAGTATCTCGTTTAATATATCAACAATCAAGATTGTACAGAATATATACTTTTCAATAGACGTTATATACTATAAATTTATTATATTTTGTTATTATTAATACTATATTTTTTCGTAACGGTTGAATAAATAAAAGGTGTAAATTATATAAAATATAGCTGTCGAATAAATAGAAATATATATAAACGATTTTTGGCAACTAATTATTTTTGTCGAATTTCAGATATATTATATTAATTAACTATTCCCGAATTGGCGGTTGACTCTGAGGTTATTTAAATCGAGATAGTACCAGCGGCCCCAATCTTTGTGGCTTGGAACCACAACGTCAATTCCCATCCACCTTCAAAGATATAGAAAAACAAAAGCAAATGAAACAGCTGATATATATAAATGTATATATGCCTTCTGCGATTCGATACAAAAGCGACCAATATATACGAAGCGCCGTTTCCAACCGCCTTTTTCTATCACCATTCTAAACCGCCACCCCTGATTTCTCTTCCGTAACCGACCACTCGACCTTCCGCATAATATGCGTCTGACTACTCTGACTATCATCCTCACTCTTTTTACCAGCCGTGATCTCACAATGCCGATTTGGTAGCCAATGACTACCCCGGTCTATCCGATCCATCTCTATATTCTCCGGTGCAGCCTTGCTCGGGTCTCTCATTCTACCACTCCACGGGCTCGCTGACGGCGCCGTCTTTCCTGCCTCGCTATTGGAGCTGAAGGCCCCCTTTTGGAATTGCGAGCCCCTTGCTTTCGAGTAGCCGTCTGCCGAACGGTTGACGCTGGGAAGTCGTAGCTGGGCGTGTGTGATGTTCAGACCGTCGGCGCGGATCATGCCTGTTTCGAGCGCGTCGATCAGGAATTTGAGGAATGGGAAGCAAGCGCTTATCAGGGAGAAAAACAGCACGGTTTGTCCGAGGAGGATTGGGATCCAGAGGTCGTAGAGTAGGTCGGGGGTTTGAGTTCGGGGGATGCTGGTGTGAAGGTAGGCGAGTTGGAGGATTTGGGCTATTATGGCGCTGGAATGGAAAGTTAGCGGGCGGTTTCCTTGAGGGCGAGTGCTAGGTGACAGGGGAGGAAGGAAGAACGTACGACAGTCTTGAGGCGTCACAGGCTATGATGACTGCTTTCTGGCTCGCCTTCATCTGTAGCTTGAGGACTATCGAAACAGGCAGAGCGATGAGTGCTATGTCTGTGATAATGTTGAAGATGCCGTAGTATGTCCAGAAGGCGAGCAGATCGATGCATGCGCCGCTTGAGGTGATGGACCAGGGGCTGGGAAGCTTGCATTCAAAAGCGACGACGACGAGGGCGGTAACTGTCCAGATCCCGATGAGGCTCATCATGACTGTACTGGCCTGGCGGGAGGCCCGGTACGGGAAGAGCTTGTACACGTGGATACAGACGGAGCTCTTCGCTAGACCCAAGGTAACGATGTAGATGAGGAGACTAGCGTATAAAGCCTGCTTGATGTATTAGAACTGTAGCTCCATGTGGTTTGTTTCGGGTTGAGGTGATGACGCACCTTTTGGATCACATCCTGCTGATCTGGACTGAGGTTGTCGGCGTGGGAACCCAGCCCATTTGTTGATGAGATAGAAACTGCGATGGATTGCCCAATAGCAGTGACCTGCAATGCATGGCCTCGTCAGTGGAAGTTGGTGACAACGACCGTGACACAAGGATGGGGATAACATTCGTACCATGGCAAAGATGGCCATTATGTCGTCCCATCGCAGAGTGTTCATGGTCGCATACCTCGTCACCACGCGTGCCCCTACGACGAACACCGTGGCGATACTCAACAGCCAGGTCACAACGCTGACGACTGAGCCATGGCGTTTTGCTGTGTTCCATAAGGGCGCATCCGCTGCTGTCAAGTTGGTCGAGGTGATGACCTCCCTCATGTTGTCGTCCTTTCGGGGAACAGTGCGTTGGGCTTCAGCAATAAAGGGGGATGAGGAAGTACCATTAATGAGGTCTGCCGCTCACTTGGGGCCAGTGATGGCCGGAGGTTTTTTCTGCAGAGCTGGAGACACCTGAACGTCAACATTTCTCTTGGCCCAGATGTGATCTCGGACCCTGCAGGGGAGGCTCCGTGAAAACCAAAGTCCCGGAAATTCCGAATGCGTATTGACCCATGTTAATCCCACGAGAACTGCCCACCCTTGCTTTTCCTGATTGGATCATTCATCGCTACATCCAGGGAACCCCAGCAAAAAAGGGAAGGATTGTAGCTCTGATACACAAACAGGGGTTATGGGAGGTGTGGCAGATATACTCTGTTCGAGGGAGTCTCTGAGAGAGAATCAGAAAATGATGCTGAGGCGCTAGTCTCCGGCTTCTTGTCCACCGGGGGAGGAAAACCGATGCCGCGGCCAATGGGACGATCCGGATCAGCCAAATGTTGGCACAAACTCAAAGGGGAAGCCGGAAGGTCGATCCGATCTGACAGGCGCAGCGGACGTGCGGCGCCTTCCTAGTGGCCAATATTAATAATCAGAAGATATCCGAGGCCACGAGCAGACAGCATGGTTCGTGCAGTGGGTTCGTGCAGGTGCACCGTGCAGTAGTGGGGACAAGCCACATGTACAGGGACGAATCCAGTCAATCTCGGCATGTTCACTGGTGATAACACGAGATTCACCACAATCGATGACATGAAGGACCCTTGTCAGCCAGATTGACGCAAGTAGGCGTTGTACGTACTCACATTAGCCGTTGCTGGTCCACCCAGTTCGTCCTGGCTGTTGGTGAGTATTAATAGTGAGCGAGCAATGAGCGACTGGGCGAAGGCGATTATTATTATTGCCCATCACACTCATCCCCGACCCTTGCAGCCTTGCTTTTTTCCGCATTGCTAATGCAAACTAGACCACTGTCTCTTTCCACCTCCACGCCAGCCACTGGTCCCAAACGATAGGCTTCATGCCGGGGCCCGCAGCTCGCTTATGTAGGCCACGAGGCCTGCAACTTGCCGGCCAAATTCTGGTGGGGGTTTCTGATCGACCATTGGATGGCAATCATGGTGATCAAGATAAATCCCTTGCAAGGGTTACGATATGCTCAAGTGTTTCCACGTCCTCCCGTTCTGGTTAGATTGTGCATACTCGACGGGCCCTTATTGTCTTGTGCATGAAGCCACAATGTTTGCCGGTGGGTCCTAAAATCCTTCGACCGGTCTGCTGTCCTCTATCTTGTGTCATATCGGTGCACAACTCGAATGCAGCAATTATTGCGAGCATACGGGCGTTATCAAGGAGGAACAAGAAATCCAGACAAGACATTACGAACGTCAATTACTGGCTAGAGTGAGCAACCCCCCGCACTTTCCCAGATACTCCAGAATAACGGTGGCATCAAGGACTTCGAGATATGGAGCGTGGGATCATGCAGCAGGCTTAATTACGCCATGCTTTCTCGTTCCCACCGGAGTCGCTTGGTGGTCTCGGATGCAACCCGCGCAGTAGTGGCCCAGCCCATGCGATCGTCAAATGTTCTCGGGGCCCAGTCGTTGAACGTTTGATCTTGCCATCTGCTGAAGTCTTTCTTCGTCGTTTCCTGGTCCATCTGGACCTTTGTCTTTCCTTCTCCCAGACCCGCTTGTCCACGTCCGCGTCTTTCACCTCACCCACATCCCTGATCTTGAGGCGAGATATTCGACTGTGTATTGTCCCTTGCAGCGGCGCCGCCATCATGGGTGCTTCGATGGAGCTTCACGCCGTCAATGGACGTGGCAGCGCTGGCAGTAAGAACACCGTCGATGAAGTGGGAAAGACGCCGCACGTTGTCGAATCCGAACTGCCATCCGCCGACCAGCGCGATGCGCAGGCGTTGGCGCGTTTGGGCAAGAAGCCAGTGCTCAAGGTGCGCGACTCCTTTTGGGATATGTCTTTCTTCTTCGACAGTGGGAGATGTTGAACGATCTTCAGCGACGCTTCTCCTTTATAGCCATGCTGGGCTTCACATGCACAGTCCTGGTGACTTGGGAAGTCATACCGATGTAAGTTCTTTGCTGCCCCGTCATCGAATTGCGGACAGAATACTAATGCGTCCGGGTAGCATATATGTCACCGGTCTTACCAAGTATGCTCTGCCCATGGACCCTTCCCGCCTTGCACCATACTGATTGATTTTGCACACGTGCAGTGGTGGTAGGGCGGGTTTCGCTTACAGCTATCTCTTCGCACTCGTTGGCAGTCTCTCCATATTCACAGTCCTGGGCGAGATGGCGTCACTGTGAGATCTTGCTCCATGGAGTTGCGAAAGGGCCATGTGTGTTGATATGAAGACTAGGGCACCCACATCCGGAGGACAGTATCATTGGACCTACATGCTTGCCCCCGCGTCTTGTCGGAAGTTTTTCAGTTATATCATGGGTATGCGCTTCGGAGCAGAGATATAACAGCTGGGGGATCGTGCTGAGTATGTTTCAGGTTGGCTCGTCATATGCGGCTGGCAAGCGCTCGTAGCCAGCAGTGCCTATCTGTCCGCGAATCTGATCTTGACACTGGTCACGATGAACAACCCTGGTTATTCACCGACCCAATGGCAAGGCACGCTGCTCTACTGGGCTCTCATGGTCCTGGCCATCATAGTCAACCTGTACTCCAGTACTGTCTTGCCGAAACTCGAGTTCTTCATCCTAGCTCTCCACATCCTGGGCTTCTTCGCCTTTCTCGTCCCCATGGTCTATGTGTGTTCCTCCCAAGGACCGTTTTATGTTGCGCAAATCGCACTGACAACAGGCAGATGAGTCCGCAAAAGGCCACCTCGACCGAGGTTTGGACGCAATTCAACAACGGAGGCGACTGGCCAACAATGGCGCTGTCGGTTTTCGTAGGTCTGATTGGGAGTGTGTTTGCCAACAACGGTAAGCAACGTCTCTCTCCGAAAATTGGGCGACAAATCACGATTGACAATGTGTTGGCAAGGTACCGACTGCGCTGTGCATGTAAGCTTTCTGGGCCATCCATGGCATGGTGTTTTGACTGACGTGTGTCTTTTGCATAGATGGCCGAAGAGACCAGGGGTGCCGATTATGTTATACCTTGGTGCGTGGTCGCCACATCCGTTCTGAACGGCATTCTCGGCCTCGGCACACTCCTGAGTATGCTCTACGTTACTCCCAACATTGAAGCCGTACTCGATAGTCCTACGGGTAAACTCGGCTTTCCTTTCATGCAGGTCGTTCTCGACTCCGTTGGCTCGTACGCTGGGGCGACAGTCATGATTAGTATTGTCATTGCTATGTTTGTCTTTGCTGTCATCGCCTTCCTCGCCACAGCATCTCGTATCGTCTTCGCCTTTGGACGAGACAAAGGCCTCCCCTTTTGGCAAACAATGGCCACGGTACGTCCATACACTATGTTCTTACTTGATTGCCCCACCGTCCGACGTTCATTGCCTACTTTTGTTGTCGATAAACCTAAAATCCGTCAACGACCCTCTGACCCTTCGCCACCAGGTTCATCCAAAGACAGCGATCCCCAACTACGCGATCTACATCATAACCGGCGTCGCGTGTTTCGTCGGCATTATCAACATCGGCTCCGCTACAGCTTTTAACATCATCCTATCTATCGGTATCTCTTCTCTCTACAGTTCCTACACTATCACCGAGCTCCTCCTCCTCTGGCGCCGCATCCGCGGCGATATTCGAAAACCTAGCGAGATGGCTGGCTATACCTGGCAAGCTAACGAGCTTGTTTGGGGCCCTTTCCATATCCCTGGCGTATTGGGTATTGCTCTCAATGCATTCGCGGTTTGCTATGGGACTATCGTCATCATTTTCTGTTTCTTCCCCACAACGGTAAACCCGGATGCGGCGCATATGAATTGGGCGTGCTTGATCACGGCCGCTGTCATTTTCTTCGCGATCGCTTATTATTTGATATATGCGAAGAAGGTGTATCAGGGTCCTGTGGTTGAGATTGCACCATACCAGATATCGTAGAGCTTGAGCATCAGCGGATTACACATTAGAGGCCTTGGAACTTCTGGTGTTTTTCCTTGCCGATATTGCTGGAGGGTACAAGGAGCTCGCTATGGCCGACGATTCAATCACCCGGTGGCGGATATTGTTGGTCCTCCGGTACCTGGGAGAACGCCTTGTGACTTTTCAGACTTGTACAGGCGGTACGACTGCACAGAACTAGTGTAAATAGTTATTGCGCAGCCATTCGTATATAGAGATGTGACAATGGGTTCACAAGCATGTAGTATTTCGCCGTAATCTCAGGGTGTACCAATATCCATCAACTTCTTGCAGTGTTGAGCTCATCACCCCCAAAGATTGATCTCATAATCGAAAGAAGGGGTGGATAGCGCCGGCACTTCTCTGAAATTTCTCGTCTGCCAGATCAGGTCTGAGTATTCCAAAACACTATTCGTTCCTTTTTCCGCTTCTCTAATCCTCCTCCCAAGGAAGTTGCGTCTCCCCTTCCACCCATCTCCCGCCCGCAGGTCGCCACATGCGATACATATGGATAGGTGTCCTAAGTCCTCGTTATCACATATCCTAAGCACACCATATCCCGTTCTTCTGAGAGCACGCAAAGCTGTCAAGCAAATGAGAGAAATCAATAAAAATTTAACACAACCACCAAGTGTCCAGCAGAAAAGACCACGTACAAATCGAGAAGTATACGTACTGCATATCCCGCTCCAATTTTCTCCATTCTGGACTCGCGTTCCGTTTCGCACTTTCCAAGTAATTGGTGCCCGCGTAGACAAAACCGCAGGCTTCGTATGTGAGCTTGCCCAGGTCGGTCGCTTCGATGAAAGTCTCGAGGTCCAAACGATCGGCTTCCTTAACGCCTGGTGGAACCATTTCAGTATGACATCTGTGTACAGAGATCGATAAAGATCAAGGCTCTCGATCTTTTAAGAGCTATCCGAGGTTGGAAAGTCAACAATCAACAGCTTACCCCAATTGATCAGCTGGCTACCAATCCCACGACGGCGATGTTCTGGGTGAACGACGAGATACACAAGAACTGACAAAAAGCGCCAGTCAGCAGACATTGGTTTGAGGCTAGAATCACTTCTCGACCAACGAGTACTCTGGCCCCACAAGATTATCTCGGCCACACTTTTCTTTCGAAACTGACACCGCACAGAAAATACCGACCATAGAAGGGGGGGCGTTAGGAAAATCAACATACACATATGCGGTCTCGCCATTCTCTTATACCGATCACAGATAAACTGATCAAGGAGGTGATTCGCAAACTCGCGGGGCTCTCCTACCCAACTCATCAAGTCAGCAAGCCCCACCACCGTCCCACCCTTCCTTCCACTCCTCACAAACCATACAACTCACCCTCCGGCCACCACTCCGCCTCCACAGGATGCTCCTTGAATACCGGATATGGATTCTCGGTATAGGTATTCCACAGCGCCGCTCCCACGACCTTGTCCCCGATATCCGTGTCCACGATCTTGAGCCAGCACGCGTTGGGATCGGCGCGGAACTCTCGGATTAGCCGGTCGCGCAGCTCGATGAAGCCCGCGGGGCTGGGGTCGTGCCGGAATAGGCGCCAGAGGCGGTTCACGGGCGCGGCGTAGCTTTCGCAGACGCATTGGACTAGGTCGTTGAACTCGGCGTCGGAGGTGACGCGGTGGAGTTGGAGAGGCATTTTTGGCTAGCTAAGTGAGGGGGAGGGGTTTGGGTTGGATGATGTTTTGGTTGGGTGGGAGGAGATATATCGCTGCCAAGGCGCGCTGGGCCCAATCAGGCTACCGAAATCTTCGCGGACTGTTACAGTAGTCGAGGATCAGGACCGCGTTCGCCCAGACCCTAGCCGAGGCTCCAAGTTATCTGAGAACTTTCAAAACCATATTAAAACGAAGGTTCTATTTTGTAACTGACTCGATTTTAGTAGATATTTGAAGTTTAACTGAAGATAAATATAATTATTTAACTCTGGAATAGAAATATAAATACGAATATTTTTTTAAAAATTTTTATTTTAAATTTTATTCAAGTTTTATAAAGAATTTATTATTTATCAACGTTGAATATAGCAATTCTAATTTATATTTCCGATTTTATAGAATTATTATATAAAAAGATAATGTTTTTATTAACGTTATCGTTTATTATTATTGTTATATTTTATATATATAAAAATCTTCTAGTTACAATATATATAGTTTGTCAAATTAAATTTACAGAAATTGTTATTTTAAATTATTATCAATTTTATTCTATTATTAGCTTTGGATTTTCTTTGAATATTATATATTTAACTTTTCTTTCCACGAAAAAAATAATAGATAAATAGTTGATATATCCGCTTTAGCGATCTATTATACGATATAGTAACTTTCTATTTATATTATTATAAAAAAATTAACAATATAATATATATATATAATCGTCTTTTAATTTTTTTTAAAAAATTTCTGCCTGGAATTATATTGAGTTTTTAAATATATATATATATATATATTAATATATTTTATCAACTTTATATACGATAACGATCATTTTATTTCACGTATAAAGAAATTTTTATAGCTAAAATTCGTCGGATAAGATTTACAGCGTAATTAATTATATTTACTATCTTTTTCTTTATTCGATTACGAACTTTCTACTATCTAATCTTTTTTCGACGTTATAAATAATTATAAATATCTAATATTCCCGTTATAGCTATCTATTATATTATAAAATATCTATTTAGAATTTTCGTTTTCGCTATATCTATTATATAATCCGTATTTAAACGTTTTATTAGACTATTAAAGTATTTTTTAATTTATATAATTTAAAAAAGATCGCTATATAGTACGCTAGCTACTATAGCTAGAAGTTTTACTCGGTCGATTAGATTAAAAAAGGGTAGAGAAGTCGGATAACGCGTTTTAATAACGATAAAAAAGAGATTTTTATTATAATCGATATGGATTATCTTAGCTATAATAATATAGTCGACGTCGGCGCGGATAGATATAGTTATTACGGATATATAACCGTTTAATTCAGGCACGATATAGCTATTATAAAAGTAAATACGTACGTAAAAGGTTTTAGTAAATTATAATACTTGCGAGAGACTTATATTATTAGTAAAAGAAAGAAAAAGCGATAACTACGAGGTATACTTATCTATAAAAGTTTTTACGTTAAATTATCTATAGAAGAACACGATATATTAATGAATATATTTAATTTTAATTTTTATAGAACCGTTATTTACGTTAATTAAATTAGAATATGAATTCTACTATCGTATATTTAATACTGATATTTTAACGCTTGATTTGTTTATCGAACTATTGGTTTACCGGATATTAAAACCAAAACCGAATTAATTAAATAAACGTCTTTTATATTTATAATAATTGATTTTATCATATAATAATATATATCGATTATAAATTGAAGTATTAATAAATTATAACGTCCCTGTATATTAGAAGGCGTTACGCTCGAGCCTAGCTATAGCCGTAGAAGTAGTCCGAGCTACTAAATAGTAAAGGAATCCTAATATAGGTTATTATAACTAATTCTATATAGCCGTAGAGGTACGGTTACGATATTACGAGGTATCTTTATTATAAAGTAATTAAAAAGAAAATAGTAGAGACGTATTTAATAATTATATTAATAACTAATAAGAAAAACTATTTATAGAAATAATAAGTAATATATATAATAAAAATAGCTGTAAAGGCCGATAGGTAGCTATTTACTAAAAATCCTATTAGGAAGGGTAGCTATAGCGGCTATAAGTAGCTATAGATAATTAGGCTCGTTTATCTAACTAATCTTTCTAGAAAATCTCTATAGAGTTATAGATATAATATAGCCCTCTTTATATCGCTTTATACCTAGTATAAAAACCGTCTATAGAATATAAAAAGAGTCTTTTTTTTTTTTTTTTTTTTATCTATATCTTTATTATATATTTTTAAAAAGTAAATCGACTAAAATCTTTTTATTATATCTAGTTAAAAGGAATTATAATATTTTTTTCTTATTTTTTATATATCTATAATCTTTTAAAAGAATATAAAATCGAAGTTAGTAGTAATATTTATAATAATTATATTCGGGTTTAGAAATTATATAATCTTCTAATATCTAATACTATCTATATATTATTTCTTTTATTTCTTTATTTCCGCTAACTTTCGTAGGGAAGCGTTTTAAAGATAAAAAAAATAAACTTTATTCTAATATTATAGGTATTTTTAATAAATATTCTAAAGCTTACTATTATATTAAATCCTTTTTTAATTCTAAAAAAGAAATTTATAATAAATATTTAGCTTAAAAGTCGAATCTCCGCCGACTTTTTAGTAAATAAAAGTATTTTATTACTTATTATCGCGCTTTAAATAAGTATAAAAATAATTTTATCGTTTAAAAATAACGCGTATTTTTTCGGTTTAATAAATTTAATAATCTAATTATATTTTATTCTTCTATTAGTTATACGCTAGCCGCGTAAAAGGCGTCTATTAAATTAATACCTAGATTTAGTTCGGATAATTTAGATTAGATTTTAAAAGATTTTAATTTTTTTTAACCTATAGAAAATATAGATTTCTTAAAAAAATTTAGTAAAAGGCTTCTTCGCTACTATCTTTATATATTTAGATTATATATCTATATTATAAATTATTTCCGGTTCTTTTAATAGTTCTACTAAATTTTATTTTTTAGCTACTATTTTATTCTATAATAATAAAAACGGATACTAATCGAATTCTTTATTCCTAGATTAAACGCTAAATACTAGGTTAGGTATTTCTTTATTCTAGTCTATTTAACTTAGTTTATAGTATTCGATTTTATCTATAGCTTTAACTATACTCTAATATATATTTCTAATATAGTTTATCTAAAATTATTAGATTATTTTTTTACTTTTATTATATTTTTTAGTAAGTTACTAAAAGAAGTAATAGTAATCCTTCTAAATTTTTATTTCCTAAACTTCTCCGCCTTTTTTAAATTATCTATCTAAGTCTTTAATTTCTTTATAATTTATTATCGAAACTTTATTTATTTTTTTATATAAGAGGTTTTTATAGGCTAGAAGATATATTATTTATAGTTCTAATTTCTTACCGATAGTACTTTTTTCTATTAGTTTTTCTAAAATCGATTCTTTCCATTTGTTTTCTAAAATAATATAACTTTTCTGACTTTCGATTATAGTGAAATTTGTTGTTCGTCCATAGAAGTATCCCTTGATTTTACCATAGAATCCTTTTATAACCTTATTATCTTCCTCTCGGTTTACGAGAGCTATTATTTATTAACCTCCGATTTTAATTTTAAATACTACTATAAAGGGTTTTTTAATTTCGTATAGTTTAAAATCGATTATTAGCTTTATTTTTTATACTTTTTTTAGTTTTTTAGGGTAGTATTCTATCTCCTCCTTATCTAATAGGTAGATAGAGTAAATTTTATTATAGTAAGCTAATTAACTTTTCGCTATATATTTATTAGATAATTTTTCTATTATTTCGGAAAAGTATTCGGTTACTTTAGTTATTTTTTTAGTTAGATAATTTTTTTTAAAGTATCCTATTTTCCTATATAAGTAATAAGCTTTAGTTTTTAATTTTTTAATTTCGGTAGTATCGAGCTCTATCGGATCTTTTCTAGGCTTTCTTTTAATAGATTCTATTTTATTAAGCGTCTACTTATCTAGGTATATTTTATACTATCTAGTATCGATTTTTATTATAAATTTAATAAAATCTACTAGCGAATCTAGTTTTTTAATCGCTATTATAGTTTTTTTAATTCTTATCTAGAATCCTTTATAGAAATAGGCTTTTAAAATTAAATCTTTCTAATCTATTTTATAAACTAATATTTTAAACTAAGTAATATAGATAGCTACCGACTTCTACTAATTTAGAACTAATAGTTTTCTATCTATTATCTTATCTTTATTACTATTTCCGAAAGCTACTTTTATAGCTATAATAAAATTACCGAAAGTATAGAAGATCTATAATATTTTATCTTTTCTATATCTTTCCGGGTTATCGAAATAATTTTTTATTCGAAGCTATATCTAATTAAAGGTAGCCTTTTCTAGATATAATATTATAAATAGAATCTTAACTATTTTATTTAGAAACTAGTTTATATATATTATAAAGTAGATATTTATCTAAATAATCTATAGTTTTAAAGATTCTTTATCTCCTTTATAGATATTTAGTATTACTATTTTAATAGTATCGCTTCGATCTATAGATCGGGATAATAAAATTAATATAGTAAATTATTAAAGTATAACGTCCTTATATATTAGAAAGCGTTATATTTAAGTTTAACTATAGCTATAAATATAGTCCGAGCTACTAAATAGTAAAAGAGTCCTAGTATAGATTATTATAACTAATTCTATATAGCCGCAGAGGTATAGTTATAATATTATAAGGTATCTTTATTATAAAGTAATTAAAAAAAGAATAGTAGAAACGTATT
>SAUG01000120.1:0-192039 GCA_011316305.1 Rusavskia elegans
TAACCCTAACCCTAACCCTAACCCTAACCCTAACCCTAACCCTAACCCTAACCCTAACCCTAAGTATTCTATTCCGTTTATATTATATTAAAGAAATATATATAGATATTAAAACTTTACTTTCGGTCGGTAGAACTAAAACTAATATATAGTTATTTAAATTTATAAATACTATAGCTATAGATTATAAAGTACGGGTTCTATATAATATATTAACGGAAAAGCAGGTAGAAATACTAGTAAAATAGATAGAAGTAGACCGCTAGAATTATAAAAGCGAAAATAATATTATCAATATTAATAGTAGTATAGATCTAAAGATTATTTTATTTTTCTATTATAAATTATTTAAATAAAGCCTTCTCGCTATAGCTAATATTAAAGGAGGGTAAAATAGATATTCTAGTAAAAAGAGTACGCTAATTAATATTATAGAAATCCGGGTAAATAGAATCGTTATACTATAATATTACTAAATAGTATAAAAGCGGGAGGAATAGAGTAGATAAAGTTTTCTAGAAACTAAATAATCTCTAATATATAGTAAGTTCGCCGAAGTTCCGAATATTAAATAAAAGGTTAGGATAGTAGTTAGCTAGAGTATCTATTAGCGATTTAATAATAGATAGAAATAGGAAAAAAACTTACTATAATTATATAAATATCGAAAAGCTATTATAAAGATTTTATTAGTTTATTTAAATTCTATAGGCCGTAGTTATAGCAGCGGTAATATAGGCGGTACTAACCGTAGTTATTATAGTAGTAATAACTCTATAGACTATAATTATTACGGCGGTAAAGTATTAGATAGCTATAGTAGAAGTCTAGATCTATTATTTAAAAGTATATAAAAAATCTATTTAATACCTAAATCGCTACCGGAAATAGATAGGGTTTAAATACTATTTATAAAAGTAAAATCTTTAATTTATACCGGAAATATAGTTTATAATCTTTTATATAAATATTCTCCTTTATATCGGGCTATATTTATTAAATAGGAAATTCTAATAGGAAAGGTAAAAATTAATATATTACCGGTAAAATAATATAAAGGATATTTATTACTCGGTAGTTAATATAAAATATTAACCTAGTATAGTATATTATTATTAGGAAAGCGATCTTCGATTCTATAGAATAAAATAATAGTAAAAAGAAAAGTAGAAATAGATAGTAAAATTAAAGATTAAGGTTATAGTTCTACTATAGGTAAAATAAACCTCTAGAACTTTCTATACCGGACTAATCTATTACTAGAAAAAGGTTTTAATTAAATTATTAGCTTCGAAAATATAATTATATATAGCTTTAGGATTATATTATAGAATCGATATAGAATTTAAATAGAATATAATATAGTTCTAGGACTATAAAGGTCTATTTAATACTATAGTATATACTAATAGATACCTTCGGGGCCTCGGTAGAAAGAATAGGAAAAGCGAGGGCGGTAAATAAAACTACCTAAAATTTTTAATTTAAAGCCTTTTTTATTTTAAATATTATTTTATAACCTTTAGCCGCTTTTTTTTTTTTTCTCTATCTAGTATTTTTTAGGTCTACTTTAAGATATTTTAGATAGTTAGATAGATATATTATACTCCGGTAGAAATATTTAATATTAGACCTTAAAATTATAAAGGGGGTTAACTAATAAAAAATATCGTAAAGTAATTCTAATAGAAAGAAAAAAAAAATAGGTATCTAATTTATATAATATAAAAAGTCGGCTATTATTATATAATAGGAAAGGACCGTTACTAATATTACTAGAAAATATATAAATTAGGTTTTAATTATAAATATAAAATAACGAATAGGAAGTAGGAAAATCTATTATTTTAATATTCGATATCTAAATTAGATAATAAAAGTAGAAAACTAGTATTCTATCGGGAAAGATAGGTCCTTCCTAGTATATAGAGCGGATTATAGGCTGGTATATTTTAACTTTTATTAAAAACTCGTTATAGAGCTAGCGGGCTTTTTTACCTATTTAAATAAAAGATAGCTGCCTAGATAGATTGTTAATAGTACTATAGTAGAAAAGAGGCCTATAATAGGCTTTATAGTAATAAAAAATAGAACTAGGTAGTACCTAGAGTTTTAGATTATTAATAAACGGCCTACTATTTTATATACTACTGTCTTTATTATATAATATTACGTTCCCGTTTAATAGTAGCAGGAAGTTATCTATAATCTATATTAAAAGTTAAGTAGGCTAGTAATAGTTTTGCTAAACTTAAAAAAGAACTAGTAAAAGTAAAATAAAAGGAACGTAGGATAGAAATAGGAAATTCGCGTAGAACCTACCGTCTTATAAAGAAATAAGAGATAAGATCTTTAGCTAATTAATTATTACCTTTAGATTTTTTTAACGCGTATATATACCGCTAATTATATAGGTTACTATTAAATTAATTAGCTAATTAAATTTTTCTAGCGATTAATTAGATAATTAAATCTTCTTTCGCTTTAAATAATAATTATACTAGTAGTAGTAGTAGAAAGCGGCGGGAAATAGGTTTTAGATAAATATTAAAACTAATAGCGACTATATAGTTAGATATACTATAAACTATTATAATTATTTTAGTTCTAAAAGCTAGAGGTTTATCGTAAGATAATTCTATAGAACTTTCGTACTAGAACGGTATTAATAGGACGATATTAATATATAGTACAACCGACCGATTTTAACTAAATCCTATAGGTTGCCCGTCTAACTCTAACCCTCCGTACCGTATAATTTATAAAAATTAAGGAATTTAATATTCGATAATATCGCTTGATTATTAAATCAGCTGCTATAGATTTTAATACTTTCTATTATCTAGAAAAAACTAATCTAGCTAATCCGCTTTCTAGAAAGTCGAATTATAAAAATACTAATTTTAAATCTAAATAATATTATCTATACTTTAATAGAAGCTAAACTTTATTAGTTATAAATCTAATAGCGAATCGTTTACTATATAAAAGGTTCGAGTTAATTATATATTATATAGGCGTATAACTAGAAGGCCTAGAAAATCTTCTATAGAATCTAAAAATTCTAAAAATAATAGAATTAACTTTCTAATACTAAATAAAGAACGCGATATATTTTATATATTGAAAATACTTTCGAATATAATAGGCCGCCGATACGATAGTAATAGACTAGTAGTAATAATTTCTAATAAAAGATAAAATAATAGAATAAACTCTATTACTAGAAATATATATACAATAGTCTAAATATCCTATATTATATAATATAGAAGACTGCTATTAAAGAAATAGTTTATTGTAAAGTAATTTCTAGTATATATAATTTATATATCTAGTTTAAAAGTCGGGATATCGATATTTAGAAATATTAATAGATTATCTAGCGTAAATCGATAAAGAAAACCGGGCTATAGAATATAGAAGTAGAGACTAATTTTCTCTTTTATAAAAAGTCTTTATATATATTCGAAAATAGAGTACTATATATAAAACTTCTAGTAAAATATTATAATAATTCTATAGCTAGATATTTCAGATATTAACGAAATTTATCGTTTATTTATCGTAGCTATTGCTGGTCGAAATTATCTAAATATATTAGAAAGTATATAAAAACTAGACTGGCCGGTTCAGGTCGGATTTCTATCGAACTATCGGGTACCCGATCCGGTTTTAGTAATCTGACCCGGATTTAACCCGCTAAACGGTCGGGTCGGATTAAAGATTCTAATCCGACTTTTAGATCGGATTATAGATTTTAATTTAAAAATCCGATTTAAAAACTCGATCCGACCCGACTCGTAATCGTATTTAATAGTTAAATACGAAAGTAATTATAGATAATATAAAATAGTAATATATTCTATTAAATACTAACTTTTATAATAGTTATCTATAAATATTAGTTTATATACCGATATTATATAAATAGTATTATTCTTTTCTAAATAATTCTATAGATGTATATCTTTTTTCTAGAACTTTTAATCTTTTATAATTTATTATTAACTAGCTATTATTATATTCCGGGCTATATTTCGCTAGCTATATCAATCTAGAAAATAAAAAGACGAGAATCGATATTTATATTAGATATTTTATATTACGTTTCTATAATAATGATATTAAAAGATAATATAAATATATAGATATCAAATAATAATATAAATAGTATTGACTATTTAATAGATAATAATAAATAGTATATATTAATATTAGAAATATCTAAAGTCTTTAATATAGTATTAGAAAAAAATAGGATTTATAAATAATATAATATAAAAAAAAAATTATATTTTAATACTAAAATTATATTTTTATTTACGATTTTAGTATTTTAGCAGGTCGAACCTAGATATCCGATTCCGACCCGGGTTCGAGTCGGATTAAACCGTAACAAAATCCGACCTGATTCGGATCGGGTTAGATTTAACTATAATCCGACTCGGATCAGATCGGGTTAACTAACCTAGACTGGCCGTTTTGTCGGGTTTCGAACCCGAGTTCGTGTCTCGGGTTCGATTTTCTAACCGTATTAGGAAAGAGATTAATTTAAACTAGTAATTCAGACGCGTTAGCCACGTTTATCGCGAAGTCGGGTCGCCACTTTGGTTCGAAGTAGCCAGTCTAAGCTAATCTAGGTTCGAAATCCGATCCGACAGCCAGTCTAAAAATATATAATAAAATATTAAAAGAAAATAAATAAATAAAAATTAATTAGGCTTTAAATATATAACGTCCTTGTATATCAGAGGGCGTTAGGCTCGAGTCTAGCTATAGCCGTAGACGTAGTCTAAACTACTAAATAGTAAAGAAGTCTTAGTATAGATTATCGTATTTAATTCTATATAGCCGCAGAGGTACGGTTACGATATTATAAAGTATTTTTATTATAAAGTAATTAAAAAGAGAATAGTATAGATATATTTAATAATTATATTAACGACTAACGAGAGAAACTATCTATAGAAATAATAAGCGATATATATAATAAAAATAGCTAAAAAGGCCGATAGATAGCTATCTACTAAAAGTTCTATTAGGAAAGACGGCTATATTAGCTATAGGCGGCTATAGATAATTAGATTCGTTTATTTAACTAATCCCTCTATAGAACCTTTATAGAGTCGCGGACGTAATACGGCCCCCCCTATATCGCTTTCCTAAAGTTTTTTAAAGTTTTTTAAATATATTTAAAATACTTCCTATATTCCCAAGTATTTTCCTTATTAGGAAACCCTTTCTATTTTACTAGAAATTCGTCCGTTTCCTTCCTTTTATCTAGAATTTTCTTAACTTTATATTTTTCTCGTCTTTAGTAGTACTAGTATTTTACTAATATAACGTCCCTATATATCAGAAAGCGTTACGCTCGAGCCTAGCTACAGCCGTAGATATAGTCCGAGCTACTAAATAGTAAAGGAATTCTAGTATAGATTATCGTAATTAATTCTATATACCTATAGAAGTACGGTTATAATATTACGAGGTATCTTTATTATAAAATAATTAAAAAGAAAATAGTAGAAACGTATTTAATAATTATATTAACGACTAACGAGAGAAACTATCTATAAAAATAATAAGCGATATATATAGTAAAAGTAGCTATAAAAGCTAATAAATAGCCGTCTACTAAAAGTCCTTTTAAAAAAGACGGCTATAGCGGCTATAGGCGGCTATAGATAATTAAGCTTGTTTATTTAACTAATTTTCTAAAGAACCTCTATAGAGTTGTAGATATAATATAGCCTCCCCTATATCGCTTTTCTAAAGCTTTTTAAAGTTTTTTAAACGTATTTAAAGTACTTTCTAAATTTCTAAGTATTTTCTTTATTAGAAAACCCTTTCTATTTTACTAGGAACTTGTTAGTTTCCTTTCTTTTATCTAGAATCTTTTTAATCTTATATTTTTCTCGTTTTTAGTAATACTAATATTTTATTAATAGGATATAATTCGGTACTTTTTTTAGTAGTCTAATATAGAATTTAGAAAAAATTCCTATTATAGAAAGTTTTAGATATACTATTATTCCCCGAATATTCTAAATTTTAAAAACTCCTATATATAGCTTATTTAATTTCCTATCTATTAAGTTTTTTATTAAAAATAAAACCTTATTTCCTTTTTTAATATTATAGTATTTTTTTATTTTATCTAGTTTCTACTTAACTTTTTCTTTTACTATTTAAATTCTTATTTTTATTTTATTTTAGTTATTTTTTATCCTATTAATAAAAGATTATACCGCTAGGTTTTTTATATTTAAATATACTTTTTTTCGAATACTTTTACTATAAAATAGTTTATTAGGCGTTATTTAAATATCTTAGTTATATAATAAATTAATTACTATTTAGGCCGTCGGAAAAAGTTAGATCTAATCTTTTCTTTTATCTAAATAATAGATTTTTAGGTAGGTTTCTAATATTTAATTTATTCTTTCTATTTATCTATTAGTCTATAGGTAAAATAATATTAATATTATTTATTCCGCGTCTACTATTTATATTAAATCTTTTATAAAGTTTAAAATAAATAACTTATTTTTATCTAAAATAATCTTTTCTAAAATTCTATTTTCGTAGAATACTATTCGTAGTAATAGGAAAGCTAACTATTCTACCGTTATTATTATTTTATATAGTATAAATCTTATATATTTTATAAATCTATTAATAATTATTACTATTATATTATATAAAACTTATATATATAAATCGACTAATTTTAATAATTCTATAATAAAGTCTAATATAATCTATTAGTATAGTATATCTAATATTTATATCGGCTAATATTTTCCTACTAGATTCTAGTAGCTTTTCTTTACTATTATATAATCTAGGTAATTTTAAATAAATTTTTTAATATATTTTTTAAATACTAGTATATTAGTTTTTTTTTAAATTTTTTTTAATATTTTAGTAATATTCTGATATCTAGCTATTTTTAGATTATATATTTATTTAATTATATTATTAATTTTTTCCGAAACTTCCGCCTTTTCTAGTATATTTCTAACTCTTTTTAATAAAGGCCTAGATATTTTTTTAGTAGCTTTATAATTTATTTTTCGGTTTAAAGTATCTATAATTATATTATCGGTACTTTTAATATATCTAATTTTAAAATTATAGTAGATTATTTCTTCTGCCTATCTTATTTATTATTAATTTAATTCTTTATTTACTAATAGTAATAGTAGGTTTTTATAGTTTATATATACTACTACCTTATAATTAGTTCCGTTTATATAAATTTTCTAGTATATAAAATTTACTATAATTACTAGTATTTCTTTATCTATTATTATATAATTAATTTTTACTAGAATTAATTTTTTTAAATAATATTTAAATAATCTTTTATTTTAAAAAATATATAATCCTATTACCCGATCTAAAACGTCTATATAGAAGATAATTTATTTTTTTAAATTAAAAATTACTAAAGCTTCTTTAGATACGAAATTTTATTTAATTTTTTTAAATATTTTATTTTAGGTATATATTTATTAAAAAGGTATATTATTCTAAAATAAATTAGTAAATAGAATAGTTTTTTTTATATAACTTTCTATTATATTCTAGTAGAATTCTATAAATTCTAAAAAATTTTAAATATCTTTTTTATTTTTTAGTACTAGCTATTCCTATATTATTTATAATTTATTCGCTTCTATAATAATACTTCCTAGTTTTATTATATATCCGAGGAACGTAACTTTTTATTTATAGAATTTTGATTTTTTTTTTTTAATTTTAAAGTTATATTTTCTAAATTTTTATAATACTTAATAAATATATTATATATATTTTTCTTTTATTTTTAAAAAAATTAGTATATTATTTATATAAACTATAATAAAGATATTAAAATAGTTATATAATATTTTATTAACTACGTATTATAGAATCGCCGGTATATTAATTAATTTAAAAAATATAATTAAATATTCGAAAAGTCTATATTTTATTCTAAATATAGTTTTCTATTTATTTCTAGCTTTAATCTATAATAGATTAAATATATCTTTTAAATCGAATTTTATAAAAAATTTAGCTCTTTCGATTTTACTTTTTAAATCTACTAGTAGTAGAAGTAGATATTTATCCTTCTATATTATTATATTAAATCTTCTAAAATTAATATAAAATTAAAAATTACTATTTTTCTTTAGAATAAATATAACCGGTTATCTTATTTTTAATTTAAAATACTATATATATCTTTTTTTAAAATTATAATTAATATATTATTTTAATACTTTCGATCATTTATTATTTAATTTATAGATCGGCCCTATTTTTAGCTTTTCTAATTCTATTATAATAATTTTATAGTATAACGTCCCTGTATATCAGAGGGCGTTATATTCGAGTCTAGCTATAGCTGTAGATATAGTCCGAGCTACTAAATAGTAAAGGAGTTCTAGTATAGATTATTATAACTAATTCTATATACCTATAGAAGTACGGTTATAATATTACTAGGTATTTTTATTATAAAATAATTAAGAAAAGAATAGTAGAAATATATTTAATAATTATATTAATAACTAACGAAAGAAACTATTTATAGGAGTAATAAGCGATATATTTAGTAAAAGTAGCTATAAAGGCCGATAGGTAGCCGTCTACTAGAAATTCTATTAGGAGGGATAGTTATATTAGCTATAGGCGGCTATAGATAATTAGGCTCGTTTATTTAACAAATTCTTTTATAGAATCTTTATAGAGTCGCGGATATAATATAGCTTTTCCTATATTACTTTTTATCTAGTATATAATCTTTTTATAGGGTATAAAAAAAGTATTTCCTTTCTTTTTCTTTTTTTTTTTTCTATTCTATTTTCTCGATATCTTTATAATACGTTCTCGGCGAGAAAACCGGTTAAAATCCTTTTATCGTATTTAGTTAAAAGGAGTTATAATATTTTTTCCTTATTCTTTATATATTTATAATCCTTTAAAAAAGTATAAAATTAAAGTTAGTAGTAATATTTATAATAAATATACTCGGGTTTAGAAATTATATAATTTTCTAATATCTAATACTACCTATATATTATTTTTCTATTTTTTTTATTTTACTAATTTTCGTAGGGAAGCGTTTTAAAGATAAAAAAAATAAATTCTATTCTAATATTACTAGTATTTTTAATAAGTATTTCGAAGCTCGTTATTATATCGAGTCCTTTTTTAATTCTAAAAAGGAAATTCGTAATAAACGCTTAGTCTAGAAGTCGGATTTCCGCCGACTTTTTAATAAATAAGAGTATTTTATTATTTATTATCGCGCTTTAAATAAGCGTAAAAGTAATTTTATTATTTAGGAATAATATATTTTATCTCGTTTTAATAAGTTTAATAATCCAGTTATATTTTATTTTTCTATTAGTTTTACGCTAGCTATATAGGAGGCTTCTATTAAATTAGTACCTAGTTTTAATTCGGATAATTTAGATTAGTTTTTAAAAGATTTTAACTTCTTTTAATCTATAAAGAGCGTAGGTATCTAAAAAAAGTCTAGTTAAAGATTTTTCTATTTTTACTTTTATAAAATTTATATATCTATATTATAAATTACTTCCGGTTCCTCTAATAGTTCTACTAAATCCTAATTTTTAATAACTATTTTATTCTATAATAACGAGGACGGATACTAATCGAATTCTTTATCCCTAGATTATATATTAAATACCGGGTCTAGTATTCTTTTATTCTAGTCTATTTAGTTTAGTTTATAGTATTCGATTTTATTTATAGTTCTAATTATATTATAGTATACTTTCCGTATATAGTTTATTTAAAGCTATTAAATTATTTTTCTATTTTTATTATATTTTTTAGTAAATTATTAAAAGAGATAGTAATATTCTTTCTAAATCTTTATATTTTAGACTTCTCTACTTTTTTTAAAATTTTTATTTAATTCGATAATATTATCGTAATTTATTATTAAAACGTTATCTATTTCTTTATATAAAAAGTTCTTATAAACTAGTAAATATATCGTCTATAGTTCTATTTTCTTATTTATAGTACTTTTTTTTTATAGATTTTCCCGAAATCGATTCTTTCTATTTATTTCCTAAGATAATATAATTCCTCTAACTTTCGATAATAGTAAAACTTATTATTCTAATTAATCTATTTTTTATTTTAATTTTAATATCGAGAATTCTTTTATTTTTAGTTATTTATTTATAGAGATATCCTTTAATTATATTATAGAATCCTTTAATAACTTTATTATCTTTTTCCCTATTTATAAAAGCTATTATTTATTAACTTCTGTTTTTAATTTTAAATACTACTATAAAGGGTTTTTCGGTTTTATATAATTTAAAATTAATTATTAGTTTTACTTTCCGTATCTTTTTTAGTTTTCTAGAATAGTATTCTATTTCCGCTTTATCTAATAGATAGATAGGGCAAGTATTATTATAGTAGGCTAACTAGCTTTTTACTATATATTTATAAGGTAATTCTTCTATTATTTTAAAAAAGTATTTAGTTACTTTAATTACCTTTTTAGTTGGGTAATTTTTTTTAAAGTATCTTATTTTTCTATATAAGTAATAAACTTTAGTTTTTAATTCTTTAGTTTTAGTAGTATCGAGCTCTATCGGGTTTCTTCTAGGCTTTCTTTTAACGGGTTCTATTTTATTAAGTATCTATTTATCTAAGTATATTTTATATTACCTAGCGTCGATCTTTATTGTAAATTTAATAAAATCTACTAATATATCTAGTTCTTTAATCGTAGTTATAGCTTTTTTAATTTTTATCTAGAGTCTTTTATAGAAGTAGGCTTTTAGAACTAAGTCTTCCTAGTCTATTTTATAAACTAATATTCTAAACTAAGTAGTATAAATAGCTACCGACTTCTACTATTTTAGAACTATTAGTTTTCTTCCCGTTACTCTATTTTTATTATTATTTCTAAAGGCTTCTTTTATAGCTATAATAAGATTACTAAAGGTATAGAAAATCTATAATATTTTATCTTCTCTTTATCCTTCTAGGTTATCGAGATAATTTTTACCTCGAGGCTATACCTAATTAAAGGCAGCCCTTCCTAGATATAATATTATAAATAAGATTTTAACTATTTCGTTTAGAAACTAGTTTATATATAATACGAAATAGATATTTATTTAAATAATCTATAGTTTTAAAGATTCTTTATTTCCTTTATAGATATTTAGTATTACTACTTTAATAGTATCGCTTCGATCTATAGGTCGGGATAATAAGACTAATATAGTTAGTTATTAAAATATAACGTCTCTATATATTAGAAGATATTACGCTTGAGTCTAGCTATAGCTATAGACGTAGTCCAAGCTACTAAATAGTAAGAAAGTCCTAGTATAGATTATTATAACTAATCCTATAAACTTATAGAGGTACGGTTATAATATTACTAGATATTTTTATTATAAGGTAATTAAAAAGAGAATAGTAGAAACGTATTTAATAATTATATTAACGACTAACGAGAGAAACTATCTATAGAAATAATAAGCGATATATATAGTAAAAGTAGCCGTAAAAACCGATAGGTAGCTATCTACTAAGAGTCCTATTAGGAAGAGCGGCTATATCGGCTATAGGCGGCTATAGATAATTAGGCTCGCTTATTTAACTAATCCCTCTATAGAACCTCTGTGGAGTCGCGGATATAATATATAGTTTTTCTAGATATAAGCTAGTAAAGGTAATTCTTTTTCCGATTCTTTTAATACGTTCTAGAATTTTTTAAAAAGTTATAAAATTTTATCTATAGTAGCTAATTCTCTTTTAATCTACTATTTCTAAATAAAAATTTTATATATTTTTTATATTTCGGCTATCCTTTTAGATATATTAAAAAGATAGTTTTCTATTTTTATTTATATTATTTTTTAAACGATTTCTAGATTTTATAATATAAATTATAGAATATCTAGATAGATATCCCTCTATATTTTTATAATATTAAAAATAATCCTTTTTTTATATTTATTACTTTATATCTATAGGGGTTTAGTCTAATATTTAATTTTAATATATTCTATTTTATTAATAGTTCCTATAAAATAAAGTTCCGTTTTTCTAATTAAAAGGATATTAAATCTTTTTATATATTCTTCTAATATAATATTCTAAATAGCTTTTAAATCGATTAAAGCTTCTATAGGTCGTTTAAATAATATTAATTAAATAAAAATTCGATTTTTATCTATTTTCCGGAGTTATTAAAATATAATATTTCTATATATTAGAAGGTATTATATTTAAACCTAGCTATAGCCGTAGACGTAGTCTAAGCTATTAAATAGTAAAAGAATTTTAGTATAGATTATTATAACTAATTCTATATATCTATAGAAGTATAGTTATAATATTATAAAGTATCTTTATTATAAAGTAATTAAAAAGAAAATAGTAGAAATATATTTAATAATTATATTAATAATTAATAGGAAAAACTATCTATAGAAATAATAAATAATATATATAATAAAAGTAGCTATAAAAGCTAATAGATAGCTATCTACTAAAAGTTCCTTTAAAAGGGACGGCTATAGCGGCTATAGGCGGCTATAAATAATTAGACTCGTTTATTTAACCAATCTTCCAAGAAACCTCTATGGAGTCGTGGACGTAATAACTAACAGGATATAATCCGGTACTTTTTTTAATAATCTAATATAGAATTTTAGAAAAATTCCTATTATAGAAAATTTTAGATATACTATTATCCCCCGAATATTAGAAATTTTAAAAGCTCCTATATATAGTTTATCCAGTTTCTTATCTATTAAGTTCTTTATTAAAAGTAAAACCTTATCCCCTTTTTTAATATTATAATATTTTCTTATTTTATCTAGCTTCTATTTAACTTTTTTTTTTACTATTTAAATTTTTATTTTTATTTTATTCTAGTTATTTTTTATTCTATTAATAAAGGACTATACCGCTAGGTTTTTTATATTTAAATATATTTCTTTTTAAATACTTTTACTATAGAGTAGTTTATCCGGCGTTATTTAAATATCTTTATTATATAATAAATTAATTACTATCTAGGCTATCGGAAAAAGTTAGATCTAATTTTCCCTTTTATCTAAATAATAGATTCTTAGGTAAATTTCTAATATTTAATTTATTCTTTCTATTTATCTATCCGTCTATAGATAGAATAATATTAATATTATTTATTCCGCGTCTATAGTTTATATTAAGCCTTTTATAAAGTTTAAAATAAATAATTTATTTCTATTTAAGATAATCTTTTCCGAAATTCTATTTTTATAGAATACTACTTATAGTAATAGGAAAGCTAACTATTTTACTATTATAGTTATTTTATATAGTATAAATCTTACGTACTTTATAAATCTATTAATAAATATTACTATTATATTATATAAAACTTATATATATAAATCGACTGATTTTAGTAACCCTATAATAAAGTCTAATATAATTTATTAGTATAGTATATTTAATATCTATATCGGCTAATATTTTTCTACCGGCTTCTAGCGGCTTTTCTTTATTATTATATAATTTAGGTAATTTTAGATAAATTCTTCGATATATTTTTTAAATACTAGTATATTAGTTTTTTTTTTAAATTCTTTTAATATTTTAGTAATATTTTAATATCTAGCTATCTTTAAATTATATATTTATTTAATTATATTATTAATTTCTTCTAAAGCTTTTACTTTTTTAAAGATATTTCTAACTTTTTTTAATAAAGGTTTAGATATTTTTTTAGTAGTTTTATAATCTACTCTTCGGTTTAAGATATCTATAACTATATTATCGGTACCTTTAATATACCTAATTTTAAAATTATAATAGATTATTTTTTCTATCTAATTTATTTATTATTAATTTAGTTTTTTATTTACTAGTAGTAATAGTAGGTTCTTATAATCTATATATACTACTACTTTATATTTAGTTCTACTTATATAAATTTTCCAGTATACGAAGTTTATTATAATTTCTAGTATTTCTTTATTTATTATTATATAATTAATTTCTACTAGAATTAATTTTTTTAAATAATATCTAAATAGTTTTCTATTTTAGAAAATATATAATTCTATTATCTAGTCCGAAGTATTTATATAGAAGATAATCTATTTTTTGAGATTAAAAATTACTAAAGTTTCTTTAGATACGAAATTCTATTTAATTTTTTTAAATATTTTATTTTAGGTACGTATCTATTAATAGAGTATATTATTTTAAAATAAATTAGTAAATAGGATAGTTTTTTTTATATAATCTCCTATTATATTCTAATAGAATTTTATAAATTTTAAAAAACTTTTAATATTTTTTTTATTTTTTAGTACTAGCTATTCCTATATTATCTATAATTTATTCGCTTCTATAATAATATTTCCTAGTTTTATTATATATCTAAAAAACGTAACTTTTTATTTATAGAATTTTAATTTTTTTTTTTTAATTTTAAAATTATATTTTCTAAACTTTTATAATACCTAATAAATATATTATATATATTCTTTTTTTATTTCTAAAAAAATTAGTATATTATCTATATAAACTATAATAAAAATATTAAGATAGTTATATAATATTTTATTAACTACGTACTATAGGGTCGCCGGTACGTTTATTAATCTAAAAGATATAACTAAATATTTAAAAAGTTCGTATTTAGTTCTAAACGTAGTTTTCTATTTATTTTCTATTTTAATCTATAATAGATTAAATATATTTTTTAGATTAATTTTTATATAAAATTTAGTCTTTCCGATTTTATTTTTTAAATCTACTAGAAGTAGGAGTAGATATTTATCCTTCTATATTACTACGTTAAGTTTTCTAAAATCGATATTAAGTTAAAAATTATTATTTTTCTTCGAAAGAAATATAATTAGCTATCCTATTTTTAATTTAGAATACTATATATATTCTCTTTTAAAATTATAATTAATATATTATCTTAATACTTTCGATTATTTATTATTTAATCTATAGATTAGCTTTATTTTTGGCTTTTTTAGCACTATTATAATAATTTTATAGTCGTTCTAGATATAAACTAGTAAAGGTAACTTTTTTTCTAGTTCCTTTAATATATTCTAGAATTTTTTAAAAAGTTATAGAATTTTATTTATAGTAGCTAATTTTCCTTTAATCTACTATTTCCGAGTAAAAATTTTATATACTTTCTATATCTCGGCTATCTTTTTAGATATATTAAAAAAATAATTTCCTATTTTTATTTATATTATTTTTTAAACGATTTCTAGATTCTATAATATAAACTATAGAATATCTAGATAGATATCCCTTTATATTTTTATAATATTAAAAATAATTCTTTTTTTATATTTATTAATTCGTATCTATAAGGGTTTAGTCTAATATTTAATTCTAATATACTCTATTTTATTAATAGTTTCTATAAAATAAAATTCCGTTTTCCTAATTAAAGGGATATTAAACGTTTATATATATTTTTCTAATATAATATTCTAAATAGTTCCTAAATTAACTAAGATTTCTATAGATTATTTAAATAATATTAGTTAAATAAAAATTCGATTTTTATCTATTTTCCGGAATTATTAAAATATAATATTTCTATATATTAGAAGGTATTATATTCGAGTCTAGCTATAGCCGTAAATATAGTCCGAGCTACTAAATAGTAAAGGATATCTAGTATAAATTATTATAATTAATCCTATATAGCCGTAGAAGTATAGTTATAATATTATAAAGTATTTTTATTATAAAGTAATTAAAAAGAGAATAGTAGAGATATATTTTATAATTATATTAATAACTAATAAGAGAAACTATTTATAGAAGTAATAAGCGATATATATAGTAAAAGTAGCTATAAAGGCCGACGGGTAGCTGTCTACTAAAAGTTCTATTAGAAAGGGCGGCTATATTAACTATAGGCGGCTATAGATAATTAAGCTTGCTTATTTAACTAATTCCTCTATAGAACCTCTGTAGAGTCGCGGACGTAACAAAATATCCCGTATATAGAAAAGCTAAATAGAAAGTAAAATAGGAAAACTATATTATATCTATAATCCTATAGAAATATTCTAGAAAATTAATTAGTTAAACGAAACTAATTATCTAGAACCGTTTATAGCTACTATAATCGATTTTTCTAATAGAAACTTTTAGCGGATAGCTATCTAGCGGTATTATCGGCTACTTTTACTATATATATTATTCTTTACTTCTATTAAATAACTTTTTTCGTTAGTTATTAATATAATTATTAAATACCTTTAGTTTTTTTCTTTTTAATTATTTCTATAATAAAAATACTTTATAATATCGCGATTATATTTTTATAGCTATATAAAATTAGTCGCGATAATCTATACTAGAACTGCTTTACTATTTAGTAACTCGGACTACGTCTACGATTATAGCTAGGTTCGAACGTAACGTCTTTTAATATATAGAGACGTTATAAATAGATTATTTATTATTAGATAAAAATAATAATTAAAGTTATATATTTTATTAAAAATATTTTATTTAAACTATTAATAACGATATTAGATTAGAGAAAATATTAGAAATGGATATTTTTATATTAGATAGCTTTATTTATATTTAATATATTTTTCTAATATATTATTATATTTTATTTCTATTCTATTTATTTAATATTTATCGTTTTTTCTATATTTTCCGTAAAAATTTTAATATATAAATCGTTTTTATATTATAATATTATATATAGAATAGTATTTAATATAGTATATATTACTTTATTATTTTACTATAAATTCTTTTTTCGACTTTATAGTCTATTTTTAAATTTCTAGTAATTTATTCTAATATAGCCTCTATTTCTATATCTATACTTTTCCAGAAATCTATTTTTTAAAATTTTTTAAAATATTTATATATTATAATATAGTCCGTATTTTATTTTTTAAATAATTTATTTTCGATATTAGATTATTTTTCATCGTTTTTATAATTTATAACTAATTTAGATTTTATAAATAGTAACTATAATTTAAATAATATAAATAGTATATTAAATAATATAGTAAAATATTATAATTAGTAGTTAAAGAATTATCTAAAGACTTTATATATTATAGTAATAGAAAACGTTAGAAATTTATAAAAATATATAGATTCGTTTAGAATTTCAACCTTCTAGTTATAGTATAGCCGATAATTATTTAAATAATTTCATTTTATTTCTAATTTTCTATTTTTTAGTAATTAACTACTATAATAAAGTATTTTAATACTATATACTATACTATATTATATTATATTCTATTATTCGTTTTTTATTTATTTTATCTATTATAGCGTGATATATAATATATAAAAATCTTAAAAGAAATAATATATTAAAATAATATATTTAATCGTATAATAATATTAAAACTATTTTAAATAAAAGTTTAATTCCGTTCTATAAAAATATAGCGAAGATTCGAAGAAATAAAATCAAAAAAAATAAAAAAAAAATTAAAAAAAAATATTTATAGTACTATAGTACCGATAATATTCTAGAATAATATATTAATAAATAGTCTAGCTAATAATCTATTAAAACAAATATAAATAGAAATCTAGAATTATTATTTTTTAAAAAATCTATAGATACTAGAAAGGTTTTAAACTTTTTATTTCTAAAATATCTTTTATTAAATTATATCGCGAAATTTTTACCGATATCGCTACTACATTTATTTTTTATAGATTATTAATTGACTATAAACTAAATTAAATATATTACTATTTAATATAAAAAATATTTAGTTTACTAAAAAATTTATATAAAATTTAGAAATATAACCGAAAATATAATAATAGCTAGTTAGAAATAAATTTTAAAAAATTAAAAATTCTAGAAAAAAAATATATATCTATAGAATTATTTAAAAAAAGATAATACTATTTATATAATACCGATATATAAACTAGTATTAAATAGAATATATTACTATTTTATATAATCTATAATTACTTTTATATTCGACTATCTAATATAATTATAAATCGGATCGAATTAGATTTTTATTAGTTTCTATTTTATAATCTAATCCGATTTCCGGTTTTAATATTAGAAACCGATTTGAACCGTTTAGGAGGTCGGGTTTCCGAAGTACCGATAGAAATCTATATCGAAATAGCCAGTCTAGATAGAATAGATAGCTAAATAGTAATTAAATACGCCGGATAGTTAAATTCTATTTAATAAACGTAGAACTTTATAATAATCTTTAGAGAGTATTTTAGTAATTTTTATAGAGTGCTTTAGTGATTATATGGAGTGCGCGGATCAAAACCCTAGTCAAACGGCACTTGACTGGTGCGAGGGAGGTAAAGGCGGAGAGAGTCACGGCTTTGCTAGAGGATCAAAGGAAGCTGGGCTTGGACCGTAAGATGCGTAGCCTATCTACCTGTCATGCTTGATGTTGAGGTTTTCAGGGGGGAGTAGCAAGCATGAATCGGCAGAATGCTCATCTTGTACTTCGGCAACCTCATGATTCGGACTTTCTCAGCCCGGGTATCCTCGATACTCATTCCATTGATGTTGTTTGTCAGAGCGTCGGTGCCTCCTGTAAGACTGCGTTGGTCGGCCTGTGCCTTTTGAAAAAGAAGAACGAGATGCTGAAGGATTTGGGCTTGGGCCATAATTGCCCTTGGTTTTGATGGCCGGGAACTCGAGAAGGATAAGTTTGGCGTTCATCTCGCATGCCAGAAAAGTCTATTTGTAATTAAGGTGTCAGACTAGGGCCATAGGCTCAACGAACCATGTGATACTTACGTGCATTCTCTAGCATCTTGAGAGCCATAGATGTATCAATATTACGGGATAAGGAAAGGGTCTCGCAGCGAGCAGAAACTTGTGTGCGCGAAGCCTATTACTTCGTAAGCGGAGATCCATTTGTCAGTGACCTTTGAAGCTAGGCAGTCACCTGGCTTAGCGGAGAAATCGTGTCCAGCCACCAATTGCAGCCTTGCTATCGGTCTCATACTTTACAATAAGTATGATGGGGTAGTAGTGATTTTGAGAGAGTGCTATAAGTGTACCTCGAAATAACTTCCAGTTCGATGGCAGTTGCCTCGGGTGAGAGGGGCCCGTCGAAGCTAATCTCGTAGCTACCCCAGACTCTACTGATACAACACAAAATGCCCTGGATACTATTAGTAGTTCGGTTCCGCAATCGAATAGCATCACTCGACCATTGCCGCTCAAATCCTCCAAACCACTACTATCTAGCGGAGTTCAAACTCTATCTAGGAGATTTAAGTCCATCAAAAGCTTGACGCCTAATATTGAAATCACAGATCTTAATCGGTCCAATCCATTACTACTCAGCGGTTACTTCTAAAGCCGCAAAGATCTAGTATAATCTCTCATTGTACAATAAGAAGATCTCTCGGATTCCTGGAGATTCTCATATATAGCAATTGTACGTTTACCAATCTGTGACTAGACTTTTGAGAACACTCACTTAGTGGTTCTCGGATGCATTAGACTTTGTGGCCAAAGCGTCGTGGTCTGAATTTTGGTAGAGCTATGGAGAATTACGATACCTTATCGATGTATCGAAGCTGTGGAAAGACACATTGACAGATAATGGAGGCAAAGGGAGGCTGACTGACGACTATATCCGATCATCATTAGATGTCGAGATAAGTGTATTACAGACATAGAGAAGTGTACAGTTGGGCAACCTGCAATTCGCAAAGACCACATGTTGTTTCGAATAAGTTACAGAGATATTAAGGCCTATGCCTTGTTTACCAATTTGGTTTTGCCCATCTACGGGCCAAATTCCAAAAGAAATACTGCCCGTCCGACCATGTTGCCGTTTTCTTATATTCTTCTTTGTATGCTGCACTTTCCAAATCAATGATGTAACTGCCGAGTTATATATGTCAGTCAATTTTTTCCTTAGCATCTTGCTAACAACCTCAGAGGCAATCTCACCACTTCTGGGACGCCGCATCCCACATCAGATTCTCCAATTTGGCATCACCATGCAAAACACCAAGGCTTCTGAGCTCCCTGCTAAGTCATAAGTATAGGAAAGGACGTGATCGGACTGGACTAACATGTAAGACTCTTGAAACCTAGCACGGACTTCTGCACGGTTCTGACTGGGAAAGAAGTTTTCGTTCCAGAAGGTATTAATGTCCAGTGGCTCAGCTTGCAATTTGGCCATGAGAATATAAACGATGTAACCTCCCGGCATCCACCACTTCTTGCTTCGACCCCATGCCGCTTCGAATCTGGGCTTGCCATGCGAATTTAGCACTGAATCATCTTGAACATCGATTTTATAACCAAGGAGCCTTGGTGTGGCAGAGCAGTTGGTAGCAGTAAGTATCTGAAGGACCTTAATCTCGTTTTTGGTAGCGTAATTGAGTCGCAATCCAGAAGCATCATTAGCTCGCTCTCGAGGATCGTTCTTTGGAGGCAGATTATGGGGTACTCTGTCATTGATCGTGAGCTGTAGTCTCAAAGTCAAAGAGCTCTTGGAATTAAGTACTCAACGCGGACTTTCATAATAGCCACTGTACCAACGTTAAGTCCTCGGATTTGTACACATTCGTAAACGGCGTGAGCTTCGTCCGGCTGCCAACTCGCATTACGCTTTCGCTCGTCCTCGTCCGAGCCTTCCCAAGCCTTTTCGGAGATTTTGTTGATCAGCTGCCATTCTACGTAGTTGGGGAACGCAATGACACGACGATCAAGAGAGTCTTCGAGCAAGTGCAGCCTAGGCAGTCCACTCATGGTGTGTAGATGAGAACTAATTCAGCGATGAGAGATAGCGTGCATTCCATGGAGGATTCCAATGTGGGGAAAAGTTGTGAAAAGTGGGAGTACACAACCCGGCAGCTTACTCAGCAGGAGCGGAACAGTTCCGCCATCCCTGCCCCTCTATTACGTATTCGGCTAGCGCGGGCGATCCGAGCTTAAGATAACGTGAATGCTCCAACATCATGCTTCCTCTGCATTATTCTTCGGCCCGCCATGTCTTCTTGTTCTCCTCTTTCTTCACAATCCGTCTGCATTGAAGACTTCGCTGTACGCCAGAGTGTCGAAGATTACGAGAGTTTCAGGTACGTGGCCTCCAACCGTCGACTACCCGCAAGTCGCACCGCGCCAACGCCTTTTTCTACACAGGATCGTTACCACCGCCACCATTCCCGATATTTCCGCCCTTTCAGAAGCCGAGCGACACGCCCTCTGCGATAAGATAGAGTATAGCTTCCTCTATCATCAACTTGCAGGACTATGTCTCGCTGACATGACATTCATCATCTAAAAGAACGGGGCAAGAAGCAGCACCTATCCTGAACTTACGTGCCATAGATACTAAGCTCCTGTTTGTGTTCCTCCATAAACCCAATCTTGCTTTATGCTAAACGCATCAAAACACAGGGAGCTCCAGGAACAGTCTCCGATCACATCCCCTCCTGACCACACGACAAATGTCGCGCGAGCTCGTGGGTTGGAGGAACGGTCCCGCAAAGCCCTTCTGGACGCCGGCTGCCCCCCTTGCTACTCACCCGACCTTGATTTTCCTCTGCGCAATGTCCCAGAGAAATATGAGGTTGTTTCGTACTGGCAATCACTCCCCGGAACCGGTCTCGTCGTGCTTACCGCCCAGCTGTCAGATTGGACGAATTCCTGCAATTTTCAGAAGAGAAATCGACGGTATTATGTCCCGCGGGGCGAATTCCCTAAGTTTGTAGACAGGGTCCGCGATCGGCGGCGGAGGCACCGACTTGAAGGGGATGTGTATCTCTTACCCGACCCGGAACAACAAAGTCGGTTGCAGAACTGGATTGATTTCCAGAACTACCACCTTAATCTCCATGAGGATGAGGAGAGGATGATAAAGGATGAGAGGGACGAATTGAATGCTGCACGGAAGAGATTAGGAACCTCGAGAGAAACAATGAGCATTTTGGAAGGGAGAGTGAAGTGTGGTGAAAGCAAGCTGGAAGAGCATCGCAAGATGCAACGTTGGATTGAGCAGCAGCGGATGAAGATGGTCGCTGAGCAAGCCGCATCTGGACACACCACTGAAGACCATGACCAGTCGATGAACATGCCCACACCCTCCTCTCCTAGCCGCCTGAAGAAGCAGCAAAAGTCACGTTCGCCTCTCGGTCCAGTCCGGTCAGCAGTCTCCAAGAAGCCGTCCCTAAAGCAGAGGAGCTTGCGGCCTTCAAAGCGCGACGCCCCACAGCCAGCTGAAAATATGACTGCGGCCATGAAGTCACCTCGTCGGAGCAAACGGATAGCAGAGCTGGAGGACCAGTCATCCCGAAATGGGGTAGAAAGCATACCGCTCCGTCGTCCGCAGAGCGTCGCCAGCGCTAAGGTCGCGCATGCACGCAAGAGCAGGCAACCCATCAGCACTAGCACTAACGTTAACCCGAGATGGCAACCGACGGCCCGGTCCAGACGTCGGAAGACACCAGAACAGCGTTCGTCCGGAGTCACGAAGGGACGCGTTGCCCGGGAGAGAAGGAAACCTCAGAGGCGCTGATTTTGACCCCTCCAGCCCCTCCAGGTAGCCCTGTGAATGAAAACAGAGTTACAGTGCCTCCTGTTCTATTACTGGGCCACGTTCCCTTTGACGTCGATCGGTTCTGTCACCAGCGGACTTAAGATTCGTCCGTGCTAGAGTCAAACTTCGTTGATCGCACTTGACAAAAGCACCACTCCCACGAAGTAGATGGTATACAGCAGGAGGTCTTTTGCATTACTTATACCACGTACTTGACGATGCGTGATACAAGTAACTATTGTTTATCCGCTCTTCACGCTATGAGCAATTTACACGTTGGGCCTCCCTGAAATCGTCCCGACCTTCCACAATGTCTTTCTGGCGCTTATCCTGCTTTCGATGTTGCTCCAGACATTGACAGCTACGATGAAGTTGAAATTGCTCAGGACTTATATGCGCTGAAGCTTGTAAGCGGTGCCTCCGGATTCTTTCCACGTCAGATGCTGATATATTCTATCGCGGGAGTTCAAGTTCTATGATGACGAGTTAGATGTGGACGATCTCTCCGAGTCTGAACTCGATTATATAGGGCTCGAAACACTGCACGCTCAATGCAATCCCTTCTATAGCGAATGCCGTACGTATGGAAGGCTCGTTGAATCGAAGTTAACCGGGGTCGTCGCTGTCCGTTGCTATGGCTATACAACCATTCATTATGAGGAAGTCTTCCAGCTTGGGCAGAGATTTCAACTTCGAAGATCTAGAGGGAGAGGCACGGCCTCGTCACTATATCTCTCCTGAAAAACAGTTTTACCGAGCGATCATCAAGAACCTGGTTCAAGATAAAGCCCTGACACTCACCCCTAAGAAAGTCAAAAAGATGCGGTCTGATCTGATGACGATGCGAGAACAAGGAATCCACCCTACGGACATCAAATCCGGCAACTATGTGGGCGGCCTTCTAGTCGAATTTGGCACCGCTATTACAGAACCACATTTCACGTTCGACATCTGTCCAGATTGGCAGAATCAGCTCACTAGGAACACCGACTTGGTCGAATTTGACGAAATGATCGAAGACGCAAGAGTAAAGACATGGGTCAAAGCATGGAACAAAGAATATGTGGAACGGCTTCGGCCAAGGGAGAAAGTCAGAAAGAGTTATCCCGAGTGAATGTTGGCACGACCTCGTCCAACCTCAGGAGTTCAGTAGTGAGAAAGTCTCTTTTTGCAGTTGGAAAGTACCATGAATTTTATGTAGTATTATACCGTATGCTCGCACCCAGATATGTTCAAGTATGTCGGCGTTGAAAAGTTACTGGATAGACGCAGTTTTTATAATGCATGTGACTTTCAGGTGCGTCGAACGCAATAAGTTATAAAATATTCGAACCCAAATTTATATCCTAATCCTAGGCGGCCCTTTCTACCATCCCCCTCGACATCTCTTTTAAAATTCTATGCTCGCCACCAGAATTGACGCCAGGGGACTTGGCGGTGAGTCTGCACATACCGTAGGGGCCCTTGAGAGGATATATCGATTGAATATCGCATGGGTGTAAAAGTTAAGGTAGAGCCGTTCGGCAGCGGCTATGGTAGTACTGCTAACAAAGAAGCTATGGTTTTCAGCCGCAGCTGGATGAGGGCATGTGAGTCGATGGCGGTGTAAGCGCTCGAACTCCAAGCAACTAAACTTAGCTGAAAGAAATTCTTTTCTCATGTACAGCCCATACACTTCGCCTGAGAACGCCACGGACTCTTTCACATTTCGTTGCTGGATGACATATCAGACCAAGTAACTTAGCTGCTGTTAAACTCGCTAGAGCGAATTCCTATCGAGATTGAATTACTATATCATCTATCGACAAGGTAAAGCGAGTAGTAAACTAGACGTACTAATACGTTCGGTTCGCCTTCACTCAATATATGAAAACCGCCGAATCTACGTGATATAGGCAAAGCTCGATCAATTCGGCCCAACACAAGTTAACTACCTGCTTAGATCATTCGTTGACCCTCCCCAGTCGCAATATTCTTAACAGCCAGCAAGTGCGATCGACCCTTCGCTGTACTCAGACCCATCAGAACAGACGCTGCGGTTGCGAAACCTTTGGATGATGAATGCCTGAACGCCTGAGATGCTAGCTGCAAAGACAATCCCGATGCAGACGCTAGGTACATGCCGCGATAAGATCGATTCGCCAGGAATCGCGTATGCTGAAGCTCAAAGACGAATGCTCCATTACTGTTGGATAGCCAAAGGGCCGCCGAACACTTCAAGTGAACCGATGTTCCATCAGTACCAGCCCATACCTCCATGCACAGAGGCCGCCCCTTGAGGAGGGCTGCAATCTGCGTCGTACTCGAAGGGACACGAGCCATCCGAAGCCTCGTGCGGACAGGGCGATCCACAAGATCTCTTCATTGGGAGTTTCGAAACGCAGCCTATATCCAGCGTGCCATCGAAATTGACATGAACGGTTTGAGGGTTCTCCATCTGGTTGAACCAGGTACAATTGTATGCACCATCAAAGAGAAGCGGCAGGTTGGCCCAATTCGCCGCTCTAATTTTTTCGAGGACCTTGCCCGTACTGCCATCGGCGCTGCCACCATGTTGAAGGCGATATTGACGGCCGGATGCCGAACTCCAATATATCTGATCGACACGAACGTTGGGCGTCGAGCATCCATGCACGGTACACATGGGAGCAGGGTCCCGGAGGTTTTCGAATTGTTCCTTCGTAGATATCTCCAGCGGAAGCGCCCACCAGTTGTTCTGTTTCAGTGACTCGGACACCAAATAGGTCTGAAGGGTGATGGCGAGATCATTCTTAATCTCATTGGGATCCAGAGGTGGGTTGTTAATGTACCGACCATGATCTGCAAACGCAACGAATGTAGGCACGTCGGTCATAAGAAGTTTCAAGCCTCTGCTCAGGGTATTTCCCAGCTCGACGGTTATGTTGCTGAGTTGTTCTTGGAGCGCTCCAATCTGGATGGTGCGAGACAGATCATCGCCAGCAGGCCACATTGATCTGGCTACACCTGGCGCTTGTTGCAGGCTGATAGCGAACGACTGCAACTTGTACTTGGCAATTTGCGAAATGCTGCTTTCGAGCATGCTGGCGGCCATGGTGGGTGCCTAGCCTCGTATTAAGTACGCTCCCATAATGGTAGATTGTAATTATACTTACAGTAAGGAATGCTAAGCCTACACTGAGTGCGGACAGAATCGCGAATAGCGCTATACTGGACTGCTTGTTTGGGTCAAGGAGTAAAGTGATGTCCGTTATCTTTGACAGAGCTAGAGCATATGCTTCATTCAAACCTAAAGAGAGCAGTCAGTCAAATGACGAAGCGGGGTTCTATTCCTACTCGAAACCCATGCAATAGGAGGTGATCAAGGCACACGCCGACTTACTTGTATAGTAGGTGGAAAAGAAATCATGGATGCCATAGATAGTCAACACGGTGTTCCTCACCTGCGGTATAATACTGCGATCAAGATTGGGGGCAAGGACAGTTTGAGTTGTGCATGGATGATCGTTGAGTGTAGTACAGTCTTGTCCAACTCCCGGTAAGGCGAGACGCAGGTAGCAAGTCGACCAGCCGTCGTCAGACGGCGAACAGCATCTGGTAGTGTCGTCGCAGAAAGGAGTGGTGTGTATCCATCCCTTGCTTGGGTCATTCAGATAGCTAGGAATATTGGCCAGGCTCCAACATCTAGAGTCAGGAAGGGCCTCCTGGTTTGCGCAGAGGTCTAAGGAGAGGTCTTGTCGCTCTGCCAGCTGTGACAACGGCCACGCTTCGACGTAAGTCATAAGGAAGATTGCGGTCAATAGCCATCGAGGTTGTAGGAGATTTAACATTGATCTTCAATTTCAGTAACGTTCGGTCGTGTCCGTACCGCAAGTTGTGACAGTGCTGAGGAGATGGGACGAAAGGAAAAAAGGAGTCGTAGGGCTGAGTGCTGTACGCAGTTTCATCGACTGCAACAACATGCAAGTCTTGGTCAACATCTTATTAGTCTACCCCGGACTCCCTCGATGACGTGTTCCATGATAATTGTGCCGATGCTCCCGCTGTGGGGGTTTATAGCCACGTGGTGGGGACTTTGGGGTCGTTACAAGAGTAGTGCAGGAGTGTGGGGAAGCCGAGTTGAAGGCCTTGTGACGTTCATCTCGACCAATGCATTCGTCATGATGGTATGGAGGATGTTGGTGACGGGAATCTAAGGCAGACAAAGGGAAGCGAGTGTGATGTTTGGCGCGGCTGTAGCGGCCAGGGCACGGTACGAAACCAGAAACAACGGCCCGGGTTCTTGAATGTTAGTCCTGTCTCGGGCGTGCGGCTCTTCACCTAGGCTGAGGCTTTCTTCGGCTCAGAACATTCCTCCACCAAATAATCGCCTTTCTAAATAAAGAAAGGGTCAGTCTGAGGACCCAGTCTCAAGTCATCAGTTGATCGCGAAGAGTGTTTTCCTTACGTAAATTTGAGGCGATTCTGTGTGGCCGTAATACCAAGCGTAGAGTCTGATATGAGGTGGGTATCATCTCGCCCACTCTGCGGATTTTGATGCCTCCGTGGATGGCCACGTGCTCAAGTGCTGACAAGTATGTTCTCGGCACAGCGTATATCCCCAATGCCACACAAGGTCGAAGTCAAACTGCTCATGTCACCAGCCCTTGGAGCCAGGATGGTCAGTAAAGCCACGAGGTAAAGCCACAAGCTATACAGAAGTCAAGAGATGCGAGCGAGATAGCAGCGACGATTAGTAATCAACTGCACTTTGAGACACGTGGACATCGACGCCGAGCTAGCTGTTTGGAGATTCCTTGGCAACTTAACCTGATACGGGTCCCGGCTTGGCACTGGGTGGCCCCTGTGACGTCATTGATACCAACGTCTGGCCTCCACTCCACCGTATGACCATTGTCAGAACGACTGCCAACGTACAAGATGCCTGTCCAACCTTTTCACGTAAGAAGGGGTGCGCCCTGTTGTATACTCAAGCTTAGCCAATGCTACAGATTAACGTCCCGGACTCTGAGTTGGTCTTGCTGCAGCGAAAGCTGGAGCTCGCACGTCTACCAACAGATCTCGATAATGAGGTATGGGCCGAGAACAATGGCGTATCAGTCAAGAGGGTCAAGGAAGTAGTAGACTTTTGGCGTGCGAGCTATGTCTGGAGAGAAGAAGAAGCCAAATTGAATGAGCTGCCCCAATACAAAGCTCATGTCAACGTCGACGGGTTTGGAGACCTTGAGGTCCATTTCGTTCACTCGCAGTCAACCTTGAAAGATGCTATACCTCTGCTCTTTATACATGGCTGGCCTGGCTCCATCGCCGAGGTCACTAAGATTCTCCCCACGCTTAACGAAAATGGCTTTAATATTGTAGCTCCTTCATTGCCTGGCTATGGCTTCTCTCAGTGTCCCGACCAACCAGGTTTCAAGAACAAAAATGATGCGGAAGCGCTACATAAGCTCATGTTGAAGCTTGGATATGATCGCTATGTTGTGCAAGGTGGAGATTGGGGCTCCGACATTGCCAGGCTTATGGGCAGACTGTACCCAGAGCATGCGAAGGCAGTTCATATCAACCATGTCAATCTCGTCGGTACCACCTGAGCCCTTGCTAGGAGTCTGTTCTCACGATAGTCACTGCAGATCACCATGCCTGAACCAAAGTTCGACAAGCAACCGGACTACACTGACTTCGAGAAGAGGTCTATCGAGCAACAGAAGCACTTTGCCACTGCGGAGTTCGCATACTATACGGTTCAAGCTGAAAAGCCACGGACCCTGGGATTTGCAATACACGATTCGCCTGTGGGCATGCTGGCGTGGATGATGGACAAGTTGTTCACCTGGTCGGATAATTACCCATGGACGGCATCAGAGCTGATCACCTGGACCCTGCTCCACTATTTCCCGGGACCAACAACCCCCTTCCATATGTACAGGGAGAACGACGCTTCGATGAAACAGGAGATCCCATTTGAAAGTACTCCCACCGGCGTAAGCGCCTTCGCGGGTGAGATGGAGATGGTTCCTCGATCATGGGCTGAGAAAACCGCCAATATCGTCTTCTGGCACGAGCACGAGAAGGGTGGTCACTTCGCCGCTTGGGAGAACCCTGATGCGCTGGCAGGAGATATGATAAAGTTCTTTCGTACCGTTTGGAAGTAGCAATTGTGGTTTAGCAGTGGCCCACGATGTCCGTCCTTCCTCTTTCCGTCATTCCCGTATACATCCTACACATCCTAACATAGACCCGGCGATTCTCATCTCCCAGAGCTCGTACATTATTCTTCTAAATCATGCCATCCCCCTCCGATACGGTCTTCCCGAGTAGTTCTCAATTCTTACGCCCCATTGACCTCCTGAAACTCTCTGGCCTGTAAACCAGTCGCTCCTACGCAGTTCGCTTAACATTGTGGCCTATGGATGTCATCAATCAAGACGATGAGGATTACCCTCCTAGCTGCACTTTAACATAGTGATTCGTACACAGGACCAGCATATACACTGATGAAGAACGGCTGACGAAATCTGAAACTGTGACCGTGCTTGAAGCGGCGCATCTTCCATCTTAGCAGGCACAATCGCTTTGTTCGCCTAGATGCGTCCGGAAAGTATAATCTTGCTACACGCGCAGGGCACCAATAAGAAAACAAGCAGACTCGAGGCACTTCAACTCCGTGAGACCGCGAAAAAAGACTACCAGCGCTCAGCTCAAAACGTTCGCTTCCAAGCCGTGCAAAATCATGCTCTTCTTTCGAGTCCTCGCCGTGACCTGCGTCCACTATTCATCGCTTATCGCGGCAGCTCCATCCATACTACGCCCATCCACCATGAATCCATCGATGATCCCACCTTTGAACCTCACAAACGAGCCCCAAATCTTCTGCGACCGGCAACCACTTGGGAGACTCCTCAACCCTTACCAGGTCCGCGAATGTAAATCCGCCGTCGCGTTTCTCCCCTTACCATACACCGATGTCAAGGAATTCGGCCCCCATAAATCGGAACGGGCCTACCGTACTCCCATCTCAAGCACCCATAGCACTCGGTGCGAAGCTACCGTTACCATGGTGGATGGTTTCAGCTCTGATAAAGCCTCGTGGCAAGATGTGAGAGACGGGGCTTGGGATGTAATCGCTACTTGTCTGCGTGATAAAAGGCGAGTGGGATATGCAAAGGTGGGAGAGAGGTATGGGATTAATGTGGGAATTGAATATCATTTCTGGTAGTTTTGCCGAGTTGCTGTGTCCAGGTGTTGCAGCAGCCTATCCTCTGATCTCGAATTTTGATTAATGATGATCTGGTGGCAAGAGTGGTTTCCATACTATAGATTGATAGAAGTTTCAAGACGTCTTTGGTACAACATAAACATTGTTCGGCGAGCTACCGTTATTGTACCCATTTGCAACCGTTATGTTAGCGAGGTGAGGACTACTGGTACGCCACATCAACCAACTCAAATAACGGTTTCTCTACCTCGCTTTAACCTGCTCAATGATACACCGTCCACGTCTGCTTGTATTGATGACTCAATATTGAAGAGTTTTCACAGCTTTGTAGGCCTCGCGATGGCTTTTTCCTTGTTGTTCTTCTTTCTACCAGCATTACGAACATCACAGAACCACTCGCGACTGGACTGACAGAATAGCAGCGGGTATAACCATGTGAGTATTGATCCATGAATACAATATTCAATTAAGGAGATAGGTTTATCGGTTCTCTCCAGATATAACAACTTTCCCTGTGATCTGCCTCACACTCAACCACACCCCACCAACAGCAGCATCAAAGCACCCAACACCAAAATCAGCGACAACGAAATGACGAACAAGCAAAAGCAAAAGGCAGCCTACATGCAGAGGCCGCCTACAAAAGAAACAAACCACCCACACAAAGACCCAATGCCAGAACATTGGCCACGTTACCTCGGTAATCAGTTTCCGTACAGCACTCCCATACCGTACCAACTTAACGCCATCACCTCCCTTTAATGGATATCATATCACCCTCCTACCAGCATCCCCAACCCATCCCCCTCGATTATCCCACCCGCGAACACCAACGAAGTCTCCAACTCCTCGCAACCCCTCCCCCTGAAACCTATGGCCTCAAAATCCCTCCACCACCGCCTCCCCTGGCAGATCTGGCAACCGATTCTAGCCCAAATGCCCGATCAGCCAGCATTTTATTCTCTAATAAAGGCATTTCCATCACTGAACCCGCTATGGGGAGCCAAATAAACAGATATCCATGGAGGGGATCTATAGTCGGGCGGGACTCTCCCCCGAAGGGAGGAATGGTGTAGTAGACGTTGGACATATCGTGGCCTGGTGAGAGATGAATGTTTGTGGGGAGTTTAAAGAGGGTGGGAGGTGGACGGGGTGGAGAATGAGTAGATTGGAAGGCGAGGGCTGCACGTAGTTAGATAAGCTGGTCCCCTTTGCCGTAACAGGAGTACTTGGTCTGCAAGAGTTGCGACGTTCTAAAAATGACCGAGCCTTAGAGGCGCAGCCGAATGTAGTAATTCCGGTGAATGCTCAATTGTGCTTTAGCAATTGGAACACTGAGGGTATTGGGCGCCTCCCGATGCTCCTACCAAGAGCCGGAGTCACAAGTTATTGTTATAAAGAGAGAAGATCAGGCGACCGAGGAGACGAACAGAATGTGGGCGATTTCTGTGTACAAAAGTGGGAGTGTAGGTCAACTAGGCTGTCAGAGAACTCCTGGAAGTCCGGTTTTCCAGTGTGTAAGAGTCGCATACTTAGATGATCGCTGTATTGGATGGTATGTTTTCTTATCGGAAGTGCCCCCGAGTACCACCAGACGGGTGGCGTACTATGATGATTTTCTTTTCTCGCGGCAAGGATGTGGCAAGCAAGCCTCAACATGCAGAGTCGAATTCTAAAGATTTGTGAATCCCACACTTTCTGCTTTAGGAGTATATTGATGGATACCCCTACTGGAAGTTGGGATGAATGCATCATGGTAGGGACTGGCGACATGGGAGATGATTGTGTCCCCCTCTCAGCGTGGCTTCCTATCAACAGACCTGGTCTGCCCAGACTCTGTCTGTCAGCTCCTCAAGATCCCTGAACGCTGGTGGTATCGTAGCGTCATGTTCTGGAGCTCCTCCGAAAGTCTACCACAAGAGGGAGAGTTTGATCATCTCCTTGAAGAGGCATGCAACTGAATAGGGTGATGAGGTTGTGCTGGCGCCTCATACATGGCAATTATCCGGAGTAAACGGGCTTACTCGATGAAGGATGAGAATGAATTATGCCACGAGACTGTAGATTAACCTGAGAATAAGGCGTCAGGCCTCCTACTCGTACGTTGCGAAGCCGATACAGTTTATAGAACAGGGATTAGAAAGCGGCGGAGTCGGGAGCCGGGAGAGGCTACCTCATGTATATGTAGCGCTGCATGCCAGGCCTACTTAGCCATTTCCCCCCCCCCAAGTCATGATCAATGCAAACCCTTCTCTCAGCTGCTAGTCCGGTCCGAAGGATCCACCAGAATCCTCGTGAAATAAGCCTCCAACTCGTGCACATCGTCCAACTCACCAATCCAAGCAACATGCTGATCTGGTCTGACCACCACCACACAGCCCTTTGCTGGATCAATACCATACCCCTCATAAGCATGTCCATGACCCTCATAGTAAGATTCCTCATCCACGAAAATGCCATTGTAGTCATATCCCAGCTCCTCGTTGTAAGGTACTAGTAACGGTGGGAAATCATGAATCTCTACCCGCTCCCGAGGTGCCGAATGTATGGTCAGAAGGTGTGCGATGGCCCCCGGTTTCTCGGAGGACTGGCCGCCGCTGCCTTCGCCAGAAAGCTGTCTCGGTTGCAACGGTATAATGTGCGACCGGCTGGTCATCTCTGTGGCAAATTGACGGACGCGGTCCATCTGGCTTGGCTGAGACACGTCGCCAGCGAAAAGCAAGATATGGAAGAGACCATCGGACCGGAGCCACTTTGCAACTTGCCAGGTTCGGGCGTCACTGTGATTGATGACTTGGAAGCTGGGCAAGCGTTGGCCAAGTATCGTTTTCGTGGCTAAATGTTGGTTGCTACGTGCAACATCGATTCCGCCGAGAACTTCTCCTCCAGCCTCAGAATCGCTGCTGGCCATTGCTGTCAGGGTGCTTGGACCGTAGCGGACACCCAATCCACTGGAGAACAATTGCTGCTGTATGAAAGCACGTTCGAATTTGGCCATACAGACGCCGTCCTGATCTTCCATGTCTCTCTTCGGACGAGATGACCACAGTCTCGCGTATTCTTGGTCGAAAGCGATGAGTTCCTGTGCCACGCTCCTTCTCTCTGTTTCGTAGGTCTTGAGGATAGACGGCTTCGCGATACCTTTACCAACCATTGCAAGCTTCCATCCAAGGTTATACGTATCTACAGAGTTTCGACGGTTAGGGCTGTATTTCTGCGGAGAGCCACAATCCGTACCTTGCATAGAAACATTCATCCCTTGGCCTGCTTTCGGTGAATGTGTATGGATGGCATCACCGGCTAAAAATATCCGCTCCTCGGCACTGAAGTCGTTCCCAACCCGCTGGCCAATCTGGAAATTGCATGACGAATCAGTTTTCTGAGGCGGCACCTCGATACAACTGTCCGCTGCCTTGTGACTTACCTGATATACTGTCCACCAGTCACGGTGTTTGTACTCCAGTGTGTAAGGTCTCATGATCCTTTGCGCGGCTTGGAGAATAGTATCGGGGGTAATGCATGAGCGATCAAAGCGTCCGCCGCCGAGCGTACTGAGTTGGCAGTAGATTCTTACAAGCCCATCTTCTCGAGGAACCATCATGATAGCCCCGGATTCAGCGCTATGAACGGCGCATCGCGATCGTATATCAGCTGGTATCCACTCATAAGCACCACCAAGTTAGTCTAGGAGACTCGTCCACCTACGAAAATTTGTCAACGGGATGATATCTGTTGCCATCTCCGTCAGCTCATCCAGCCTATCCATTGAGTCTGGAGATTTGACCACCTACCCAGTACACCCCATATATACTCCGTTTGCTCTCCTTCCATCACAGAGCCAAGTTGCTTTCGGGTCCAGCTGTGAGCTCCATCGCAACCAATGACATATTTCGCACGGATCGTAATTTGACTATCACGGCCGCGGTCACCCCTCATACATTCCCGCTTTGGAGCTGGGTCTTCATCTATCGCGTTGAGCGTATGGTCTGCATGACCTCTTGTTGTTTGCTTCAGCTTCACTGTGACGGCATGAGACATGGGTAGTCCAACTTGGCTCCTGTCGGTTTCGATGCTGAAAGGCTCCACATTGCGTAAGATGTTCACCGTTGAATGCTTGTCAATCTCCTCTAGGAAAATCGCCTCTATGCGATGTTGGGCAAGCAGCACAGAACAGGGAAAATGTGATATCCCTGGTATCGTATTCGACATACGCGACGTTCGGTGGATCAAGCCATCAGTACCGGGATTCTGGTCACAAATTAAGCATATTACCCGACCGACCGACCTTTTCGTAATGAAAGATGCTCTTACCCACATACACGTCTACATAGATGGGCCCCAATTAGCCTGGTTCTCTATTCGCATGGAGATACCGAGATAATGTATCAGATCTGACCTCAGCCATGTGACAAGACTCCTTCAAGATTCGATCAACGATATCGAAGCTATCGAGGATTTCCAAAGTGCGGCATTGGATACCATCTGCATGACTGACTCGAACACTTGCGTCGCGTTGGTCTATCACACAAGTCTTGATGCCACAACGAGCCATCCAGAGAGCGGCCATAAGCCTGTGGCCAAAGATTTAGCCATCTGTCAATATGACTCCTTCCTTCCTGTCGTTGGATATTGCCTACCCAGCGGGTCCGGCGCCAATGATGAGTCTGCTGTCGCTTCAGTCGAAGTGGACGATTAAAAGAAACGGAAAATGCAGGGCCACTGACACATCTACTTTGCTCTTCTCATTCGTTTCCTCAGCCATCTCATCATTGTCCAGTGGATTCATTCTGGATTTGTTAGGCTCAGTCATTATTGTCTTTGATCGAGCTTGCAGCGTTGTTGTGTTCACTCGAAGATAACATGTGTCTAATCAAGATGTTCCTTGCGGAAGGAAGATATCCATGTGAGTTTGGCTGCCTTTATTGCAGAACTAAGTGTGATAAGGCCAAACTCCAAAATTCGAGATAAGGTCTCGAGTCATAGCAGCCGAAGTCTATGCCCCTCTGCAAGTCTAAAAGCCGGCTAGGTCAGTACGCCTCTCGCACATGGTCCCGCCATCAATATGATGGTGGTGTGTACGCGCTGGAGATGTTCGGATTCGGAACAGATTATCAGCTAGTAGCGCCACCCGGAGAAGCTTCGCTCCGAGTATGGTGAAAATTGGGTGGTATGACGTCCTATTGAATTCAAAAATTCGGCCGAGAGTCACAGAGGCGATCGTCATGGTAACTGTGTAGTCCCAAGCCCTAGTCTCGGATAGGATGATCTGCAAATTGCATAACGAAGCTTCAGTACGATGACGGCACGATGGTCGACTCTATCTTACCTGGCAGAATCCAGAGAGGTGTGGGTGTGGAGTCGTCACACACGCGTGTCATTCGTGGCGATCAAGGTCTCCACGTCTAGCTGGGAGACGCACCCGCAGCTAGACGTGTGAGTTATAACTTGTAAAACGAGGTAAGTTAATGAGAGAGGGTAGGCGAAATCTTTGAAACGAGAGCCAATCCCGTCTGTCGGCAATCAAGGTACTCGCTTGCCGCTTGCTGGGAGTAGGTTGTCCACTCTACACACACGTCTCAAGTCCGCCCACATGGGAACACTAGTGCCGCACTTGCATTGTGAAATATCCTAAAACTGCCCTTTGATCATGGACCTTCGTCAAGCTGCTGTTGCGATGCTAACAATCAGGGTTCATGACCCCTAGTTCGGATCGAACAGGGGAATTTTGGCTCTTCGGTCGGAAGCAAAGCAAGACGTATTTCAGGGTCTTGTACAGCTCTGTTTACGCGCCGGTGTAAGATGAGTCCCTCAATCCTTCAGTCTCGCTTCGATGACAGCCTCTCCGCCCTTCACCCCCTGCCATATCTTCGCCACCTCCAAGCCAGCCGAATTTAAGAGAGCTCTCCATTGCCTCTCGGAGCGCTCCATACCAGCGTGCAGCCCCATCATCTGGATATCCAACGTGGCCGGGAACAAAGGCGTATCCATATCTGGAAGAACGAACTCACTAATCAGTAGCTTGGAGTACTTTTGCTTCATGGCCGCGGCGGTATGGGAAAGGATCTGACGGCAGGAGTCGTCGGGCCAGTCGTGGAAAATAGCGCGGAAATGATATGCGCGGGCGTCTGTTATTGGATGGATCAAAGCAGTTAGTACTTTTTCCGACAGGAGAGACGAATGGTGAGAATTTGTGAAGGGGAGTCAATACGGCGGATAGGCTGAGGCTCGAAGAAATCATGAGCCATGGCTTCTATCCCATTGTCATCTTCTGAGTCGAATTCCGCATTGGCAACAACCTCAGGTAGATCCTGAAGGATCATCTTCCCGGCCAGGTTTGGATAGTTGGATTTCAGTGCTATGAGATCGTGGCCTCGATTGCCGCCCACGTCGACAAGGAGGATACTGCTTTCTTGTTGCAGATTCGAGTCCGAGTCCGGCAGAGCAGATAAAAGTTCACGGTCCACGGGGTATATGTCGAACCAACTTTGCCTGCCTCGTCGACGGGTAGCCATGTAATCGTTGAAGATACGCGAATGCATGGGTGATTTCTGGAGATGGTTCCAGAACTCTGTGCCGGTTGCGTAGGCGAATGCGGATTCGTTCGATTGAGTAGGATTTTGATAGTTTTGAGAAAGCATGCACTCTGGGAACTTCGCGGCCGCTGGGGTGAAGAGATCGAACCTTGACGACGTTTTGTTTGTGTCAGGAGATGCGTTGCAGCTTGGATGGGAATTGTGCCTCACCAAGACTTGAAGCTTGCGATACCTTGAGGCACAGTCATAATATCGGTTTTGGAATTGGCCTGGTATTCTTCCACTCTGGCCTCGGCGCAAAGGCCGAGGGCTACGATGACTCTCATGATACGAACTGCGAGTATGAAAAGACGATACTTTCAGCAGAGCTCTCTCCATGGAGTAAATTTAGCGACTGACCGAGGAAGACGGGATCGGCTCCATGGGGAGCAGCCAGCTCTTGGACCTCAACATGAGCTCCTTCGTTTGCAACCAGCGTGCCGAAGACACCCAGTTCGAGAGCGATCCGGACGCAGGCATTCTGCCATGTCTAGATAGCACGATAATCAATGCTCAAGCGAAACAAGATGTCTCTGCTGGCCGAATACCTGATAGCCGATGCGGTAGATTGTCTCGAAGGGCGTTTCAACCGCCAGCTGTAAACGGCTTATGTCTGCAAGTGTTTCGGCGTGTATTGCATATCCGCCGTCTTGGGTAGTAAGATGTTGCTTGATCTTCTCAACCAGGAGTAAAGCATCGCTCTTGTGGTTATCCATTGTTGCCGGACGGTTGGTGTGGAGTGCATGGTTGGGATTTTAGCAGCGTAAGGTGTGTATTATAAATGCGGCTAACCCTAAGAGGTTTCTACTCCCTAGCTATGAGTCTAGTAACGAGGTGGCTTGCTCTGATGAATCATATAGATGCTTCAGGAGTACTGAGCCTGTGAGCTTGAGCAGGAAAGAGGACGACGGGGTAGCTCGGCGGGTGAAGTCAGCGTGGAAGGCTCCAATCTCCATCCGTCGTTTGCTGCGTGGCCATCAGAGTGGGCGTGGCAACGCACCAGCCATTGGCTTGGGGGCTGATGATCCTGCATGAGCCTATTACGGTGGGTAAAAGAAAGATAGGCTGATAGGTCAGGCTCTTGCACCGTAGTTTTAGCTCATTCTGAATGTCACGGTCGTCGTTTTGATAGGTACGGACTACCGATGGTTTAAGGTTTGAGATTCACCGGAGTAGGTCCGCCGGGTCGACCCGATCCCATTAGCGCCGATGAGACCCGCGGAAGGTCCACTCTTAGGATCAGAGACTACCACTAGCCCTCTTCGGGCAAGCCGCCGTGCTGACGTCATTATCCTGTAAGGTCCTCAGATCCTCAGATACCGTTGTACTCGACAGAGTACTCGACCTTCTCTTGCCTCTTGCCTCCTCCATCTTATCTTTGGCGCTTGGTTGATCTAGCCACACTTTGCCGTAACATTGCATCCTTAGGTTGGCTCGTTGCATTTGCCGATATCGTTCCAACATCAGACCCGCTAGTCTGACATCACTGATCCACCATGAGGTGGCTGCCTTTGCTCAACCAGCTTTTTCACCGTACCTCGGACGAGATGGCCAACAACCACAACCATAACATCACATTGAACCCTCCTCATGCCTCCCACTCAAGCAACCCAACCCCTACGTGTGACCATGGACTCTCCACACTCATCGCTTCTTTACAATCTCTATACTAGTCTCCAAACTGCCATCCGGACCGGCGAGGTTGAGATCGATGGAGACTCCCTCGATATTTCCGCAGTCGTTGCAGTCTCTTGGTACGCCATCTGTTCGAGAGCACAAGTTTGGACGCTGACTAGCCCCTGTATGACAGTCACGGTGTTGCTCCAACCATCAACAAAAGCCCAGCTTTCATCAAACGTATCGACGACAGCGTAGCTCTTGTTGCCCGTCTGATCAGCGAGGGCAACACTATCTATGGTGAGCTACTATGCACCCAACTCGCCGACACGAGTGATACTTACTCGGACCCAGGCGTCAACACCGGCTTTGGAGGCAGTGCAGATACTCGCTCAAGTCAACTGAAAGCCCTCCAGGCAGCATTGCTCCAGCATCATCACTTCGGCGTCCTGACATCGGCAGATATTGGCAAGCCACCGAGTAACCCTTTCTCCATTCCGTCTACGGCCATGACACCCAGTTGGGTCAGAGGGACTATGCTCGTGAGGAGTAACACGGTAGCCCGTGGTCATTCGGCTGTCTCGTTCCTCGCTATTGAAACGGTCATCGCCCTTTTGCGCAGCAACCTGACGCCTATTATTCCACTCCGAGGAAGCATCTCGGCATCTGGAGACCTTTCGCCCTTGTCTTACGTTGCCGGCACTATCGCGGGGAACCCCGATGTCTATGTCCAGACGCCGTCAGGCATTGTATCTGCTAAAGAAGCTCTCGATCGCTACGCCATCGCCCCAATTATTCTCGGACCCAAAGAAGGCTTGGGGTTCATGAACGGCACGGCTGCATCAGGGGCCGTGGCTAGCCTTGCACTGTACGAAGCACACCATATCGCTCTTTTATCTCAGCTGTTGACTGCCATGGCATCGGAAGCCCTTCTTGCGCGCGGGGGCAATTTTGACCCTTTCATCTCTGAAATCCGACCACACCGTGGACAGATCGAAGCGTCAAGGAACATTCGGAACTTCTTACGCGGCTCTCGCTTAGTCCAAGAGGTCTCTACCGGAGGAAAAGGCAACATTGGGTCAGCTCACAACATGCTTTATCAAGACCGCTACGCGATTAGGACATCTCCGCAATGGATCGGACCTCAGTTGGAGGATCTACTACTCGCCCACGAACAGGTGACAGTAGAATTGAATTCCACTACCGACAATCCTCTTTTTGATGTCCCCAACCAAAAACCGCATCATGGGGGGAATTTTCAAGCCACCTCCATTACGTCTTCTATGGAGAAAGCTCGATCAAGTCTTCAGATAATCGGTAAAATGCTTTTCGCCCAGTCATCCGAGCTCATTAACCCAGCCCTCAACGGTGGACTCCCAGCGAACCTAGCGGCCGATGAACCAAGCCTTTCCTACACCATGAAAGGTGTCGACATTGGCATGGCGTCTTACATGTCTGAGCTGGCGTTTCTGGCAGACCCCGTTAGCAGTCATGTCCAGTAAGTCTTTACTCCTTCATTGATCTCACTGGTGCCCCTCAATTCTGCCTTGATGACGTCCATCCGCTCACCGTTGGCTACCACAGATCAGCAGAGATGCACAATCAATCAATCAACTCCCTCGCGTTGATATCCGCCCGATACACAGCTACTGCCGTCGAACTAGCATCCCTAATGTGCGCTTCGTACATCTACACTCTTTGCCAAGCACTTGACCTCCGGGTACTCCAATTCTCATTCTTCCAATCCTTGGAACCCCTTCTTTACAGTGTCAATAAGCAAAGTTTCGGTCCACTTCTGTGCGACCTGGACTTCAGCGAACTCCATTTGGACATATGGGGTCACGTCCAGGCGAACTGGCTTTTGACCGCAAACAAGGATAGTGAGGACCGCTGCACGCACGTGGTCGAATCGACCATTGGCGTCATTGTGAAATCTTTTCTTGCAGCGACTCCCCAGGCTAAGGTTGCTGGAGAGGTTTCATCTGCTGCGCTCACAGCTATCCGCGAGTGGAAGGGTTCTGCCCATAAAACTATTGGAGAAACCTTTGCCAAGGTTCGCGCTTCTTTCTACGAGAAGCAGGATACGGCTGAGTTCCTGGGACTGGGTTCACGGACAATGTACACTTATATCCGCGAAAAGCTCGAGGTTCCTTTACATCGAGGGCTGGAAGATCACCCCGAACCTCATGACGAATACGCTGCCGACGGATCAAAGAAACGAACCATCGGATCAAACATTTCCACCATTTACGAAGCTTTGCGAAGTGGTGAGTTGCATAAGATACTGATGGAGTGCCTTATGGGAGGAGACGCCACTGCCACAACTTCTTCGCACGTCGACTTTGATGAGCGGAATGGCGTCGGCAACGGTGTAGCATCCAGCGTGGTGCCAGTTGCCGATATTCGCAATGGTCAAACATCTTGAAGCAGTCTTTGCGAGTACTCGGCCGGACGAGGCCTGTGGCTGTAGAGGCGAAGCGTAGGCATTCCATCTTACACGTAGCGATAAGGAGTAACACACTATAATGGGATTAGAGAGATCTGCAGTGCCTAGATAGAATTGGGATTACAGGTCGAAAGGCGCATAGAGACAAGAAATATTAGCTGTCCAATCCTTAATAGTATTAGAATCGTCGATGAGTCGGAAAGGTAGCCTAAGCTGCACGGGCTCTTGCCATGTCCAGGTTGCATCCAATACGATGTCCTCATGTCTATGTTCGCACCTCCCCGACTCCATCCAGGCCGCAAACTGACATAAGACGTGTGATGTGCCGTCCGAGTAATCGCACTACATCTTTGGGCTACCACTTGCGAGCTTGATGAGTGAAAATGACATCTAGTGTTCATATTCCACTTTTGGGATTGCCTAATATTGACGGCGGTCCATCGCTCGCAACGACTAGTACCGTGTTTTGACCTCAGACACTCTCACCTTGGCATTTTCCTTCCGTCGAACAAGCCAGAAGGGATAAGTCATGGGCTCTTGTGATGTCAACACTCCCTTGTTGTCCGGAGATAAGGGGCTTGATATCTCCAAATCAACTCATACCCTTCGCCAGATCCAGATCGAATCTATACAACGATGTCCCGAATGAACGGCTATTGTGTCACGCCATCAGCCACGCAAATCAATTTCCCCCTTACAGAGTTCTGGCCCAGACAGAGATGGAAAAGATTACCTGCAATGGTTCTACTGGCAATGAAAAATCCCATCCAAGAATCTCGCATCGTACTTGACCCAAGGGGGGATCATTAAGGGCAATGCTATCGTCGCAGTGATCGATAGCTATGCCGAATGGGCTTTGTGTTTCTGGCAGACTGGCAATCTTACTATTGTCAGCAGAACCAATGAGATACAGTATATCTGGAGCGCTTTGGAGAGAGAGGACCGGGGCGCTGGTCGCCAAGAATGAAGCAATTTTCAATCTGCTTTCTGGGAATGCTCTGTCTAAGATGGGTGACAGCAGCATCAAACTAATCTTAGGCAACATCGGGAATATGGGGTGGACTGCTTTTGACAACGCACTGGCGAAGCCTTGCCTACCCAAAATTCCTGCCGTTGAATGTGGTATGCAAGATACCGTTCTTATAGTCCTCACGAGAGACACAACTGCTCTTCCCAAAGGGTGCTCACATTCTAACAACACCGTCGCTTCCGCCTGCGAAAGGCACAGGATGATATATTCACTGGATGAAACTCGCGATTCGTGCAATCACATGCCGCTGTTCCATCTCGCGGGAGTTATAGGGTCGCTCTGGGCTTGCGCGCACAAAGCGATCTTGATGTACCCGAAAAAAGCAGTTGACGCCCTCGCAACCCTGGAGGCCATAGATGGAGAGCGCCGCACGGATAGCGCCTGGTATCAAGTGTGCTGTGCGCGTTCATAGACCACCCAGCGCTGTCGAGCCTGGATTAAAGGTCCCTCCAACTGATTAAGCTTGCTGGCCACGATGCCATTGGATCCCATGCTGGTGCCTGTTCAGAGATTCTTCTTGCTGACACTGTAATGGATGGCTTCGGCATGACCGAGACAAGTTGCACGACCGACATCTTCGCGTGGAAGGAGGGTGTCTGCAAAGACTTTGAGCCCTGTCCCGTTGGCTGCGTCGCTCCTAGTGCCAAGCTCGGATCCCTGCTCCGAACTAGCACAACGTTCTTGCAGGAGGAACTATCGGAGAGCTACATCAAGGGGGGAGACACTATTTCTGATCGGTACACCGGTGGTGGTGGTGGTGGTGGTGACCATGGCAGCTTCTATTCGGATAAGGCTGGCACTTGGCACGTTTCTGGGGACCGGGCTTTCATGGCTGGAGCGGGCGAGATCGCTGTCCCGGGTCGTTACAAGGACATCATCAATCGAGCAAGAGAGAACATTTCCCCTTCAGTAATAGAAAGGGTGCTGATTCGGATGGAAGGTACCCAAACGTCTCAATTCATTGGTGTCCCGCATAAGGTTGCCGGAGAAGTGCCAGTGGCCATGATCAAGATGACCAAAGATGCGACGATCTCCAAGAGTCTAGTCCATAGACGCGTGGCGAAGGATTTGGGCACAGCTTTCGCTCTGGAGAGAGTGATAGACTTGAGGGAGCTTGCCATTAACCGGGGCCGTATGACTGCCACCGGTCAAGTGCCGAGGGTGGATGTCAGGAAGCTGGTAACTGATTATCTGAATCTCGAAATCAAACAATTTTAGCCCAAGGACCGACTGCTGCAGCACAGACTTGTATCTGGACCCACCTCACCTGCATACCGGAGAATTAGATATCCCCTACCATGTCACTAGAAGGCCTTGTGGACAGCGTCACTGTGATGCGTTTCCGGTGTCAGGTGAAAAGAGGGCTGGGCAAGACACTTAGCCTGGAGGTGCTTAACGCGGTGACTACTATTTTAGAATAAAGCACTCTCCTTGATCTTCAACAGGAAAACTTACTACACAGCGACGAGTCTTGGCCCGTACGTGCAACTGAGGGAACTCCCGCTTTGGAAGACGTGGTGTACGCCCCCGGGAGTCAAACTATGTTTGTGGACATCTGGCGGACAACTCTGGAGAAATTGCAAGGACTGGGGCTCTCTTAGGACGATGTCGAGGAAGTCCTACCAGTGTACGAATTCTCCAGGCCTGGCGTACAGGCGTCAGCATCATCTTCGGGCTTACTTTCCTATCTGTAAAAGCAATTGGAGACTAGTCCAGTGTGCATGGAATATTGCGAACCGTTTTGATCGCAGCTCCCTCAATTGAACAATAATGGATGATGGCAAGATCCAGCAAGCGTTGGTCTAACCCATGGTCCAAGATGGTGGAACGTTACATACGCCAGGAGATCTATTGTCCCTCGACTTGAGTTATCCAGAAGATAATGGTTCCAGACACTCGTAACCAGTGCCATTGTTCTATAGCACGATTTGCCTCATCGAAGCCACTCAGAGCGCTGGCTTCGTTGTGCATGGAGACCTCTCAGCCTTCGATGCTCATTCCATTCAATCACATCTCACGGAAGATCTTACAAGAGCTTTGGCCCGTCCAGACTTACCACTTCGACCACGACCTAAGTATAGCCTTTTCGTTAACTCATATTACAGATATTGTACCTCTACTCTTGCTGGGCTGAACCTCGAGTATCGCTTAGCCCAGCTCCGTAGTATTTCCCGGCGCCGAGGGGGTCTTTGGCCTCCAAAAACATTTGGGTCAGTTAACGGGCCCCCAGTACGCAAAGCCCACCCTCTTTTCCTCAAAGGCAACACCACCCCCGACCTGATCTGAATCACCAAGCACATCAAAATCGATATGGCCAACAACCAATACCTCACCGTTCACAAGATCCCCCACATAATCGCCATCAAAGCCGCCGTAGCCTTCTTAAATACCGAACAACCCCGCCACCGGGACGCCATTTTCGACAACCTCCGGAGGGCCGCTCATAGCCTTTCCTCGACCACCATATCGCTGATCGCCTCCCAGACATCATGGATATGCCCGGCGTCACCATCGAGTGGTCCGTCCACAGCTCATATCTTGGCCCCTCAAACCCCGTTTCTACCCTCCTCAACGACATGGATGCCGACCAACCAGCACAAAGCGCTCACGTCCATTGCCCCGTCCTCGCCATCCGTGAGCGCCTCCCCCCTGAAGATGCCCTTTTACTCTCGCAGGACTATCCGGGCCGCCAAACGTTCTATTACAGTCCTGTGATTACGCAAGACCCCAGTGCGCTGGTGCGAAATATCCAATGTGCAGGCAATGGGTACGTTTCGATCACATGGTGGTGTGATATGGTATGGTGGATGCAGAGACGGTGCAGATGCGGATTACGTGGAATGAGGAGCTTCTCGGACTACAGGATGCGGAGCGGGCAATGGATGGGTTTGAGAGGAATTTGAGATGGACTGTGGATGGAAGGAAATGGGAGAGGACGGTGGGGGAGTGTGGGAAGTCGGTCTTAGGGGATGACTTCTCTTCTCATTGGTTATTTGATTGACTATGTACAGTCACCGTTATTACGATTACGGTTTGATCAGATATTTACCTTTTAGACTTGGACATATTATGGTCTCTTTTACCTTGCCTGGCAAGTCAAGACTTATATTATGTTATAACCTTACCAATATTATCAGTAGCTTCTTCTCTATAGCTTCCATGTCGCTATTTCATTGATCCCCAAATGAGAAAGAACAAATCACTGGTACAATATAGGGGCCGAGGGAGTAGACCAGCAAACGAAGGGATGTTGTCGGTCTGTAACAATTTCTCCTACGCCAATCTGAATCACTTAGACAACCTATGAATATTTTGGTAAGAGCAAACGGGTGTGCTATTATGAAGAATCCAGCACATAAACACTTCATTCTTGCTTGACTTGCGAATGGCTCAGTGTACAGAAGTTTCGTCATGCGGATTTTGCCTACGGCTTCGTAACGGCTCTATTAATAAAACTGCCCGATCCTATTTGCACAGATGCTTTCCAATTATAATCAAAGACTTTTACGCGAAGAAAAATTGCAAGTCATCGAGTCTTTACAACCATCCAGACCTCAACTCGCCCTCGAATCATTCCGCCGCTGTCCCGGTTCACTATCAGAGATATACAACACCCCCTTTCCCTCCGGCAACACCACTCTCCGCTCCTCCCCCTCCCCCTCACCCATCCCCTCACCACCCACCCTTAACGCCCCCCCTGGCACACTATCCCACCTCTTAACCTCCGCAAAAATATGCCCCTCACCCGGAAACTCCAACCCAACCTGGCCCTTCTCAATCAAACAATTCCCATACACCGCCTTGGCGGCATCCACGACATCGGCCAACATAAACGTATCCACCTCGCTCGGATCGCCACCGGAATCGACGACGATGGCGCAAGTGGCGGGCGGATGCGCTTCGTGAACGAGGTAGTACCACCGGGGGAGTTTTTCGGTGCGCGCGGCGGTGGGGAGGTGGCGGCCCCAGCGTTTGGCGCCGATGTCGGGGGGCATTTTGGAGAGGTGGTTGAGGCCGAGGATGAGGGCTACGCAGTCGACGCGGGTAGGGAGGAGATGGGGGGGTGGGAAACATACCCAGGCGGTGGAGAGGGTGGGGAGGAGGAGGAGAATGGGGTATAGAAGATGGGCGATCATAGCGGGATCTGGTTTGAGGGACAGATGACAGATGACAGATTTAGAAGATGCTAAGGTTCCAATGTGGGCGTGGGGTCTACAGCAGGAGCTTTTATTGGTGTCGGTCGTCCACGATTCGGCAAAATGTTTTATGAGTGTGGCTGCGGGTGTGCGGGAGGGCGCTCGGTGGGGGGGAAGAGCGCGAATTATATCTTGCCGACGTTTGATTTTGAGAGATATAGTAAGAAGCGATCTGCGGCAGATGCGATTGTTGGACTGGATCACCACCACTGTAGACCCTGTACACAACCGAAGCATTCGTTACACCATTTTGAACGCGTGTACCGAAAATCTGTTGCTCAAGAGATTGGTATTGTTATCGTGATTGTCGCAGACAGAAAAAGGAACATAGAGATACTCCATGATACGTGGGCACTCCCGCTTCTGTCATCATAGAATAGATTGCTGTCCTTTGTGACCCTACTATCGGTCTCGGCTTATAGTTATTTCGTTTATGTCGGCATGCCGCTGGCTATTCAATGCACGCCCACTCGTACAAATGCCTATCTCCTGGTTCACCTTCGGACGTGAGAAAACCGTAGGATTTGAGGTCGTGACGCTGTAGATCGCCTCAAACTTAGACATGGCATATTGATACGATTGCTCCTATGTCGGCGGTCTTTTGGGTACTATGAACATGGTAGGCTCACAGCGTGGCTACCGGCCCAACGAATAATCAGTAGTTTTGGTTCTCAACAGCAAGATAGCAGTCGACCGACAGCATGGGTCCAGCATGGTTCGGGCGAAATATCTAGCAGAGACGGAGAAGTATTTGGAAAGAGAAGGGCTGAGAAAAGAATGTGAATCTTACAGCAATCTGTGAAGGAAAGCTTGCAAATGTGGAGGGGAAAGCTAATATCAACGATAAGACGTTTTCACATGGATGTTTACTCAGGTCAAGGGATTCCTATACCGGCAAGATAACACCAGCATCTTCTCCCCCTCGTTCTCTCGATGGTCATGCCAATCAGTACAAGGATATCGCCTACTTACCACGCCCCTGTTAGTGGGCTCAAACAACTAGATAAAGCCCAAGAAGATCTCATACTCATCGCTCCTGGAGCATGATCTCGATTCCCGGTCTTGGAGAAACAATAGTAGTATAGCTGAACGTCAACTCAGCTTTCGGATCCGCCAGCTTAAAATTGTACTTCGTGAGTAGATGTACGAAAAACTGCTGCATAACCGCTGACGCATACCAGCGTCCTGGGCTACATACAATCACCATCAGCTATCAGACCAGCACTAACGCCAAGAAATCGAAGACGGGACCAGGCTTACCAGGGTTTGGCCGCAGCGCCCCACAAATAGAAATGCGGTTTCAAGTCCGTGAATTTCTGAATCGCGCCATTGCCCTGGTCGCCGCCGGACTCGCTTGCGAAGCGGAAAGGCAAGAATTCGTCTGGGCGGTCGTAGTATTTGGAATCCCGCATGACGGCTTGCTGGGGCACACAGATCACGTTACCGGCTGGGACGTGGGATCCATCGGAGAAGGTGAAATCTTTGAGGACTTTGCGCTGAACGGATACTACACCCGGCTCAGAGATCTGTTGGACATGGGGATACAGAGGTATATGAACGTACGAGAGTCCAGCGGATCGTGACGGGCTGTTTCGCGCAGGAAGCTTTCCAGCAGCGGTAAGTGTTTGTAATGATCTGTTGTTGGGAGCTTCAACATAGTCTCGACTTCGTCGATGAGGGGCTTTGTGTATTCCGGATGTTCACACAGTCTGAAGATGGAGAACATAAGAAGCTAGTGCAGTCGCGTGTCAGTTCTGTATTTGAACCCAGTCCTGTGAGGTGTCTCACTACTGGCAATTGATGCGCGGACGCAAAGAACACCGAGATAACTTGCTGCACAATTCGTTTCACAGCTCGTTGGTCTTTAGTCGTAGATGCTTCTATGACCCAGGTGATTCCATCACTCTGCGATAAATTAGCGACGTGTCAACAGCTTGGTTCTTTTGGACCTACCGGAATCTCTTTTTGGCCTGCCTCAATATCGCGTAGCCGCTCCGCGACTTCAACGGTAAGATAGCTTTCAATCTTCTTCATCGCACCACCTAGCGCCAGAAGTCCTGGGACAAGCAGTCTAGCTGAGTCAGTAAAGCCTCGATGAATACCTTATGACCACTTACTTGTGCGTCCAGTGAGGAAAGTAGTGTGAAGTGAGCATAGCAAATAGTGCTTGGCGGTGATACCCCCGAGTGGCTTGGAAGAAATCGTGATTCTCCGCTGCAGCCATCAGACTTTGACGAGTGACAGGACGGTCATGCACCAAACTTACTAAGGCGTTCTCCGAAAATGATCTTGTTGTTGACTCGAAGGCTGATCTCCTCCGAGAAATGATAGGTGTTGATAGGCTTCCACCCTGAAGATTGTTACCACTGATCAAGAACGGCCCCTTCATGGACAAAATCAAGTATACCATCTAAAGCCAATCTCCCGTCATTCATACAAGTGTAGAAGGCTTGATCAATTGCCACTTGTATTCGTGGTCGTAAGTTTGGTATATTTGACCGAAGCAGGGTCTTTAACACCCGTATCGGGACGGCGTCGTGAGGATCAATGGGCCCCATCTCGAATCCTGCGAAAGTGTGTTTTACCTTGAGCCTCTAAATTGCAGAAAGGTTAGTTCTAGTTCGATTTTGCTTGAGGGCTTGGGTGGGACTAACATCTTCCATAGCTTGATGGAAGGACAGCTGATCTATCGGACTGTTTTCGACTTCTCTGATCTGGTCTTCGGACGTAACGAAGACAAGATGCCCCTCTCGAGCTGGTATAGCAAACGGTTTCGATAGGGACTGTCTCCTTTCAATAATGATACGAGGCTGGAGATTTCTGGACCAACCTGCTTATAGCCTTCCAGAATCAATTCAGGCGCTTTGAGTATAAACCATAGACTGCTCCACCACTTGCCGAACATCAAGGACGGGCCATGAATCTTAATATTGCGCTGGAACATGGTCAGTGGTAACTCCAGTGGTCATATCTGGGTCGTATATAGGTATTGCTTACTGGTTTCTTCCAATACATCCAACTCGCAAACAGAACATCTTGGCATATCACCGTCACAACGCACAGACCGAGCATGTACCACCATGGTGGCACGGACACAGAACCAATATAGCCAAGTAAGTCGGATAGCATATTGATGATTGGTGTGATCCGGCTCGTGAAGCACTTGTCCAACGACTGTGTGTTGGTGCACAGAGAGCAATATGTCTTCAGTCAAATTCACTCATACGTGTAGCAGGGTAAAGGTTCGAAAGTGTACTGCAAGACAAAGCGGAAAGATGGCGACATGCTTTCCCGGGGCCACAGTGACGTTTCCCTGTCGTCGCGAGATCGATCGATGCTGCGACCTACCTGGATGAGAATAGTCAAAGCTAATGGTGATCCTTCGAATTGAGCCGCAATCGAGCATAGAGGCTGTGCACCAGCAAAATTTCGATTGCTGACTGCGTCCGGAAGGATGCACGGAGTCAGGATTGTCTGATCAGTGAGTACATTGGCCAACAGGGCTGTCATTGGTACCGCCTCGTAGGCCAAGGATCTAGGCAGGGAGCCAACAAGATGTGCTCGCGATACAAATGCATCTGTTAAGCATTCCTCGTCTCCAGTCTGACACTGATGTCTTACCGCAAGGATTCGGATGGCGTCATTGAAAACGCCCCAACCCGCTACTGTTCCTTGCAGCCAGCTGGTCCGTTATTACATGCTTGTTTCGACGGCCGAAGCTTGCGGATGAGTGGGAGGAGCCAGGTAGCTGAGCAATCTGGAAGGTTTCCAGTTGCAAGATCCCTTTGCCAACGATCGGCTTGTCTTGGTGATGGCATTTTAGCATATGCGGCTGAACAATGGCGGGACTTGCTTCCTGATAGATTGGAATCTACAAAGTCATGCGGCGTAGCTGAATAAGGTTCGGGCTGGGTGGACTCCTGGTCTGTGTGTACGACATAAGGCACCCCGCGCCCGATCTCTGCCGCTCAGCTGCCAAGTAAGGATCAGCGGACAAGCGGGACAAGCCGGGGAAAGGGGCTTATAAGTGATGCCAGTTGGGGGCGGGCTTGATCCTGGCATCCACACCTGTTGGACGCTTTGCGAACCAGATCTCACTTCACCTGCTGTTTTGCATAGCCTACTTCAGCTGGATGTAAGATCTGTAAAGGTGTCGATAGGAAGTAGACGGCTGTTTCAGCAGTCATCCAGCTGAGTCTTTGGAGACGGCAATGATCTGTCGCCTTGGTCCTCTTGGAACGATGCAGAATTCACTGGTCTCAGTACCCCCGAAATTGGCTCTGTTGGATTCTCTGGGACTCAATATCTCACAACCAGCTTGGAGTTTCTACCAGCCACCCTGTGGTGCCGGCAACAATCTGCTCGCAACATGCTGTCTTTCCCTCCCGCAAAGCTGCCTGACATCTATCATGAGGGCCCTTCACACATCAAGTTTTGGATTAAAGTCCTGTGCATTGGCAGCGTGGTATCAGCTATCTGGACGAAAGCTTCCTCCGTACACTCCATCGTGGATGGGTTCCAGTGGGAGGACTGTATGCGACCTCTTCTTGAACCAGCAAATAGTGACCTGGCTAATCGTCTAACAGGTGCACTTGTTTTGGCTCTTGTATATCTCTCAATCCCAGACGGACCTCGAGTTTGAAGGCTGACACCTTGTATCATAGGCGTTGTTCCTGAATAGTCGACGAAGTGCCACTTGTGTTGTAGTGTAATGCTAGGAGTGAGGCACCCTTTGATGACTCCATAATTTTTGAGCTCTTCGCATATGGCGTGTTTTGGGCATTGGGGCTAGAAGGGGGCCGGACTGAAGCTAGATCGGTCGTCCTTGTTCAACGGGGATTGGGTGCCAGAATAAGGCATTACTCCTGTAAAACACAGATCCTGAGATAGTACCTAGCCTTCCACAGCTAGGCTGTGACATCTGACTTGCATCCTTGCGTACTTTTGAGTCCCCTAGTTTGGAAAAGCGGTGGATTACGTCTGCGTGTTTTGCTTATGTCGGTACTGGCTTGTCAGCGCGGCGGGTCTTTTCACTCCTTTACTATAGACTCTTTGTCTTACTCGAAAGATTCCCATATCACATAGCTTGATATCCCATACACAACCTCACAATGATTTGGCATCTAAGCTCTGCCATTACGGCAGCACTATCGGCAGATCGCAGTAGCTTCGCTCATCATACAATGATGACTCTAATAGCTACTGTGCTGATACTCTGTTTTTGGCGTCTGTGGAAGTTCACGATATATGGTTACTTCCACCCAAACAGTCCGAAGGAGCTACCGTACTGGACTCCATGTACGTGTAGTCGTTGGCAAATGCTGTCTCCCGGCTAACGTTTTCAATAGTCATCGGTATCTGCCATCTTAGTATCTTTCCTTGAGTCTAGACTAATTTTATTGTCTTAAGGACATGGCCTCGGCTTCTTTAGCAGCTCTCATAACCTTATTGAAAGGGGACTGTACGTACTCCAAAATTATGATGCTGCACGGTGCCCTGGTAAAGATCAGCAGAGTCTAACCCATTTTATTTGATACAGCGACTACGTCGGACGGACATACGAGCCTTTCGCTCTCCAGGTCGGCCCTGAGATGCTTTACATCATCACTGCACCGAAAGACGTTGCAGAAGTATTCAAGAAGGCGGACGTACTGGGATGGGATGGCCACCTCAACCAAATATTCTTGAACTTTGGAATGAATCCAGAGTCTCTGAAGCAGGCCTGGCTGAAGCCAAGTCAAGCCGACGCACGATATTTGGGCATCAATCCCCAACAGCTGTCACTCATTCGCCTGGTCGAGAGGATATACGCCCAACAACTGCTTCCAGGAGTTCACATGGACGAAATCGGCTCGAGTTTTGTGACAGCACTCCATGCAGCTTTCCGCTTGCCGAATCTCGAGATATCCAGCGTGAGAGCGGATAACGGCTCTAGAGCATTCTCTCTCAGGACCTTATGCCAGTATACCCTGCTAGAGGCCGGAATATACTCCTTCTTTGGGAAAACCATCATGGAGATGGACAACAACATCATCCCAAACCTGCTAGCATTCACAGACAACGCCTGGATGCTCTTCTATGGACTGCCCTCGTTTCTGGCTTCCGGCGTGTTGGTTCCCCAAAATGCAGTGCTCGAGACGTTCCAGCGATTTGCAGATCTGCCAGAAAACCTTCGCAACGATCAGTCCTGGAGCGTACAGCAGGTGCTGATCGCCCAGGAATGCGTTGGGATGGATACGAGGAGTAAAGCGTGTATGCTTGCTATGATATTGTGGGCGTAAGCTCTGCTCGTTCTCATTGTATGCGTGGTAGCTGACGATGCCAGCGCCAACTCGAATGTCAACAACGCAGCTTTCTGGGTGCTGGCACGTATCCTTTTCGATGAACAGCTTCGCGAGACCGTCAAAGAGGAGGTCAATGCCGCATGGAAATCAGAGCATCTGGACGTCAAGTTCCTTTGTGCAAATGCAACTGTCCTTGACGGGACCTTCCATGAATGCCTCCGCCTCTCTGCTGGCGCTATGATGGGTCGAAAAGTACTCGAAGCCACCCAAATCGGCGACAAAATCCTGAAGCCGGGTGGAACGGTGCTGGTCCCCAGTCGGCAGCTACATTCCAATGCGAATGTCTGGGGAACAGACCACCAGCAATTTTCCGAAACGAGATTCGCCAAGAACGGAAGTCTTGTCAGACACGCGTCATACCGACCCTTTGGAGGCGGAGTAAGTCTTTGCCCTGGACGCAAACTTGCCAGGGAGCAAGTCTTCACCTTGGTTGCTATTCTCATCCACCGGTTTAACGTCAAATTAAGCCAGGACAAGAAGCAATATTTCCCGCAGCTCAATGTTAGCACTCCCGCGCTTGGTGTGACAGGCCCAGCCAAAGATATGGACGTCTATGTGGAGCTGAACCAGGTCGAAAAGAGCACCTGATCCTTTCTGGCAAGGAGTGATAGGCTCGTACGCCTCGTCCGCCGCATCCGGAGGTTGTATGAGCAACAAATGTCTTTTGGAACCAGTCGACTCTGGCAAAGCATGCTACTAATTCAACTACCCCCACACGTCCGACGTTCCTGATACAATTCAAATCGCAATTGAGGGTGTGCAGCAGTCATTACATCGATAGGATTTCGTTTTCAAAATTGCTGAGCTGTCATTACGGATCATGGGCAGAGCTGAATGCACTCATTCCGCTAGTGCTTATGGTCTGATCCTGCAGGATTGCGTGCATCGCAATGTCGATCAAACTCTAAATTGTATGTCATGGGTGTTTCATACGCTCAGCCCTCGCTTAGGCAACCACACTCAGGCGCACGAATGATCAAAGCGTCTTCACAAGGATTGAAGGATCGAAAGTGGCGCTGTACATGCACAGTCCGAAGCGCCAGCAGATGACCAGGAAAGCACAACAATCGGTGTACTTCGTAGGGTTCAAATGCTGGAAGGAGGCACAATACATGCGACGGGCAGACGTTGCTCGGGTGGTCGTCCGAGATAGTGCAGCCAGCTCCCTTGAAAACTCTGGCAAAGCACTGTCATACGATATCCTCTGAGCATCGGAAGTGCTCGCTATCTCCTGTTTACTGGCATTGATTGTCAACAACCCAATCACTAGAGTTCAGATCTTCATACCAGGAACGCAATCTGTGAATATATTCTTACCGTCTCAACTGTCCGTCTTTCAACAGCCGAATGGGTCCCAGTGCACAGATGATGAGGGTGGAACAGCCCGTATTCCTGGTCGGTATTTGCGATCAAATTTATCTGAACACAGTCTGACTGGATTATAGGGCCTGATATGGGCTGGGTTTGCCATCGCAACCATCTGTTGCGGCCTCCGGTGTCTGGCTCGTATTCGAACTTTCAAGAAATTGCTTGTCGATGATTATTTCGTCTTGTTGGCCTTATCGCTAGTCTTCGCCAGTGCCATTACATGGCAGATCTTCGCGCGACGTATGTACTATGTCATGAGGGTATCGGTTGGCTTGGAGATGCCGGGTGGGGATTTTGCCCAGGTTGCTGGAAGCTATTTCAAGGCCACCCTTGCTATCATTATTCTCTTCTATTCAGCACTTTGGTCGATTAAAATCTCTTTTCTTTTATTCTTCAGACGCCTCGGCAACAATGTACAAGGACAGAGGCGAATATGGTGGCCCGTACTTGGAGTCACCGTTGCAACGTACTTCGCTTGTATCGGGTCTATCCAGTATGCGTGTCTCGTGTCTTCGTTCGAGTACCTTGCTGCCAATTGTGCAACCTCGGCTGCAACATCATTCCAGCAGATTACGCTGAAGCTGAACTGTGCTTGGGACGTGATCACGGACTGTCTGAGTAGGTTCACCTAATGCTCCGGGTACCGTGCTAACGAGTTGCAGTCATGCTTATACCATTTAGTATGCTTAAGGGCGTGCAGATGAAATGGCACCGGAAGGCCGCGCTCGGCGCTATCTTTTCTCTCGTGGTCATTACGATGGTATTCGCTATCATCCGTACAGCTCTTGTGGGTTCAAGCAATACGACTCAGCCTGACAGCTCTTGGTTGTACCTGTGGAGCGCGATCGAGGCTTCCATCGGTACGTAATGCTCAAGCGAGCAACGACTGAGACTGACTGCTCTACGTTCAGCCATTATCGTCGCGTGCCTTGCTACCTTTCGCAATCTTTTCTCGCGCGAGAGTAGCCGTCCGCGAATCGAAAAGGCGGCGGCGCCGGGCTCCTCCAACTTGTTCCTGCGCGGAAGCGGCAGGCGAATCAAGATGTCGGATGTTTTGGATTCGCTAGCATCCAGACCAGACGACGGCCACTCGGGATATCAGCAGCAGAGCGAAGCCACGAGCGATGCGCAATCGATCGTTGACAACCACAGCCACGGTACACACAGTCTGTATGAAATTCCCCGAGCAGCATAGTCAAGGAAGTCGGGTGTCTGTTGGGTGGAACAGCTGGCCGCCAATTACCTCTCAGTCACCACTAGTGGGTCTGGTTGGCGTTGGGCAAAGGGACGGTACTGCGATCCAAAATCGATGAAGGTAATTGCAAGGACAGGTCCGAATTGTCCGAAGAAGTATCGGCGGTCAGCCGTAGGCATTTTTAGCAATCCTCGTAGCTAATGTTAGATAAAGTACAGTCACGATCGAATCCGTCAACCTTTTCCGGGATGGCAACACGCGTGGATGAGATGAAATAACCAAATGCGATGTTTGAAAATTTGCCCAAACTCAAAGAAAAGAGGCTAGGCCAAATTGAGGGTTGGTGGCGGCTATCTGTGCCGTAGCCGACGCACTAAAGATCGCCAAGAAACCCAACGTCGTGGGAAGGATCCTGCAGTCAGGGAGGCTGGAGGAAATTGGCTGCCTGATTGCCTGCCCGCGATTTTGAGACTTCTCCCAGCCCGGTGCAAACAATCAGACAAAAAGGGATCCTTTGGTCCCATTTGTATCCACAACAGTGAAGGTGGAGTAGTAGCTTCCTTCTCCTGCCCTTACCTGACCCTGCCCCCTAGTGACCCCTCGTCACAGAGATCCGTACTGTCCTGATTGATTCTTGTGTACGAGTTTCCGAGATCTCGATGTCTTATTCGCTTTTTCTGGGTGTGCCCATCGCTCTTTTCCTGAGCATCGTGCTCTATCTCTTGTATGGACTTCTAGTAAACTACACCGCAGCCCGGAAGACTGGTCTCCCTCTTATTGTCCTACCCTTCGACTGTGGACACCCATTGTGGTTAATCAGCGACAGGAAGGTTGCGCAATTGGTTCGACGTTTACCTTTTGGCTCGGGGACCTTCACCAGGTTCAATTGGCGAGGATGGGAGATCTGGGATCGCTACCGAGCTCACCAACAGCTTGGCGATGCCATCTTCTTCGTGACGCCGGGCAAGAATTATCTCCAGCTGTGTGATGCGGAGGCTGTTTCGGACATCTTTCAACGTCGGGGTGACTTTCCTCGGCCACCTGAGTCCACGGGTAAGATACCCACACGGACTACTCAAAGAGCACTTCTAAAGATTGACTAGAAATGCTCAATATCTTTGGACCAAACGTTGGCACAGTAAGTCGACCTCCACCCTTTCGAAGGTTAGATCGCTGATTCAACAGACGGACGGACCCCAATGGCAAAGACATCGCAAGATCACAGCTTCATCTTTCAACGAGCAGGTCAACGAACGCGTTTGGATGGAGAGTATACAGCAATCCACCAATTTGATTCAATACTGGTCTGGCAAACCCTCCATCAACAGCGTGGCCGTAGATACCCGAACTGTATCGCTCCATGTCATGTCGGGAGCCATCTTCGGGAAATCTTACCCCTTTCGAGGTGCTGACCAAGATATTCCAGCAAGCAGGGAGGACTCTTCAAGCTACGGCGAAGCTCTGAAGATAATTCTTGATCGTTGCATACCATTGGTCGTGCTCGGGCGGAAGAATTTGAATAATCCATGGCTTCCGAGAAAGCTTCGAGAGCTCTATCAAGCTACACTCGTTTTCCAAGCACATATGACCGAGGCTTACGAAAGCGAGAAGGAAGCAATGATGCGCAATGACAAGCTGGAGAATAACCTTATCAGATCTCTCGTTCGTGCTTCGCTGGCCAACGTCGACCAGAAAGGAAATGCAGCTGGAGCCCACCACGAAGGTTTGACAGAAGAAGAGGTATATGGCAACGTATTCGTTTTCAATTTTGCGGGACACGATGCAACGGCCAACTCCCTCGCAATCGGCATTTGTCTGTTGGCAACGCGGCCCGATGTCCAAGATTGGATTGCAGAGGAGATCAATGCCGTTCTCGCCGGCGTCAACTCCGCGAAATCTTCCTATGAAGATACGTTCCGTCGTCTCCCGCGCTGTCTCGCAGTAGTAGTAAGCAAATTTTCAGCTGTTTCAGTTCAAAGCCATCTGACACCCTCGCTAGTTCGAGACCGTACGTCTCTACACCGCCGTCGCAATAGCCAAATCCACCGGCTCCAGCCCGCGGCCATTGAAACTAGGTACCGACACCGTCATTATCCCAAAGAACACAGTCGTCATACCGAACTATTCCGCCTTGCACACACATCCCCGCTATTGGGGCCAAGATTCCCTCGACTTCGAGCCTTCGCGATGGATTACCTCGGGTCCACCCGTTCCCGCGACCAACGGCCAGCAGGCCTTATCAGCACATCCCATAGAGCACTTGAAAGAGCCGCCCACACGCAATAGTCCCTTCGTCGGCTGGTCGGGCGGCGCGCGCAGCTGTCCAGGGCGAAAGTTCGCGCAGGTCGAATTCGTAGGCGTGCTGGTGGGGCTGTTTCGGGACTTCAAAGTGAAGCCCGTGCCGTTGAAGGGAGAGGATGATGATATGGCGAGAGCGAGACTGCTGGAGCAGATAAGGATGGATACTGGAATGAGGCTGCTTTTGCAGATGCTGCATCCGGAAAGGGCGGTGTTGGAATGGAGAAGACGATAGCTGTGATGTTGACATTGGTGACCGTTTTTCCGACATGTATCATTAATACTACCAAACGGACATGGAGCAAATATCAGACGAGCCGAAATGATTGCATGTCCGCGGGCGTGATTTTAGATCATCTAACCCTGTATAGCACTCGTGGCTCCAAACTCCAACCCGTTCGTATGTGGAAGCGTCACACAAATTGGACACGAGCATACGACCAGCGTAACCCGGTAGACCTTTGTCCGGGTCAATTTCCCCCGTATGCTTCTTGTCCCATCCGACAATAACTAAGCAGACGACATTGATGGTGGCTGGCAAAGGAATGTCTGGTTCGTAGCCATGCTTCGGTAGTCGACTGTTCTTGGTCTCGAAGTGGCTATATTTGTTTCGCTTCAGCGTTGCGGGTAAGAGCGTTCCGCGTAAGTATAAGCCATTCTGTTGAGGACTTGGATCATTTATCAAGTGGATCGTTGGGTTATCTCGATCGGTACTGCAGGACTTTGGCAACACTGATACGTGACAAGCGATCCTCGAAATTTCTCACACACGTGGTTGAGCTTCGCCTCTGAAGTGACATCGGTTGTAGGGTCTAATGGAACCGGGTGAGACATGTTGATACAGCTCACGGCGATTGGATGTAGCTGAAACAAGTAGGTCTGAGAATTTGATTATAGGGTCTTGATAACCGTGCCCCCCTACCTGGCTGCGCGTGCCCCCTTTGAGTCATAAGCGCGGGCCAAGGTACTTTGTCTACAGTGACGACACCACCGCGCGGCAAGTACCAAATGCCGCTCTGCCTACTTAACGCAACAACCTTAGTCTCGCAACAATACGGGAGTGCTACATTAGCTACGCAGGGTTCCTTACCCAATTATAAGTACTTGTCTATACCTGCATGCGATATACCAATCTACTAAATATATAAATATTAAAGCCATATATTAACTATTATATATAAATAATAGTATTTTAGCTTTTTCGCGATAGAGGCGATGGAGGCGATATAGGTTAAGGAAGAAGGAAGGTAAGATATAGATATTAAAAAGGATTTAGGCGAAGGTCTCCTGAAAGCGGGGTAATTCTAGCGGCAGCGAGTAAGAGGCGACGGGGATAGTACTTGGGCAGCAGCGCATACGCCTATAAAAATAGGCGTGTATCTACGCTCGATCAAGTATCGTCTCCAAGAAATCCCTGGCGCCACGGCGTTCCTGACTCAAAGGGGGCACGCGCAGCCAGGTAGGGGGGCACGGTTATCAAGACCCTTGATATATCAGCTCAACGTTGGGCATTTACCTTGCACATGGCATGTGACAGGCAACAGCGAGGTTAGTCAGCCACGTCCAGTGAAATATCGGACTTCCCTTTTCGTCGGTGGAGGGCCGTCTGTTCTGTAAGCTGCCGACCAGCACCTCGATTAGGAGCCAAACCAGATAACTCGCGATGTAACAGGCAGAATGTATGATATCAGACGACCATCATCCCTGCATACCATCACACGTGTCTCGGCGCCGTCTCTGGAGACTGCCACGGTGCTTTTGGTGACAAAAACTTGTGGAGAAGTCATGTTTGTGGCATCTAAGTCGTAAAGTCTGCTTGGCGTTACACCAGCGACACATGTGCCACGGCTGACGAAACCCAAGAAATTTGGCATAAAAACGTTAACCACCAATAATACTCCGTACCTCTTTGCACATCTGATCCATCCGACATCAGGCTTGAAAAGTACTTTACCTTACTTTTGTTCTTCACAACAAGTAAGTATACAGGACCATTCTTCTATATATACAAAGTTAGTTTCTATACTAGCCGATTACTGAAGCTAGAGCGTGGTCGGATTGCATGCACCCCTTTCCTCTACCGACGGTAAGGGCATATAAATAGCGCATGCTACTGTCTCGAGGTACAGTCCAGCCGTCACTGCCTCTAGGCTGCTAATCTTTCCGTTTCCTGCCTGTCTGCTCCTGGAAGATTGATCTTCGGTTCCAGCCGTCCCGTTGTCTCATTACTACACCACATGAAACGTCGCTTTACTCAGCCTCGATCATCAATAATGGTAAAGTTCCCTATAACGCTATACATTACGCCAACTGTCGTACGACTCTCTACAGCTCCTGCGCATGCCGAAACTTCCCAAAACTTCCCGGCATGGTTCGCCCGCCACTGCGCCCTCATCGTTTCCGCGAATAACTTCAAAAGATAAATCTTGGGTTACAATAACTTTACATTTTGCCAAAATAAGTAATCCGGTCTATCGTCTGGGGCCTTGACCCTGCATCTGATTCCTCCTCCTAGCTGGCATTCACGGAATGTTCCACAGTCAGACAATTCCTCACCCAGAACCCCAGTACAATATCCCGTTCAAGTCGAAAGAAGCTTGCTTTTACTGCATGCCGCTGAGCGGGAAGGCACCTAGCGCTCGATGAGGACTGGCATTCACCTCCGCCACAGGGTCAATTGTCTATAAAACCCGGTCTTCTGAAGTATCGTTCCCCATAAGATCCATCTCCAGGTCAATACTCCACCCAGTCATCAATCCCAGACTTCTATCTTACACTGTCAACTCGAAATCACCATGCATTTCCTACACCATCTCCTCATCATCACTGCATGCGCCTACCCCATCGCCGCCGCAAACTGCAACGAAGGCCGCTACGGCGGCGTCACCGAAGCCGAAATCGACGCCGCCAATCAGAAAATCTTCGACGCATACATCGGCACCGGTGACATCCACTTCCCAGCCAACGATCCCCCCAAAACATTTGCATCCGGCGAATGCACCATCGCCATTCGCCACGATCAGGCTTCAGTCGAAGGATCCGTCCCCACTGGAGAGATCTTGTATGCCGTTGATCAAATTAAAGATGAATGTGTTGAGCCTCATATTACGCAGGCCGGGGGCAGAGGGTGGGGGGGTGAAGTCGCCGGTGTTACAGGGGCAGGTGGCACGTTCACGGTGACGATTTACCAATATCCCGAAGATGGAAACGTCGGTAGCCCCGGTGCTATTGCTAGTGGTCCTTTGGAATCACCTGCCGGCGGGACTGCTGGTTCTAGCGGAGACATCGAAACATATGGCACTGCCAGGAAGTACAGAAAGTTCAGATTGTAGGGGCAAGCGCTGAGAAGTAAGATTTCTCCGATTCTAGGATTTCTTCAGACGTGTTTCGAAGCAGGTTGAGACATGATCTGTACAATTGATGGGAGATGAGACGGGACGATCAGTGCATAATCTTGAACAGGCAGACATCTCAGTACAATACACTTCATATCCATCGAAGCATGATTCGAACGAGCATAATTTTCGTATCTTGGTACTTTGAAAAATTGAAAAAGTGATGCATACAGTCAAGTATACTTATCACCCGCTACTCTCAGCAAAGATAAGCTGAGACTTCGCAATCGTAATTATCAGCTTCCCCATGAGCCATTGTCCAGAAGCAGTCGTAGCAAATAAAGCAAGCCAAAATTCCAACACCAATAACCAACCCCTTCTTCGGCTCTCAGCATCTTGATACGTGCTTGTCTCCCGTCAATCATGGGCCCAAAGGTTTTCTCAAAATTCCAAGTATCTCGCGCTTACCCCCCTTGCCTCTCATGCGCACTTACCAGATAGCGTATCCCGTGCTCGATAACAGATCCCGTCTCCGCATCCAGACGATCTCTGGCTTTCCGAGGCTTCCTCCAGAGTTATTATCGGCCCCAAGCATGTATATATCAATCGTCTCCTCCATTTGAAATGCCCTTGGCTGATGATGCAAGATTGCTATATTCCATGTCTGCATCGCGGAGAGAGTCACAGGCTTCTCTTGGCTCTCGATAAGAGGCCCATATACTGGCCTCATGATGCTGTAGGTTGGTCTTGTAGGTCCTGCAGCACACCTTTGCCTTGTAACGTTCTATCTTCCGGCCCCATTTCCGTCGGGGTCTCTCTATGAAGCGGAAAACCATAGATGAGGTGTTTGTATGTTGTCTTGGACCTACCAGCATATTCGTCCTACACACCAAGTCGAACATGGAGGAGGTTGTGATGGTGATGTCTTCTTTGGCAGGGTCGACGACAATGTCAGGAATTCTATCAATGACGTTCGCTCTGTCACTGTCGGACTCTTCGTCTTCGGAAAGCTTTTCCGTGCTGGTTCTCGAGTCTACTCTGCTGCCTCTGTCCTCTTCACCGGAGCTTGTAGAAACAGCCTCGCTTCTCACTTCTATTGACGTCTCTGCATCTGTCGAATATTCTGTCTGGGTCCTATCGTGCAACTCAAGTTCTCGAGCCTCCTTTGCTTGTATGGAAAACGCCTCCTGATTCAGCGACAGTGTTCTTTGCCGCTTGGTCCGTGGTTGTGCAAGTGAAACAAGTTTATACTCTCCCTATCTACGGGTGAAGGTCTTTGAAGGAGGTAGGAGAACCTGGAACGATAGATTTCTTTAGGTGATGACCAACTCTTCAAGCACTGGTAAGTAGTGCCCGGCATCCAACAGCTCTAGTCGTAATTGCTTAAAAGTAACATCGTCTTCCGCTTCCCAAAATTCTAGGGTATCGCAACATACCATGCACTTGAATGGATCCGATTCCATAGACTGTTCATTCAAGACAACTGAACAGAAGTACACGAGACCATGGCTAATCACGCTATCATCTGCAGAGGCCAAAGGTGAATCTTGAAGAAGTCGTACATGTCTTCGATTGTATAACCTCTGAAGCGGGCAGAGCCAGAAGATTCAGAGAGTGTGTTGTCCTTCGAAGAGGATCTGATCTCCAAAGGATCAGTACTCTGAATTTCGGCAAACTGATAGTTGGGCGATATATGTCTGTCAAGAAGTCGGAACATCTGTCAAAGCTTGAGTCACAACATCCATCTCGGTGTTTGAGTCCAGAAAATCTACCTCGCTTGGAACCTCAGTCTGGCAGAATACAGGAACAGACAGCGATATATCTCGCGCCCAGGAGTCTTCTTCGCTCTTGGTGCCTCTATGGGGATTAACAGATCACCCCAGAGAGTCTTCGGATGATATTCCTTTAGCTTACCGTCAGACGACTCCTCATGAGTTCTGGGCACGGTGGTGTCATTTTGATTTACTGCTTTTCTAGTTACGTCTTGAAGATTCCGAAGTCTCATGTTCCAATGAATAGAGTAGGCGTGTTATTCGTGGCTCTCGGTCGTTTGTTGTGGCAAGGCTACGGATATGGAGATTTAGGTGGCGTAATGCTGCATCCTGCACGCCAAGCTTTCCGTATATTCTGCTCCATAACTATAGTGTCTTTGTATACGCGAGAGGTCTGACAGCGGAAGATTATACCTAATGTTCTCCTAATGTCCCTTATACAATGACGCTATTTGGTACGCATCGAAGGCACTTAACAAGCCAACACCAACTCACAGGAAAAAGCATGAAGTCCTATCAGAGGCAACCACACAATAGTCAGAACACTGTGTATTCTGTCATTGATGGGGAGTCATTCGTTTTTTAGTACGACAGACCATGACGAAGCCGAGTCCTGCCTCCGTCACGTTACCATTAGTTCACTGCTGCGTTAATTGGATACGTTTCATCATGGCCACTGGGGCCGCTGGAAGCAAACGTGAGGGTCTTTGCCAATGCAGTGGTCGTAAGTTGCGGCAATATATGTCTGGGCATCCGGGGTTGGGCTTCGGTTGGATTTCAATTGCCAGACTTCTCGAAGAGGAGACAAGGGACTGATATCGTACAAGGAATGGCAAGGAAGTCCCATTCTCGTGGTCACTGTAAGACTCAACCCTGTGCTACTTCTGGCAAGAACCTAAGAGCGCCCTGTCGGCTGGTCCTAGGCGCGCTGTGCGAGGGCATCTTTTACCGAGAAAAGCAATCTCCAATTGCTCAACGTAATCCAATATCACAGACTTGTATGAGTCGCTAAGAGTATAAGCTCCTGCATCGTCTTCGAGGACACATCAGAGGGGAACTTTCTTTTCATAGCAGCTTGGGGAAGCCTTGATGAGTTCACCAATCAAAGGATTGCAATCCTAGTCCGGTGCTGCTTTGAACTCTCACGTTGAGCTAGACGGTGGTTTCACAACCTCTCGAGAGGATGAGCGGAAGGTCTCTGCAAAATCGGCAAGTAGGTTAGCGACTTCACTGTGACCATGATCTGCTGCACGGTAAAGTGGAGTCCATCCGTAAAAGTCCTTGAGCTCAAAAGCCGCGCCCCGATCTAACAACAGTCGCGCCGCGGCAAGACGACCTAGATCCGCGGCTCGATGTAAAGGTGTCTGATCGTAGTCATTCGGAATGTCAGTTTGGGCTCCTTTGTCAAGCAGAAGGCGCGCTGCTGCCGCATGGCCTGCTTCGGCTGCACGATACAACGCCGTGGCGCCGTACCCGTCTTTCGCGTTGATATCCAAAATCTCACCGAGAAGTAGATTTAGCGTCTCCTCGTGGCCCTGAGACGCTGCCAGATGCAACGCTGTCCATTTCTGCTTGTCGCGGGCTTCGACTGAAGCACCCCTTGCAATCAATAGACTAACAACACCGGGATGTCCATGCCATGCAGCCCAATGCAGAGGGCTCTTGCCGAAGTCAAGACTTCGAGCTTCAATGTCAACATTGTGATCAAGAAACAATTGGACAATGTCGACGGAGCCACGTATCGCTGCGCGGTGCATAGGCGCTTGGCCATAGGAGTCGCAGGCGTTAGTATTAGCTCCTCTTTCGACAAGCGTTGCACAAATTCTCGAGAGGCCGTATGATGACGCCAGCCAGAGTCCAGTAACCTCTTTCGCAGAGTCTTGGCTCCAGTAGGGATACCGAGATGCAGTCACCTGCGCAGCTTGAACAGAGGCCTCCAATTGCTCCTTGTGCGAGAGAAAGCCAAGGACTGCTTGCTCTGACTCCTTTTCACCCACATATTGCAGATGATCAGCCCAATGCTGTGCACCATACAATATCAGTGGATATTTGGCGCACCGTGTCACGAAGCTTTCGTCGTCTAAACAGGGACCCTGCTCGAAGTTGTCAAAGGACAAGTATGTCAGACACGTCTGCGCAATGATAGCATGGGCACCAGGGAAAAGCGAGGATGAGTGTCGTTCGAGATATTCTTGGGCGGTGTAGTGGACTAAGCCAACCGTCTCGTTTTCCTGTATTGTGAGTATTCCCGCACAGATTGGTTCTACCAAGTCTTCATCAGGGAGCCCTTCTGTGAGACTGTATGATCCTATTTGACATTCGTTTACCACACGCGTTCTTTTGGTCTAGGTGTCAAATCCCACACCTTCCTCGTCAAATGACGTATCCCCAGACTCGACAGCAACGGCATGCCGGAGTTCTTGCACTTTGAGAGGTCTGGTGGCGTAATGAGTCCAGTAGATGAGCTTGAGTGCCAACGCTGCGAATTCAGAGTCTTGGTTTTTGATACGCTCAAACACTTGATCGTACATTGAGTCAAGTTCTTCGGGTAATTCCTCGAGAGCTGACTTGACCTTGCGGAATGTAGGCTTTGCCATCAGTGAATCGAATTGAAGCCTAGCGAGCAAGAACCTGAAAATGGATGAGAAAATGGGCGTTTCTTCCAGGACTCAATGAAGTAATCGGGTCACGTACATTCCTTTCGCTTTTCCCACTATACTCGATACGACGTAACTTTTTTCTTTCGTTGTTTGTTTGCTCAGCAATTTTGATCTGGCTACTCGCGCTTCCAAATATCTTCTGATATCCGTGTCGTTTGCTCCCAATTTCACTGTGATGGCCGTTTGACACCCTGGTCTCATGTTCAATGCGTGCCGTGATGTCACGAGGACCGAGACTCCATGCTGTATTCGATTGATCTCCTCCATCATAATATCCCGCGTGTCTTCTTGACATTCGTCTAATGCATCCACAACGATGATCGTCTTGGTGAAGCATCCAACAGCCGACTGTAGCAAGGCGCTGTACTCTGAGATTGGAGGCTGGGTTTTGGCTTTTCGGTGTCGCTCAAAAGAATCTGCTATTTCATCGGCAATGTAAGAGCTTTGCAACATGAGATGCTGAAGTATACACCCCAGCATATTCAGCGCGCTGTGCTTTTGAGGATCTTTATAACTGCAATAGAGGTAGGCGATTCCAGTGGATGCCACTTTGGTGTTTTGCAAATGGTCGATAAGAAAGGACCTTGATCAATGAGCTCACTATGTACCGCGGTGAGAGGGGACATCATCGAATATGCTGCTTACGCAAGTACTGTCTTCCCGAAACCTCCTATAGATTGTCAGTAAGACCTCTATGGATGTACTACTCAGAGAAAAGCACACATCTGTCGGTATATCGATGTAAGACTTCGTTATAGAGACTGCTAAGATCTTGCTGCACAGCTTCTCTTAGTTCTACAGGGTTACAGTATCGACCAGTTGGCTAGACGCGAGACAAATCTGCTACAAACTGCGAGCGAAAACACGATGCAGCCGCTACAAGGAATTTGACCAGTGAAAAGATTTTGCAAAAGGGTGACTGAACATCAAGTACAGAAGATACTTTGAGCTGATAAAGGGGCTAAGGACCGAGATCTGGTTAGAACCGGGATGGTGACTTACGTGACCCCAAACACCACAGGGTCCTTCCTTCTTCTGACAGCCACTGCTGATAATCTTTTGAGTCCAGAAGCCAGAGTCCTAGGCCATCTTGCCGTGCGATGGTATTGAAAGTCTCGTGCTGTATACTATTGAAGCTGTGAGACAATGGCGGAAGCCAGTCATGCACAGCCGACAAGTGTTGGTCTATACAGGTCATCCGTTGGACGAGTGTTCTCTGATATCATCTCTCGGGCCGTCCAACCTTCCTGCAAAGCCGTGAGCCTGGAGATTTTTTCAGAGGCTTGAGATAGGCTATTATCCAATCTCTTGATACCGATCGAAACCCTGCCAATGTCGCTTGAGAGAATCTTCATGGTCTGCAAGGATATACTTGAAGAATCACTGTTCCGATTGAAAGTCAGCCTTCACTATAATATATGAAGGTGCGATGTCGAGCCATATCTTGGTCCAGTGGAGATAAGATGGACACAGTGTATACGAAAATTGTACTGATGTTCATGACATGGTAAGGTGTAACATCTCTTTGAAAGCACCAGATCTGCGGAGTCATATTGCAACCACGGTGCAGCCCGTTGACGAAATTGCATCTGCCCGTGAAGTGACTTACGCTTGCAGAATAGTCAAAGCGAGAAGTAGGTGATCCTGCAACTCACGGCTTATCTCCTTCAACTTCACCACGGTACTCTCTTTGAATGGATAAAGCACACGCTGTAAATGTGTCTTGAACTTCGTTCCCAATCTGCTGGTTGATGGTGAGGTGTCACGAATTTTCTGCAGCTTTTTCTGCAAACAAAGAATGCCGTCTTCGCACATGCCAACAATTTCTTCTATGCGTTGGACAATACCCTTGTCCAAGCAAGGTCGACCCAATGTGGATTTAAGAACCGCGAAAGTCTTGGTAAGTGATTCGATTTCGGCGTACATTTTCTTCACGTCACTCTCCGCATCTTTCCAAGAACGGTACACTCCCACAGCCCGTGGCATACGGACAAGCCTAATTCGATCAAACCTGCGACGTTGGCGGCGACGCCCAAGGCCTCCAGCGCCATCTTGCATGCGTTTCTGCAGAAAACAAGCAAACTTGACTGTGAAGTGGAGTGACAAAGATGGCGTCTCGATGCTGCTTGCTCCCATTGAACAAGCCAGAGCAGGGAGAAGTAGATTGAAGTCGCTACAGATTGCTAGCCAGCCAAATTATATAGATCTTTTTGGAGAGATTAGAGTGGCACACCAAGTTCGCATTGTTACTCAAGACCATCTCTGCGCCCAATGGCAACCGCTGTGAGTATGCAGCCTGCATGGGATCTGGCGTTGTGTCCCCCGGGATGCATCAAAATGAAATTCGTTATTGGTTGAGGTATTTCGTAGACCACGATCAATGGCCATCAAAAGCACGAGAGTCCATGTCGCGTAAAGACCGGTTTGATTGACTCCTGATAGCTGTGTGATTGCCGTTATGTGCGCTCAACAACGATGGGACAAGGCTTTTCCCATACGGGAAAGCTAATCCTAAATACCCCATAGAAATGGCCCTCGCGCTTCATTATCTCAATTTGATTTCGGCGACGGATTTGAAGTAATTTAGAGAGTCAATGGAAAAATTGTGAGGGTGTTGGTGGAGAATCATCTCGGTCGCTGTTGCCAAATAAGGCTGCGTTCAACAGCGATCAGGTCAACGTACCTTAGGCAGCGATGGCGCCGGCATGATGCACCATGTCGGCCGCTACTTTGGGAGATGATCCTCCCGATTAGGTTCAGAACTCTGTTCTTGCCGAATCAGCGACTGGGGTGAACACTCTGTCGCGGGACCATTAGAACATATCAAGGCTGCTCGCGCCCTGGATATCTTCAGTGCTCGCAATAGCCCAGCCCAGGGCTGCAGCCCTTCGACCAGCCCTCAGCCCGCCCAGCCCTTAGCCCAGCTAATCAGAGGGCTAGCCCAGCCCCAGCCTATGAGCGCTAGGGGCTGACTAAGGCTGCAGCCTTCTACACTAATCGAGACTTAGGGTTAGGGTTAGGGTCCTACACCAAGCCTCCTCCCTGTAATGCCAAGACCCCTATAAAATGTAGCCCAGCCTAGCCTCGGCCCTGCCTAATTAGGGGCTAGCCCAGCCCTCCGCCCAATCATATTACCCCGCAGCACCGCCCCAGCCTTAGCGTTAGGCATATTCCCGTGCCACCTCTCGGACAGTATCTCGGAAATTCTCTCGGCTCGTCATGTCTCCCTATCCCATCACGATCGTCGGCGCAGGTCTTGCGGGTCTGACCTTAGGTCGCTGCCTCAAGCAGTACGGAATAGCTGCCGTGGTCTTAGAAAGGGTCTCCGCCTCTCCTAGGTACAATTATGGCATTACCCTGCATCCCTGGGCGTTCCAACCGTTACTCAATATCTTACAAATGGACGAGGGACTCTTTCGGGAGAAGTTAGCCATCGACTCAATGCGACAAGGCAAAGGAGAGGTATCCGAAAGCGCACTTGCACCTGCCATCAACACCAACGTCGTGACATTCCGATGTCATCGAGGAAGATTGGAAAAATTATTGCAAGAGGGCCAAGACATCAGATGGGAGCATACCGTACAGAATGTTACAACCTCCTCTCAAGGCATTGTCGTGCAGCTCAAAGACGCGAAATCGCTGGATGCTGAAGTTCTCATCGGCACCGATGGTGTCCATTCGCAGATTCGCAAGTCGTTGGCCCCCAAGATCGAGCTGAAAGTGCTGCCTTTCGTCGTCTTCAATGGGAAGAGGCAATTCACAAAAGCAGAGTATCAAGCACTATTCGAACCGACGCTGGGGACTCGGACCATCGTACACGAACGCCATGAGGACATCATCCTTGAGATCTCGATCAACGAATACCACCCCAAATATGTTGAGGTCAGCTATACTTACTCACGGCCCGCTCGCGAAAATGATCCACTCCACAGACCCGACAGAGCGATACCAGAAGCTATCGATATCCCCGAAGCATTTTACAACGAGCTCGAAGATGTCGTAGACCTCCAACAACCCTTCAGCATTGTCTTTGACGCGGCGGAAGTTCGAAAGGACCGAGTTCTCCACTGGTTGATGCGTAGTACCCTTGGTAGTCCGGCGGAAGTCGATCACCTTGCGAAACAAGGTGTTCTGCTTGTGGGCGACGCTGTCCATGCAATGCCCATCCTCGGCGGTGAGGGCGCTAACAATGCCATGAAAGATGGTGTGGATCTGGCGCAGCACATTGTCAATCACGGTACCGGAAGTCTTCAAGAATTCACTGATGCAAGGTATGAGACATGGAAAAAGGGAGTGGAAGAAAGCGAGAGGAGACTGGGAGAAATGCATGGTCAGGCTAAAGCATCTTTATAATGCCTGTCCTGCCTACCTGTCTCATACGATCGTCAAGCCTGCCGGCGACGATCTTTGGAGGCCGGGACCTTCCCCCCAACCATGAGGAGATCCAGCGGATCTTTCCCGCCATGAGACGGTAGGCTCTGGCAGCAGGATTCCCGATAAGACTGTTCCATTGGTGGATGCCAGATCTTCCTTGTGCAACGAGAGAGCTGTTACATAGATTAGAACGCAGATCGGAAGCGTCTTTGCCAAGCCTTTTATAATCTTATCGAATACCGTTACACTAGCCTGTTTTTAACATCTCTAGAAGGCTTTGCAAGGGTTGAAATACGGTGAATGAACGGTTCATGGACGGTTCATTACGTTTTACGTTTCAGAGTTTGGAGCGCCAAAAGGCAATAATAAACTTCAAACTTTTAACTAGCAAAACCTTGTAAAATTGGAAAATACGTCCCTAGCGCTAGGTAGACTACCAGCGTGGAAATCTTTTGATTAGCGTCGAATACCATACCGACCCGGCCGCATCCGGTCGCATCCAGGAGCCAGCCAAGGTCAGCCAGCTCTTTATTATTGGCGGGGATATCGGATGAATACTACTGCAGGTTGCCGCCTCTGACACCCACGGGTAAAAGTTTCGTAAATCGCTCGAATCTGAAGCCCAATTTTTTGCGACGTTGACGAGATTCTGACCCAGCCTCTTACCGAGCCAGGCTCGTTGTATAAAAAATCAATCGCAATAAAAAGAACAACAGTCGATACCTCGATATTGGATTTCGATATAACGATTGCCTGCAACTTACTACGTAGCTGCTACTGCAACTATAAGATAAGGCTCGACGAGGAGTAGATTTATAATCTGGCACGAAACTTGGTTCTCGGGGACCTGTTTGGTAGTCGCTGTGGCCCATATATTGCGATCGATTTTTTATACAACGAAGGCGGTTGGGAGCACTTGTATTACTACCAGATTTCGAAAGGACCTCGATCTATCTCTTGCCGTTTTCGAACTAGCTGTTGCTGCTATAAGGGCCTCTTATCCGCTTCGTCTTCCTTGTGATTCGACGTCGCCCCAATTGATCATCACCAAGCACTCGTCTCGACATGGCACCGACGGCCTTGAAAGGTTTTTTTACGACACGCTCCAGCACACGCCCAGTGAAAGACTTCTACCACTATCGCTAACTCAGGAAAAATTCCCCGTTCGGAATCCATCCTGTTGCCTAATAGAACCACCGGAACTCCTCCACTCGCGGTCCATCCCTCAGCCGCTCAGTCGGAATATCCTTCACCTCGATCTTTCGTCCAGCCTTCTTGTTCCTACGCGCATTGTCAAACATCATGAAGACTCCCAATGTCAAGGTGAGGGCCAAGCCAGTGGCACCGAAGGCTGCGGTGGTGGCGAGAGCAGGGATGTATTTCGGTGCTACAAAGAGGAAACGGTAAGTCAGTGCCGGAAATCAACTCAAGCACCATTGTGTGGCCTCAAAAAGTATGCGAGTTAGGGAATAGAGCGGATGTACCATCTTTGTTCTGGAAAATGTTTGAGGAAACCACGCCCATGAGATTGGCTAAGGGAACGCCGATTGAGGTAAGGACGACACGGCGGCCTTCATGTGCAATGTTGTTGTTATACCATACGTCCAGGAGGACCGAAGGTGCAGACGTACCCCTGGCCACATCAGCAGAGGCTCGATCACTGAGGTGTCGCGCCACGAGCAAAGAGACAGGAGAAGGCAGAGGAGTAAAGTACCTACCAAGTCATCATGAACGTGGCAAGGTACGCGACATGCAGCTGACTCTTGACATCAATCCCAACATAGACAATCATCCCCAGGAACGTGAATAGGAAGCCCAAGGCTACGAAAGGGAATCTCCATCTCGTATAATCACTCGCGAACGCCAGGATCAGCAGCATCACCGCTCCACTGACGTTGGGCGCCACTGTGTACAGGTTCGTCTTTACAGCACTATAGCCCAACCTCGCCACGATTTGTGGCAGAAACAACTGCACGCTCTGCAACGGCACACCAAGACAAATCTCGATCGCCAGTATCATCCAACTGGTCCACTCCTTGAAGATCTTGAAACTCTCTTTAAAGTTAAATTTCTCGTTCACCACGGAGCTAGAATCGACCTGCATACGGTAGTATGCCAGCTCTTTTTCTTCGGGCGAGAGGAATCTGGCTGTCGCGGCGGACTGTGGAAGGTAGAAGAATGCGAAAAAAGAGAAGAGGATGGTGCAGCACCCTTCGATAATGAAGAGGTAGCGCCATTCTGCGATAGTATCACTTTCGATCTGGAAGACGCCGAATGCTAAAAGGCCTCCGAATGCGGAAGCGATGGATTGGGCAGCGTAGAAGATAGCGAGGCGGCGGGCGAGTTCACCTCGACGGTAGAAGCTATTCGACCCAGCAATCAGCTTGTCACTACAAACTCATGGGAATGAGTCCGAGAAAGAAACACATACGTGGTCTGGTAGTAAATAACCAGCGGGAAAAACGCACTCTCCGACATGCCCAGGAACCACCTCAACGTCATGATCCCGGCAAAATTCTTCGCGGCCGTCACCAACAATGTACAAGAGCCGAACGTAAACATCATCAGCGGCAATACTCGATTAGGTCCATACTGTTTTCCCAGAATCCCCAAGAACGGCGCCGTAAGCACATAGGGCACAAAGAAGACACTCAGGATGGTGTTGTACTGTGTTCCCTTCAACCCCAGCGTCTTCTCCAAGCCATGGGTCTTAGCGTTTCCGAGGTTAGACTTGTCGAGGCTGTTGAAGAGGTACATAATCGCCAGCACAGGGAGGATGCGCAAGTCGAATTTCCGGGTCAGGGCACGCTCGGCGGCTGGGCTGATGATCGTGAGGGTGTTGCCATGTGTGGTAGTAACGGCAGGCTCGCCGCTGTCGTTGATCTCGATGGCTTTCCCGTCCGAGGTAGTAAGATGCTTTTCATCGCTCACAGGCGACTCCTGCGATCGCTTGTCGTATTCCATGGGGGCGATTTGGCTTGAATGTTGCTGGAAATGCCCGGCACGATTATTTCAAGGCACGCGACTGAACCTGGAGCCTGAACGCAGTCGAGATACTTTATGGCACTTCTTATCATTTCAAGGAGATCTTGGAAGATTCCAATCACGTAGGAGGTACGTCCGTCAAGACATGAGCATGTGCGATACCGTTTGATGGTGCTTCTCCAAAGTGGTGATATCCATGGAGCGAGTGAGAACCCAAGGATAAGGTAAAAAGAAGCTTCGACACCATCCGACGATCGGCAGACACCGTTCGATAAGGAATACTGAAAGGCCAGATTAGGTTTGAGGCGGATTGGCTGGTAGATCAAGGGAAGTACGATGACTCGAGAACGGAAGAAGAATTTGCGGGGTATGGACGTTGTTGCAGCTGTAGCGTTTGACGTGCAGCAGCCAGGCCCGTCAACGAATGCAATCGGTCCGAAGCTAAACAGTGGTTGACGACCCAGAGATAAGGATGTCCAGTGAGATGGAAAGGTTCCCCAAAAGCTGTCTCATTATTCGAATTCGAAAGATAGTGCGCCTATCCGGATACTCCCTTCAATCCCAGCAACTCGGTCGCGTTTCCGCCCAGAATCATATCCCTCGCCTCAGTCCCCGCGACCGCCTTCAGATTCGTCGCCACGCTCTCCCATGTCTCCGCTCCCTGCTCCAGCGGCGGGAAAAAGGGGTGATCAGTGCCAAACATCACCTTCTCCTTCCCAACCAATTCGATCGCCGCCCTCACACTCGCCTCTTCATAAACCACCGCATCCAGCCAAACATTCTCCCGCAACACCGTCTTCAAATCTCTCCTCGGCCCTCTCCTCCCACCGTCCCCATTCGGTCTAAAATACCGTTCATGCTGTACACAGCTCTCAATCCTCCCAGCCAAAAACGGTACCGTACCGCCCGCATGCGCAATCAGAACCCTTAGGGCTGGAAACCGATCAAAGACGCCAGATAAACACATCCGCGTAAACGCTATCGTTGTTTCCAGGGGGAAACCTAAAGAGAGGGGGAGGACGTGCCCGTATTCGGCGGCTCTAGGGCCGTAGACTTCGTTCGGGAGACCGTAGTGCGGATGCAGGAAGATCAGTGATTTCGTTTGTTCGAGGGCGGACCAAATGAGATTAAGGGCGGGATCATCAAGGCCGGAGCCGAGGGCGGTGGTGCCGAGGATGATGCCTTTGATATGGGGTAAATGTTTGAGTCGGGTAATCTCCTCTACTATCAGTTTCGGTGATGAGGAGAGTGGGAGGGTGGCGAAAGCGTAGAGACGGTTTTCATTGTTTTGGGTGCATATGGCTTCGAGCTCGTCGTTGACCGTCCTTGCCCAGTTGACGGACTCGTCCGGAGGTAGGAAATCGAGCCAGGGGTTCGCGAGACTGATGACAGAGGTCTGGATGTTGTGCGTATCTATGAAGCGGAGTTTCTCCTGAACCGAGGAGTAAGAAGTATCAATTGGCCGGCCTCTGGATTCTGGCGGAATGGAGGCATCATCGTCGGAGGGGAGGATGATCAGGCGGGGCGGGGAGTTCTTGTTGGGTAGGTCGAGGAGGTAGGGTACTGTTGTGCGGGAGCGTAGGAGAGAAAGGTAGGAGGGCGGGTAGATGTGAGTGTGAACATCTACCACTTTGGGTGAGGTTTCCATGGTCTTTGACATCTGCGGCTAAATGTGCTTTGTGTGAGAAGAACTATTGAGCCGTTGCTACGAAAGACCTTGGGGGAACTCTCATTCCAAGCTCAGTTCTCAAAAGGGAAGGCGGCAGACCACACCTGCATACTTGCATGCTGCATGCTGCATGCATACAAAACCCCACCACCCCCACCTGTGACGTCTTATATAGGACGCCACTATCTGGACATAATGTCAGCTTTGGGCGTTCGAGAAGGGCAGCGAACCTTGTTCAAAGATCCACAGGACATGCCCAAAGCGCTGTCAGTGTCGAACTAAAGAGCCGCAACAAGGCGGCCAAAACATCACGATGGCCCCATCAGCAACGTCTCCACGAACTATGACAGCGAAGCTAGAGTCAAAAGCCCAGCTCCCAGTACGTTGACCTTATACTTCAAGATTACAAGAGAGCCACTCACACCAAACCAGCTCATCTCCCTCGAACCCCTCCTCGACCCAACATCCCCCAAAGCACAAGAAACATCCCGCGCCCTCCTCTCCGCCTTTCGCACATCAGGCTTCCTCTACCTCACCGACTACTCATCCTTAATCCCCCCCTCAGACATCAACAAAGTCTTCCACTCATCCGCCAAATTCTTCTCGCGGCCCCAATCCCAAAAAGACTCCGTCGCCTGCACCACCCCGACCGCAAACCGAGGCTACCACCACATCGGGCGCGAAAAAGTCAGCCGCGCCCTCACCGCCGAAGACGTCGCCCGCGACCGCGAACAAGGCGGCGAAGACATGAAAGAAACCTACGAGATCGGCCGGGCGAACGAAGCGGGCAATCCGCAGCCCTGGCCCGACAAGCTGGATCAAGACGGCGAGGCATTCCGCTCGACGATGCAGGATTTCTTCTTGAAGTGCAAGGAAATGCATGTTGTTTTGATGCGGGGCATTGCGATGGGGATGGGATTGGATGTGCATTTCTTCGACCCGTTTCTGGACAAGGGGGATAATAATTTACGACTTTTGCATTATCCTGCTGTTGCGGCCGGGGGGTTTGAGGGGGGCAAGAGGATGCGGGCGGGGGCACATAGTGATTATGGGAGCGTGACTTTCTTGTTCCAGGATCAGAGAGGGGGACTGCAGGTAGAGAAGGCGGATGGGAGTGGGGGATGGATGGATGTGGTGCCGAGGGAGGGGACGATCGTTGTTAATGCGGGAGATTGTGAGTCCCTTCCTTTCCTTTCATCCCATCCCTTCTGCAAGCTTCTGTCATATTTTTGGCGGGTGCTGATATTTGCGGCGTTAGTAATGGCCCGCTGGTCCAACGACCTCATCCGCAGCACCAAACACCGCGTCGTCGAACCCCCGTCCCAAAACAACGAATCCGGAAAATCCGAGGGCCATCCACCTCGATACTCCGTCGCGTATTTCTGCAACCCGAATTATGAAGCTTGGATCGAGGCTTTACCGGGTACGTGGGAGGATATCGAAGGCGGGAAAAAGTATGATGGTATTAACAGCCGAGATTACCTTTTTAGCCGATTGAGTGCGACTTATATATCCTGATAGGGAGTAGTTTATCATTATTTCGTGTCACTACTTTGTCGCTTTTAGGTTGTTGTATGTTTGATTATGCAGCATGAACCTAGCAATCGTAGGAACGGATTACGGGGTTCGAGGCATTGACTGTTATACCATTTGCTGCGTATCATCCTTGATTAAGCAAGCTCCGTATCAGATATTATTGTGGCGGAGGTGAGCTACCAAGCAAGCACTTGCCCACCTCCTAATGGGGAACAAAACATGACCATTCAAAATTCCTGTTGTTCTTACGCACAGTAGAACGTTTTCACTTAAATTTCATCGTGTAGATGCTTCTTCGACGTATGTACAGCAAAGGTAGATGAGAATATCCCAATCAACGCCATAGCAACTCCACTTATCATCCCAATGACAAGATCAGACCGTCACCACTGGCACATGTTCTTAGCGTTGGATGGTGGCGTGCTGCTCGCGCTGCCGTAATCCCAATCAGCTGCCGAATGGCCTTCGTTAGCATTCCTTCGATCGGATCGTACAGGACACAAGGTGATGTGTACAAGTGGTTGGTACATACCATGGATATCGCTAACGGGACGGATGTTTTCCGCGCGCGGCATCCGCCACCAGTCGTTACTCCTGTACTCATTCCCCAGCAAATCGCGGTATTTGGGACATTCGCCGTTGAAGATTGTTTTGCGGCTCTTGTTGATTTCGGGGAAGGAGGCGTGCGAGAAGAAGCCGACGTAGACTTTGGGGTGTTTTCGGTTGAGGCCGGTGGCTTCGTTGGTGACGTCGCTGGTGCCGGGGACGTCGCTGTTGCAGAGGGAGGGTTAGCTCGTGGTTTGCTCTGGATAAGAAACGAGGAGGAAGGGTGGCGGGGAAGGGAATGATGTTGACGTACACGTCGACGGTGTTGAGCTCATCCCAGGTGTAATGGTCGTGCATGCAGTGCTTGTTGTAGATGGCGCCCTGTACATATCAGTACTCATTCCATTCTGCCAACAAGGAAGAGAACATACCGCTCGATGCCACCAGTCACCTTCAGGGTCCTTCTTCCACTTGACGACAATACCTTCCCAGTCGTGTTTGTGCCCAAGCTCACTGAGTATACCATCGTGACTAGCAGCGATGGTGAGTATTGTAGGATACATGGCACAGAGGCCAAGAGCTTACACATAGTAGTTGTAAAACTGCATGCGCCACTCGCCGAGGTTGCCACACCAACTTGCGCCGACGTAGGTTGGGAATGGATTGGCTAGGGTGTATGGGCCACTTGGCTGGGGTCCCACGTCTGTGCAATCCTCACCAGGGCTGGCGCTGGCTCCGACGTCGGTACCTGGGTTTGGAGCATTGCCCGTCTTGTCGGTGCCACCTTCTGGAGCGCAGGGGGACTGAACAGGTCAGCAGAGTGCTAAATCAAAGAGACCGGCTGTTCTGGCAAGGCATCCGAAGCGACTGTTAATCGAGGTATCGAAGGCTGCTAGTCGAGCTATCGGATACCCTGCCCGCCAACTCAAGAGGATGACCAGTAATTAACGTACGAATTCTTTCTGGGTTCTGGAAAACATCCAAACCGGCATGGCGTCGATGGCAGGAGCGTAGCCGGTCTGCTCAAGAAATTCGAACTGGCTGCCATGGAATGATCCAGGCCCGCTAGTCGATGGTTTGGGAGGGATTTTCGGTATGTCTTGGCGTGCCTTGATCTGGGGGGGGCTCTCGTTCGCGAAAGGATCAACGCCGAGAGAAGGGTACGCATTTACTGTAAAGATTGAACTAAGAACGAGTGTGAAGGGAAAGACGAGGTGATGCATCATAGCGGAGATCAATATAACGAAAGTTGATTCCGTATAGTAGCGAGACTTTGGTGGAGATGCCACTGGTCTAGGAGGTATAGACAGTGAGATTATATAAACTTCAATGTCCAGCTAGGAGCTGGGTATCTGCCCATGCCAAGTCCGTCGGGCTGAGGAGGCACACTGCAGACATAGCGATCAATTTCCCTAATGTGGGTGTGTTGTTTCATGTGGGCCATTTTGTCCCTCAACGCGTTGAAAATGAAAGCCGAATAGACGAGCAAAGAGTTGGTGGTGGTCCTTGGGGCCAATCTGCAAGGCGGCCGGATGGCGAAGCGGCTGCGTGTCGACTGCATTGACTCGAGACGGACATGCTGACCTCTGTGATACTCCTGGCTGCGCCTCCATAAGCTGAGGACGCATTCGTATACCCTTGTCGTTCTAGACTCTGGAAAGACAGATGATGCCACCCTGACACGGCATCGGCAGACATTGCTGGGGGATGCATGAAGGAACCAACAGGCTGAACTGCACCTCTGAAGCATCAAAGTAGCAAGAGGGAGGTGAATCGAGTACATCGAACCAAGTGTAAATGAATGCCTGCTTACATTCAGTAGCTACAACACTGCTTCCACATGGCTACGGATGACGGAACGATACCCGTTGAAGACGGTTTACGATAGAGACGAGAGAACCGTTTGACACGGATCATACAAGCCGCATGATTGGTATTCCCGATTGAGTACATTTTGACAAAAGAGAGACCTTGTAGCTGAGAATGTTAATCGACTAACAGCCAACGGCATGAGGTCCACCAAGGCGAGAAGCATGGCCGTAGCAATAAAGAAAGGGAGGAGGCGTAGCGACAACAAGAATGGGACCTCATCAAAGTTTTGCCTGTGGTGATCAAAATAACATGTTGGTGTACTCCGTAGATGGTGTGTGTATGCGCAAGTACAGATACCCATAGAGAGGTTGGTGAGAGTTGTTGGGTGACTGACCGGCACGAAGGATTAAGTTTAGGGTCAAAAGAGGCGAAAAGAGGCGCACACACGATACATTACCCGGCGGCAAAAGCTGTTGTATCATTGGCTCGCTTAAAAGTATACACTCCCAAAATGGAAAATCCGTGACGCAGGGGTCTTTGAGTCACCCGCCCGGGACAACAACATGAGAACAGCCTCCCCAAATATCCTGCAGATCGCATTCAATTAATGAAGCCTGAAGAGCACAGGCTGAAACATGCACATGCCGCAGCCTGGAATTTGTTGAAGTCACAGGCTGGGAGGCTGCAGGAAGCTGCATACATATGCACTCAGCCTCATGCCCTCGCTTCATTTGACCTGCACCTCCACCGTCCTGCGCCGCCATGTCGTTAAATAAACACCCCTCATGTTCAACTTCCTAAACATTCTTCCTTCTCAAATTCTTTACTACAAAAATACGTCGACATCTACCTCATCTCCTATCCCCCCAAACCAACTCATAACAACCTATTTACCGCGAGAATACGAACGACCACACCATCGTCATGGCTATCCTCGCCAAGAACTGGACCGGTCGACTTCGCTATGCTCCTTTGCTCAACATTGCCATCTTGCTTGCTTCTGTCGTGACCTTCGGCCTCGCAGTCTCCTACGCCAACGCCTCCATTAGAACGCCCATGGAGAACCAGGCCGAAGTCTACATGCGCCCCCGCCCAACAAATAGGTATGACAACATCACCCATATCTCCAGACCACCCCGAGCGACATTTTTACCATGACGACGCCCATCACTAATCTCCAAGCAGCAAAATCATAGTCTATTCAACCTTCATGCCCTTCTTCACTATCCTTCAGTCCGGCCTCGACCTCAGCCTCCACTTCCTCATCTCCCTCCATCCAATCTACAGTCTTGCCATCTCCAGCATCTACTTCATCGGTAAGCACTCTCCCAGCCATCTCACTCCCAATCCGCTTCATAAAGAACCTGCGAAACCCATTTGTCTACTCGATAACCCATCGATAACAAACCCCATACACCCCCCTCATTTTTCACCTCCAACACGCGCCTTCCTCGAACCACCCTAACTCGACCAACTACTGCAGGCTGGCTCGTCCAATGGAGCATCTGGATGCACTGCGAAATCAGCGGCATCGGCTTCGACAACGCCGGTAAAGGCGAAAAATGCTGGCAAGTCAACCTCGACCACCGCAAATACAGCATGGTCCCCATGCGAAGCTCCGAAGGCGTCGTCAACGGGCGAGTCGGCTTGGGCGCCGTGGTCATTGCGCTCTATGTTGCCTACTTCGCCATGGCATTGCTGGCTGTGTTGCGCAATCGTCGAGAAGGCGGGAAGGGCATGAAGATTGGAACTTCGGAGATGAGATGAGACGGGGAGGGAAGTCTTTGCAGTCTCGATAATATTTGCCAGGAGGGTTGGGGCTCATGAGTTCTTGGAGGAAGAAATGTTGTCCTTAGGATTAGGTCAGCGGGTTGAATTGGACTTGGATACAATTATGGACCATGGACCTTCCATTTGCATTCCCTCTTGAACCCCACCCGCCCGTAGACACCAGCATTCCTACCTGGTCCTATCATGGAGGCACAACTCGGTCAAGGTGCGTGGCGTACTACCTGCACCATGGTCGATTGAAGTTATTGCCCTTCTGCTTCTCTAAGAAGCCCCTCAGCGATAGTCTCGCCCCGACTTTCGTGCCACTGCATCTGGAGGTACTTTGTAATCTCTCCCGTAAGCTGGTAGTGGCGTGTCATATACTGTAAGCCGACGGAGGAAGGAGAAGGCATGATGAGTTGGTTATGATCGGTGAAATCTATGGAGAAGCTACCTTAATTTTACAAAATTTAAGGTACTACTCCACCCTCGCAGCACGCTAGGCCACGCTAGGTAAGCTATTGTCTTGGCAGACTTTAATTAGGCGGGGGGTAAGGTACCGTAAGATTTTTAAATCGCACTAGGGAGCCCGCTAAAAACCTTCGGGTATTACCCGCAGCCAAAATCAACGGATATAGGGGTGCCAAGCGTTTTAGCGTGCGGCGAAGGCGGGTGGATGAACCCCCGAGTAAGGTAAGCCTAATTATTGGGCCAAGTTACGTGATCCGCACCATAATATGAATCTGCCTGCACAAGCAGGCTCACATATACCTTTGATCACAGTCTACCATCAAACGTCATCCCTATTGGTACTTTAGGAGAGCCTTGGGTGGAGTTTTCTGCTGTCCAACCTTTCTCACATATACTGGCACTTTAGTGGCTCTCGATTTAGTAATGCTGGAGTGCTGATCAGAGACCTTAAGCATCGGAAGGAGGTTCGGACAGTCCCGCCGCCACCGAAGAAGTTCTGTAGATCATTCTTTCTTCTTCCTCCTGGATCCTACCTACTGGCTACCGTCTATCTACTGCCTTACACGTCGCCTCTACTGTATTTCTTATCACCGCTGCCGCCTCCGCCGCCTCTACCGAGCAGACCTTATCTGACTCCCACTCCAACTCCAACTCCTCTAGTTCTGAGCTCGATTTACGCAACCGGCAGGCTGCCTTTGGAGATTCCGACGAGAGTAATAGTTCACCTGATAATGAGGAGGTCCTTTGGCAGCCTGATCCTCGGCTTACGATGTCAAGGACTACTATGGATGGATACCACTTTACCACGCAGCAGACCATAGTCACAACGAAGTTGCTAGTCTACTTACGGGCTTTGCAGACGCCGCTCGCCAGGTACCTTCTCAGGCGGCCGTGAGGCTATAGTCCGGCCCTCGGTATCCGGATACCCAGAAGAGCGCCTGGCACGTTACAAATGGACATTCATATTGTGGTAACAACGTAGCTCTACCTTGAGAGTATCCCTTCGCCTGTTGAAGATTGTTTTCACGAAAACGCAATCCGCCCCATGAACCCTGATTTGGAGACCATAACATGCAAAGGGATGGCTTCGCGGGACCAAAGCCTCACGATCTGAGAATAATCGGCCAATCCTCATCCTGGCAAGAAGAATCCAAACCCATCTTCGACTTCACGACTTCCCAATGTAACCATCACCTTCTCGTCATGCCTTCAATTGGTACCTTCAATGACTGCTTGAATGCCTTTTGGATCGCTCGTCGACTTGGGCGAACGACAAATCGTCTTCGAACGGAGTCTCGTAGGGTTCTTCGGCTTGAGGCGTAATGCGAGCGAGGTGTCGACGTTGGCCGCTGAAGTCCAAGGTTGCAGAATGGCCTGTCACGCGGTTCTACCCTAATCAGCTGGACTTCATGTACAATATTCTGGCCAGACTTACATCCCAAACGACGACGGACCCCTTGGTCCATTTGACCCTTGCTTGAAAGTCTGCGCCGAAGGCAATGTGATCGTAGAGGAACTTTAGAAGGGTATCGCTTTCCTCTTTCTTGTACCCAATGATATGGCGGGTGACTAAGAGGTGTCAATTATGTCGAGTGTGGCGGAAAACGTTACCCACACTGTGGATTGACAAAAAGCGCCTTCTCCCCAGTCGCTGGATGTGTCCTGACGAGGGGATGCACGCTTGTAACCGGCTCTCGACGCACAATCGAGTCCCTAGCTCTGGCGGACTCCGCTTGCTCGATGCCAGAGTGCATCGCCTTGAGTCCGTGCAACCTCTCCCGGAAGGCCGGACTGAGCCTCCGGTAAGCCTCGGCCTGATTGACGAAGAGCGTGTCTCCTCCCGTTGAAGGAACGTCCAGAATGTACAGGAAGGTTGTTCCAGGTGGTTGCTTCTCGTACGTCACGTCGCTGTGCCAAGCTACGGTGGACGTTCGCTCCTGGAGAAGGATTTCGCCGGACTTGTCGTCGGCTCCTCGATGCACCACGTGAACTTCGGGATGTTCCTTGGGTGCGCCACTGGTTGGATGGATGTGAAGGCGTCCAAAGTATTCGCCAAACTTCAAAGCTTCCCCAATGGGAATTGTAGCGAAGTTCTGTTCTTTGAAGACGAGGACCTTGCGTTGGGCCGTCAGGAGAGCGAGCTGATCCTTGCCACGATCTGACAGCTTGCTTAACTGGATTCCGGAAAGGACCGTGCCAGTGTTAGGGGTTAGATCTTCTCTTTCCACGGAGGGACCAAGTAGTTCGGAGAAGCTTTCATCAGCGTCGAGTCCGTGCTCGACATGCTCGAACGTCTCAAGTAGGGGGAGCTTTTCATCCGGGTTCCACGCAGGCAGGTAATTCAGATACTGGGTGATGGTCTTAGCTCACTGGCCAGCCTTTGGGGGACGCAGTTCAAGCATACGTTTGCTTTTGCGTGGTGAGCATCTCCTTCCTCTTCCAGCTTCTTGTTGTACGCCTGCGCACCTGCGGCTTGCTCTTTGTAATTTCCGAAGGTTCTACCAACCGCAGACTTGGAGGCTGTTGTTGACTGTGTGACTGTTATCGCCGACGGCGCCATTGTGAGCTACAAGCAAAGGTGCAACAATGGAAAGAAGGGTAAGCTATCCGGGAATTTCTATACAACCATGCGCGCTTGAGAGAGCACGGGTGTCCTTCCTGAGCCTACTTCCGTCTTTGCAGTTCCATGTCACGCAATATCTCCATGCAATCACAGCACGTTGAGATAAGGTACTGACGATATGTTCTTCGATTCTCCACGAGTCATTGTTCAGCGATAGCAATCTTGCAAGGATTATGCACATCGGGGTGTTGCGTGCTATCACGCAATTGAGGGGCTACCTGCCTGAGTCTGTCTGTTCAACGTCACCCTTTACACCACTTCACATCAGATTCAACGTTCGATCGCCATCGCGCCTTCGATTTGCACCACCGCTCTCTGCGAAACTTGTCCTGTCGGATTGCGACATTGGGATCTACGGATGTAATTGGCTTTTATGTTCCGAGCACTCAGCCGCCGCGCGGGTGGCACCTGCTCCTCCAGGGGATAGAGAAGAGCATGAACGGCTCATAGCTCATAGGATGAGAAAGCCGTAGCTAGCCCAGCACCCCTGTCTTTAGGAGATATGCTGTACCTACAAAGGTCGATAAGAACTGTAGGACCACAGCGAGTTTCCCTGGCAAAAAGCTCTACCTACAGCTGGCACTTTTTGAGTTCGAATCATGGCTACAGAAGGCAAAGACGCCTCAATACCAAGTGATCATGTTTCGACGAGGCCCACCCCAAGGCATGGTGCTTTCGCCAGACTTACCTCGAAATTGAGATCAAGATCCAACGAGACTTCGACGTTTACGGGCGCCCAGGTTTGCCAGGCTACGGCAAGCGAAGAACAAAACGTTGGGAACAACTTGGATCCCGATATCAAAAATGACGACGTCAGTCTCAACAAGTACTACGTCCCTATCGACTCCTACGAAGGCAGACATCGCTACGACCCCAAGGCCACATGGACTAAAGAGGAAGAGCAGTCCCTCATTCGAAAACTCGATATACGTGTCTGTGCTTACTGCTGCCTCATGTTCTTCGCATTACAGATCGATCGGTCCAACATCTCTCAAGCGCTCTCCGATAACTTCTTGGACGACCTTGGTATGAACACGAACGATTACAACACTGGCCAAACAATCTTCTACGTTTCGTTCTTGGCTGCAGAATTACCTTCGCAACTCGTCAGCAAAAAAATAGGCCCTGACAATTGGATTCCCATACAGATGATATCTTGGAGCATCGTCGCTTGTTGCCAAGCCAAGTTGACCGGCCGCGCCACTTTCTTTCTGACAAGATCTCTCCTCGGTATCATTGAAGGCGGCTTCATCCCCGATGTGATCCTGTACCTGAGCTACTTCTACAAGAGCAAGGAGTTGCCGATACGCCTAAGCTTCTTCTGGGGTGCATATGGTGTCACGTTCATCATTTCGGCTTTCTTGGCATTCGGTATCCTACACCTTCGCGGACATGAAGGACTGGCTGGATGGCAATGGCTGTTTGCACTCGAAGGGGCGTTGACTGCTCTGATTGGAATATTCTCGTGGTAAGGAAAGATATCGCCAGATCCGCTGGACCATACTGCTCACCAGTGTCCACAAGGCTTTATCTTCCGCCATCACCCTATCAGACGGCAAGCTGGTTCCGGGGGCAGAAGGGATGGTTTACGGAGAGAGAAGAGGCAAGTAGTTGAGCCCGTGTCTTGGTTTAGATTTCTCTAACTGGTATAGGTCATCCTAGCAAATCGAATCATCAGAGACGACCCATCCAAAGGGGACATGCACAACCGGTAAGCAGGATCTATTCCATGCATTAGAATATCTCTTCGACTGGCTGGAGATACCTCGACCTCCAGCCCAATCGAGTCCCCGCCCACGCAGGGAATACACGACTGACAACAACTAGACAAGCCGTAAACCCCAAACTCCTCTGGCAGGCTCTAAAAGACTATGACATGTGGCCCATCTACCTCTTCGGCTTCACCTGGACCATCCCCCACAGCTGCGCAACAGCCTATCTAACTCTCGTCCTCCGCGGTCTAAAATTCGATACCTTCGAAACAAATCTCCTCACAGTGCCGGCCTACATTCTCTTCATCGTCCAACTGATCTTCTGGACCTGGGTCTCCGAGAAAATCAACAATCGCTACCTGATCATCCTATTCTGCCAAATATACATGCTTCCAATTCTGGTAGCACTGGAGACTTTGCCCGCAGGGGTAAAGTATGCTTGGAGTAGATACGTATTAAACATGATGCTGGTGGGGTTCCCGTATGTTCATGCTATTGTTGGTGAGTTCCATGACCCTGCCAATACGTGCCGACCAGCCTAGCTGAAGATGATGACAGTGGCCATGACAAGTCGTAATGCCGGCTCCGTTCGAACCCGTACGGTCGGCACTGCGTTGTACAATATGTGTGTGCAGACATCTAACATCATTTCTTCCAACGTACGTCTCCTCTTCATCCCAAACATATGGTACGGGAACGGCGCTGATACCATACCTTAACACAGGTATACCGAGATCACGACAAGCCCCTCTATCGCACCGGCAACAAAGTCCTCATAGGGTTAGTAGCATACAACATCGTCCTCATTACCTTGTCGAAAATATATTACATGACTCGGAACACCCAACGAGAGCGGATCTGGCAGGGGATGTCGGAGGTTGAGAAAGCAAGTTATCTGGAAACGACGCAGGATAGTGGGAACAAGAGGTGAGTCGTTCAATGCGAGGATATGTGAAGCCCGGTTGACCAGAGAGCTAGGCTTGATTTTCGGTTTGTGCATTAGAGATGTTAGCGAGCAATGGTCGGAATACTGGGAGTCAAACTCGTGCCAAGAGAAACCATCATCTGGCACCTGCAACATGGCTCTTCCGTCGAAGTTTTCCCAGCCGTTTACATAAATTCGCTTATCTCGACCGGAAAGTCACAACATGGGTACTGGAACGTCAGAAAAGTCTGGGTAGAAAACGAACCTTTCCATTCAGGCAGCAGAACACTCTTCTCTTCATCAACTTTGCATCCTGCGCTTCGGACGAAAGGAGATGGATTAAAGGGTCTTCGACTGGATATCTCCTTATCAGTGACCCGATCGATACTGAACCTCTCATCTTATATATATCTCGATATTTGCACCGATCACGTCCCGGACGATATCTGAGGAGGTCTGAGGACCATCCCCCGAAGGCTTAATGAACTGCATATCCTGTACTGATTGTGATAATGCAATACAGCAGATGGACGGCAGCCTGCGTCAAATCAAGCAATACTTAACGCGCCAGGATATGTGTGTCTCTGGAAGCCGAATTGTACTGTAGCAGTATTGTATAGGCGGAGCTGCTATCTCATTACTAAGCTGCCAACGCGGTATCTTTCGCATCGATCACTGGTGATATTCGCCATGACGTTTATTTACCTACTGGTTTTCTTTCCAAGCCAACCCGCTGCTCTCCCCCCATGCTTTTTGTGTGTGTGTGTGTTGGGGGGGGGCCAAAGTCACACACCTATCACCTATCCCCAACTCAAACTTCTTCTTCGGCGCCATCTCATGCATCTCCGCTTCCTCGAACACATCCTCCACATCCGGCCCTGTATAGATCTTCCGCGCATAAACAACATAATAGACCACCGCAGCCGCCGCCGTCATCATGATACTATAGTTCATCATCGCGGGCCGACAGGCGTAGCCGCAGGCCAAAAGCTAAAGAGGATTATCAGCCCGAAAGCGACGGCGAAGATGTTGACTGCGATTCCGAAGATACCGGGGAGGTGGAAGGGACTCCGGGTCAGGTTGTTATTTGAACCGTTGGAGACGGGCGTTAGGTGGCGTTGGTGGGGACGGATGAAGCCGATGCAGCGGCGGTAGAGGAGAAGAGATTCGGGGATGATAGAGGAGGCATAGAGGGAGCTGACGCTGAGAGGTGACGGCGTTGAAGGCTGTGGCGGAACCGATGTTTATGAGACCGATGAGGATGACGATGAGGGAGGTGATGATGATGGCGAGGGTTGGGATGGCGGTTTGGGTTGGAGCTGGTGTTGCGTGTTAGCCAAGTGACTCTACAATTTTTTTCTTTGCTGGAAATGGAAATAGGAGAGAGTACAAAAGAAAAGTCCATACTTTTGTATCGAGACGCCATCGGGGCAAACCACGATCACGCGCCAATCCCCATATCAATCGCGAAGACGTCGCCATGCCAGAGATTGCGCCTGCAGCAGTCATGAAGAGGAGGATCGCGATCAGAACTGAAATTCCAGCTTTAGAGTCAATGGCACTGCAGATTATATTCTATAATAGGGAAACCCAATGACCCAATCAGGCTTTCAAGGGTGGCGGTGATGTCGACGGTGACGAAGAGGATTGCAATCACCAGGCCCGAGCCGATAGCCCCGTTGAGGATGGTGGCGGATACCATGCACCAGGGTACTACCACTTCGGCGTTGCGCGTCTCTTTGGCCATCTGCGGAACAGTAATTGGTTGTGTCGGGATTTCCATCGCAGGGCGGAGACCTACGTGAACGGCACTGTCACATCCGAACATGGCAAAGACGCTTCCGATGCGCCCTACGAAAAAAGACAGGCCCTGGCTCGACCACTCACCGCCGTTGGAGAGTGGGGGTGAACACGTCATGCGACGATGCCTGTTCCGGCGCCAACTGCAGGTATCCTGTCAATCCATCCCCATCGGAAGCCTTATTTTGTGTCATGACTTACATGCACGATAGGTATCATGAAGGCGAACCAAGACGGCGACCTCAATCTTGGGCAATGCTCTGCTGGTGACGGTGTTGATGAAGACGGCAACGAGGATGAAGCCCCAGAACAGCAGTATCCCGTGCCACAGTTGAGGTACGCAGTCGGGATTTTTCAGCGCGATCAAGGCGACGACTTGGTTGCCTCCGAGGTAGCCGCTTCCGGAGAGGATGGCTTGCCAACCGCAGATTACCAGCCAGCCTATAGCGATCTTTTAGTCCAAGGACACATAGACAAGAGGTTTCGTTGGTGAGGTCTTACTGGTCATGTAGCTCAAAAAGAGTCTGCATGATGGAGGAGCGAGCATGGAAACCCAGTAATACTGGCTCTGGGATGTCGGTGCCCTATCCATAGAGTAAGCATATCGCACTACCATGGCTGGCTACGGGAATTATCTAACATCGAGGCCACCTCTGCCATTGTCGTAAAGACTGCAATCGTTCCAACCCAGACGAACAGGTAGCCGAATACAAGCCAAGCAGAGCCGCCACTAATTAACAGCTCATTGAGCATATGGCTATGACTTGATTGATAGAGCGGCGTACTTGGTCAAGCCTGTGGTGATGCGACTAGATAGTGCCATTGGTGATGCTTTAGACTTTGAATACGGATATTCACATCAAGGAGCCCTCCCATGTGACAAGTATGGTATAAGCAAAGCCCAAAGTCGACAAGAAGTCGAAGCGTCTCTGGTCTTTCTAGCATAGATGCACTTATGCAGTTGTAGAGGATTTAAATACCCGTAGGACAGATTTCTCTCCGAGCTTCGCGAGCACTTACGTGTCGCGTACCTCTTGGGATTGATCTTGCATTTTGGAGCGTTGCAGGAGATGATAGGTATGGGTGTCGCCCTGTATACCAGGTAGGCCTGGGCCACGCCCTGCGATACTGCCAACAGCAGGCGTCTAGACGAGGAAATAAACCTCAGAGAGGATAGACCAGGCTTGCGTTTAGTTTTGATGGCCTTCCTGCTCGACAAAGACCGAACAGCTCGATAGACAGAGTATCTCTGGGGCTCGAGCTCTTTCTCGTGAAATAGCAGGTGAGCAAGAGCTGCAACGGTATCGCAGGCAGAAAGCAACACTTGGACAGACTGAAAGAGTGCAATGGGAAGTTCGAAAGCGAGATGGCGGGGGAAATAAAATCGAATTCCTACCTGAATAGGATGCAGTTGAAGCAGAGCAACCTAGACTTTGCACACTTGAAAGGTACAAGGGAGTCTCAAGAATTGATGCAGAAGTGGAAGATGATATTGTTCTTCAAGCTTGTCCAATTCATACCCAGTTCTGGCGGACGCAGCGTGGCGTGCCTGCACGTCATGTCTAGTACGTACAGCCGAAGCTGCACGGCATGGGTTATTGGAAATCCTGCAATCTGATGGCCTTCCAAAACGAGGCCGACTTGCAATTAGGGAGGCATCAATCTCGCCAGGTATCTCTGAAGGATTGGGGATGCTAGATTCTGCATGTCATGGGCGAATGAAGCCCCGAGTCGATGTGCTGAGGATTGATTAGTTGTATAAGGCTGCATTAGCACGAGATGAGTTGGCTTCTGTTTTGGTGTTTGACATGGGATAAGAGTGTGATGAGCACTCCGTAAAGCGAGTGAGGGATGGACAACCATTTCCTGTTCGTTCCCACACAACAGGCAGAGACTGGTAGGTATAAAGAGTCCAGTGTCGTTCATCAAGTGGATAGATGCATTGAGTTGGATGCCGCTGAGGCAAGTCTTATCCTGTCCCTGTATATGGATTCACGTTCTATGGATCGATATGTCGGCCCCCAGCCTGTCGGGAAGTCGACATGCGAGATGATGGAAGAATTCGAGAAATCGAGATGACTGCATCGGATAAACTCCGCTTTGATGACGACATCACCTTTTCAACTTCACACACCCCTCTCAATGGAATTCAGAGACACGCCTGTTGTGCAATGAACCAACACCCATGAAGCACCATTATATTCCTTGATCCTGCTCCCAACAGACTGCTGATTAAGGGATGATCATGCTGTCTCCCTCCGTGTCCCTGTTTTTATCGGCCCCGGCCATTGCCGCGGCGGCTCTGGGCAGCAGTCAGGTCCAACACCAGCAACCTCTGACCGAATTCTCCAAAATCCCATCCCTGGGCTTCGGCACCTGGAACCTCGACCAAAGCAACGTCTCAGAGGCCGTCTCTGCAGCGCTGCACACCGGCTATCGTCATATCGATTGTGCTACCGTCTATGGCAACCAGAAAGCGGTCGGCAAAGGCATTGCCCATGGCCTGAAGTCCTTGAATCTGCACCGATCCGACATCTGGGTCACTTCGAAGCTATGGAACGACCAGTATGCTCCCACCCTTCGCAATCATGAGCTGAGACTCGGAGCTGACCGGACTAGTCATGACCCGAGCTTGGTCGAAGAAGCACTGACCCAGACACTGCACGACTTGGGCCTCACTTACCTCGACCTTTGGCTCATGCACTGGCCCGTCGGCAATGCGCCCGACACAGGCAAGACACAACTCGACTATCTACAGGTGCGCGCTCCATATTCTGCCCTCCTCCCAATGTTGACCTGTACCCATAGGCCTGGAAAGCCATGGAGAAGATCCACAAGACCGGCAGAGTCCGCAACATTGGCCTCTCCAACTTCTCGCCAGACCAGCTCAAGGACATCATCGACCACTCCGATACTAAGCCATCCGTCCATCAGTTCGAGGTCCACCCATACCTGCCCCAACCGGAATGGATCAGATACCAACAGAAGCTGGGTATCTCCGTCACCGCCTACTCTCCCTTGGCCAACACCAATCCCACGTATAAGCCCAGCAAGGACGACCCTCCTTTCCTCCTTACCAATTTCGATATGCTAGCCGTTGCAGCTAAGAACGGATGCACAACTGCCCAGGTGGCATTGGCATGGGGAATGAGCAGTGGTTACAGCGTCATCCCCAAGAGCTCGCATGTGGACCACATCAAGGAGAATTTTGGGGCACTCGATTGTCGGCTGGAAGAGGAGGATCTTGATCGTATTGACCAAATCTGTGAGAAGTATCTGAAAAGGTTCAACAATCCGAGCAAGGCCTATGGTGTCAAACTGTTTGATGGGTTAGAAGACGCCTGACCCTGGAGAGGATCTTGAGTTTCTACAAAAAGCCGTATACAGCTTCAAGCGATCTTTCGTGCCAAATTGTAGGGCCACACAGCATGTCCAGAATCAATCGTCCCTCTTGAGAAGTCCTCCCAGCAAATTCTCACGTAACCAACCCATATCCTCTGCGTCGCCACGCCGCATCAGCTCGTGTCCCAACTCAATGACTGCTTTTGTATCGCCATGTTCAGCCCATTTGACTGAAGCCGGCCAAAAAGCCAGGTGCACGCCCATGTGAACAGCAAACCTTCTGATGAAGCGTCGGTCGACGGTGAGGTCCTTTCCGACATCGTGCTGTTTCCTCCGATATGACTTCAGGAAGGCGTCCAGCAGACCTTTTCCGCCGCGAAATCGATCTAGTAGGTATGCTTCGGCCGCGAACTGGGCGACGTCGGTTTCGGCGCGTCCCCGTCTACAAATCTCCCAGTCAACGACGGTGAGTGTCTTCTCCTTGTTGAGCATGATGTTTCCCGGCCAGAAATCACCATGGCAGACATTATCATCGTCGCTCTCAAGGAGGAATCCATACGTTCTATCGATATAATCGCAAAAGTCGGTATCCAAACCGTACTGCCCGGCCGCTTGGGCGAGATGAGAGTATGACCAGCGATAGATGGATTTCGCAATGGGATTCCCGCCCTCTCCGATGCCTACCTCGTAGGTCTTGTGGTGCAATAGGACCAGCCACTCCCCCAGCAAGCGGCCAATCTCTGGAATGTCGATGTCCGGGTCGCTGTAAGCTTCCTTGAGGGTCTTGTCCCCGGCATCAGTCATGACCAAGACCTTGGAGGGTTGGTCGTAATTCCAAATTTTCGGAACTTTGACGGCATTCACATCCGACAGTAGATCGTGAACGACTTGCAGTGCAGTTGCTTCATAATTCATGCGGTCGACAGGCAAGGGGATTGCACCGTTGGAAGATGCAATGTAGGGCTCTGCGTGCTTGTAGATTCTCGGCAGCCCGTTCCCACTGGAGACGCGGAAGACATAGTTGGCGGTGCCACCCTCTATTTGCTCGATGTTGGAGTATTCGATGTTATTGGCATCGAGGTACTTCTTTAAGCCATCCACACTGGTAGGTTTCCCGTTATTCTGTACTTGTGCCATTCCTCAGGCTTGTTGGGGAGTTTGCTAAGTTGAACGATTACAGTTGGGAAGGGAAGTGATTCAGTCCAAGGCTTGAACTTTGGCGGACCAGTACAAAGAGCTTGGGAAACAGGGACTGGAGAGTGATATCTCTTTTGAAGTGAACGATGGCTGATGCCAAGACCATCGAGTCTGACTGTTGCCGAAGTATGAGTCACCCACCCTCCGCCGCAACCCGAGTCGAGTTCCATAAGGACGAGATGGTCAACGGATAGGAGGCTTCAAATCATGGAATTTGTGATGCCATCGATTTATCAAATCTAAGGTACCGTCTGTAGCTGCAGGCATCAGGACCGATGTTGTACGAGCACCACCCCTTGTGAGAACCATGCCGGATTGCGATTACGCCAGACGACAACTGGTGACTGGTCTCGAGCCCGGGACATGGTTCGATGCCGGTATCTAATAATATGGCCCTTGCTTCACTATTCTTCGAAACGTCTCTTCTAATCTACATGATCCAACATGGATGGGACGAGCGATCTGGAGCGTCAGCCAATGTTGCATGATTTTCCCTTCTTTTCTTATACCTCATCCAATGATTGTATATCTCCCAATACTGTCCTCTGGGTACAACCCCAGGATGCTCGCCTCTCCCGCCATCTGACATGGCCTTTGAGCCGTGGCGGTATTTTAATCTCTCGCTTTTATCATTGCTGGGTCCTTAGACACGCTACCCAGCTCGACATACTTTGAATGCCCCGAAGCGTGATCTCCACGAATACCACCCCACATATAATGGTCCGACTCAAGTCATCAAAGCCACTGCCAGACATTTTGGGTTTTATGGAGTTTACCCCGGGCTTCTCATTGGCACACTCCCGGCGCACAACTACCAGACGAGCCTCGGATTTACTACTACGTCTGCAAGGGCGAAAAACATCGCGGCAAGATCCAGCCAGGCTGATTTTGATCACAGAAGACAAGGATAGCATGCCAATCAGATCGTGGTTGAAGCCGGTAGGAAGGATACACGGCAAATGACCTGCCATAACTGATGTGCATTACGTCAAATTGAGGCAAAACAAAGCCAACTATCACCATGCAGCTGGGGACTCGGCATGGTAAGTCGAGGCTTCAATGGGTATATACCACCCGAACTAATGCCCTCTCTTCTTGCCAGGACTTCTAGCATGAATCGATTTACTACGTCACGTCTTTTATGTACCATTCTTGTTCATGATCCTTGCAAGCAACATCCTTAGTCCAACCTACCAAGTTGAAGTCGAACACCCTGGGTTCCAAGGTTGTCCACGGAGGAAATCGCTCAGCGGGTTCCCAAACTGAACCGATTCTCGGACGTGATCTGGACGGTGTGGATATACCAAGTGTTCAGCGAAGCCCAGAAATTGCGGTACCCGGCACACGACTCTGTCACCAAGAAGACAACGGTCGACATGATGAGCTACATCTTCGATGCAGGTTATCTAGGCGAGAAGGTGGTGAAGGCCTTGCTGGCATCTCGGAACGGGATGGGAACCTATCGTTTGCTTGCAGATCGTGCAACCAAGCTGGGAAGCAGAGAGGCCAAGGTGACCGACTTCACGGGCGCGGATGGGGGCTATGGTTACTGTATGTGATGGGACACGGCTCCGAGATGACGCTGCCAGCAATGACACTTGTGGATGGATAATTTCCCTCGCCGACCAAGCATGCGTTGTGACATCCTTGCCTGTGGCTGTCGATACTCCAACACAGGTACAGCAGCTGGCTGGTTTCAGTCCTCGCTTCTGTCGCAGGTCTTGTTGACTCAATTACGTTGTGTCGCATTCGTACCCTTCCCTGATCTTTCCGGTTCACCTCGTATTGGCATCTGGTTCGGGTGGTGTGAAGCAAAGTGAGTGATATACCAAGGTAACAGATGGTTGCAGGGGATGTTGATTTGGCGACAGTGAATGAGCATCCACCTTGATTGACTTCAATCTCCTACACTTTCACTCCACTCATGTCCCGCAAGCACTCCAACATTTCTGCAATCGCATTCCCAACAGCCAAGCTGAGTGGTTCATCCCCAGGCGCAATCATCAGCCATGGCCACCTCTACGGCCATCTGGCGTGGCCTGCAAGGCTGTGTCGTCCTTCTCATCTCTGCTGTGCTGTTGCTACTCGCCTTGAACTTTGGAAGTGAAGTCAGCCAGACCACCCTCACCGACCGCCGAGCAGATCTGGAAGGCGTGCCGACCAAGCAAGGCTCCACCAGTGTCCCCAAGAGTATTGCCGTGCCCTTCGGTCGTCACCATCACGCTGTCAACTTCTCATCGCCGCTGGACCATCACTCGCTTTTCGAGCGTGCTGACCCCCCATCGAACTATGCTGCCTTGGTCCGCAAGGGTGGCATCTTCCTCGAGTCCATCAAGGCCGCGTTGGAGGGAAGTACCCCTGGTATTTCATTCACCGAGAGTGAACTCGAGAATGGTTGGACCAATACATCCGAAGTTGAGGAAGATGACCTGGAAGCTATTGAGCGTCGTTGGAAGGGCACTTTCGACGCCCTCTTCGGCGCATATCCACCGCAATCCGACATCAAGCCCGTCATTCTGGTCCAAAACAAGGAGTACGATACCATTCTTGATGACCACGTCGACGTACGTCACAGAAACAGAAATCCTCGTCCAATCGCTTGGTTGCTGATAATCCCTGCAGAGACCCACCCAAGCCCAATCCCAGGGCCTTTATTACCCCAGCCAGCAACTCGCCATGTCTGTCTTCTCCTACAGCGCAGCTCAGCGCATCCTAGATCGCAACAGGAAGGAAAAGCCCTTATCCAAAGCCGAGAGGGACGCCTTACTCCCAACCATCTCGAGGCCTTCCGATCTGATCTGGCTGGCCTGGACCACCGTTGCTTCGAATCCCGAACGACTGCGCTACCTTGCTCGTGACAACATTTCCAACGAAAACACCAAGGCCGTTATAAGGTACCTTCTTCTCAGAGACATAGGCCAAGCGAACAGCGTGGTATGGCCCGGCGTTGATTATGATGGGAACAGCGACGAAGGCAAAGCATTGTTGGCCACTCCGAATGGGCGCGCTACCGCGTGGCTTCTGATCGATCATGGCCATCAGATGGATTGGAGGATGAAATCGAGACAGCTGAGAGTCTACATCTTCTCGTATGCGGGGGATTACTGCATGTTGTGGGATCTGGAACCCCAGAGTCCGCACAGACGGTCGAAGCGTGATGATCACACCGAGCAACGCACCAAGCCCCAGCCGAAGTACTCTGCTGACCGTCACGTCAAACGCGCCGGAAAAGAAGACTTTGATGCTGCCAAGAAACAAGGCGACATAGCCTACAATGAGATGCAAGCGGCTTTCGACGGTGTATGTGCCAGAGAAGTTCGGGATTTCGATCCCTCGGCGTTCGCGAACGGCTGGACTAGGAAAAAAGATAGCAAAAGCCTCCCCGACCAGGGGTGGCAAGATGTCATCAAAAAAGTCGCAGGCGAAGGAAAGGCGCCGACCACGGAGACGAGTTTCTATGTCAATTTGGTACACGACAAGGATTTCACAAACAGCCAGGGGCAACCCGTCAAAGTATGTGGACTCGACTTGAGCAGACCGCCTTGCTGACCGATGAACAGTACATCAAGGCTGACGTTGGTAATGCCTTGTACGAACAACACTACATTCCCGCAAGCTCCGCCATCATCGTTTCCCAAACTCGGAGTCCCGCGTACACAGTCAAGAAGCGTTTAGGCAAAGATGCTCCTTCCAATCAAGAAATCAACGACAAATACGTCCCGCCCCTCAACCGCTGGTCCGACGCCACCTGGACACTCTGGAAAGAGAAAGGGGGCGGTAGCGACCTACGATACATCGGCCGCGACTACATCTTCAACCAACAAACAGAGTCAGTCATGAACTACATCTTCGATCAACATGGCAGTGAAGATCACAAATTTCCTGGTCTGGGTTTCGGAATGGATAGCGACGAAGGGAGAGCCTTGCTGGGCACTCCCAACGGCATTGGGGCTGCCCGACTTCTGATTGATCGTGCGAGTGAGTTGGGACGACGGGATGTGAGGATCTATATCTTCGAACCGGAAGAGGAATACCCATGCATGCTTGTTGATATGAGACCGGCTCAGGTGCAGTCAAGGGCTCTTGATGAGCACAATGGAGATCCGACGAAGTCTCAGGGCTTGGCTAATCGTCAGAAGAAGTCCAAGCGGTATAACAAGAATTCCAGATCAGCGCTGCGAGCACCTGCTCGAAGAGATAAGGCTCGACTACATGCCCGAGCCCACAACAAGCGTCACTATGAGACTTCTCAGACACGGCATTCCATCCTTATTGACAAGCAGCAAGACCAGCCAAAGCAACGCGCCCTTATCGACCCTTATACCGAATCTCTCGCTCAGTCACATCCAAGTGAATCCCGTCCTGTCGAGCGGCGATACACCGGCGAACTTGAACCACCACATCCCGCTCCCATACAGCATCACGACGACAACGACGACGACTGGTTCCAATCGCACTCCGCCCACCACATATCCCCCCTTACAAAACGTGATGCAGCCTCCGATTATGAAAAGGCGCTCTGCACCGGCCGCTCAATGTGGGCCAAAGTTATGCAAGCTTTCGACAACCCTGGATCCGATGCCAAACCCACACTCCCAATAACCGCACTCGACAACGGCTGGAGCAAGACCGATAACCCTAAAGAAGTCGACCCGGAGTGGAGTCAATTTTTCGATCTCAAACTAGGAAAAGGCAATATCCCGAACGCAGAGCTGGTTCGGCACATCATGCTGGACCAAAACAAAGATTTCAAAAATAGCCAGGGTGGAGATGTCAATGTATGTAATATCCACCCCATCTTATATCCGCCCATTCCAACAATCCAAATCCATCTCATCACCACAAACACAAACATAAACACATCTAACCACCCCCCAACCCACAGGACTACTCCGGCACCGACGAAGCCGGCACCGCCCTCTACTACGCCACCTACATCCCCACCATCTCATCCATCATCGTCAAAAACACCGTCTCCCCCTCCCACGTGATCCAAGAAATCTTCACCAACATGGGCATGCCCCTCCCCTCAACCCTCGAAATCGCCCAAAACTACGTCCCGCCCCTCGCACGCTGGAGCGACGTCACCTGGACCGTCTACGCCTCCATCTGCAGCACCCAAACCCCGCCCTCCGACCCCAGCAAACTACGCTACATCGGGCGCGACAACCTCATCAACCGCGAAGCGCAGGTCATCGTCGCCTATATCCTACAGCGGCACCGAGGGACCGTCGTGGTTCCGTTTCCGGGCTTGGAATTCGGGATGGATGAGGAGGAAGGGTTGGCGTTATTGGGGACGCCGAATGGGATGGGGATTGGATGGTTGATGCGAGATCGGGTTGCGGAGCTGGGGAGACGGGCGCCGAGGGTTCGGGTATGGACGGTAGGGGCGAGGGCGATGATGGGGTGGGATTTGGTGCCTGTCTGAAGAAATGGATGGAAATTTTGAATGAACTTCTCTTGGAGGGGGGGGATGAGATGGAGTAAACTTGTCGTCAGTGACGAGAGTTTGGCGGAAATAGTGTTTTTTGAACTACGAAGAGATCGGTTTGGTGGAAATTAGCTGAAGATCGATAGGGAGGAGGGCGAATGGCAATTCATTCTGACTAATGTGAATGTGGGACTATCGAAGCTGAGACATGCTGATATACACTGCTAACATGGATACCATGAAGTTAGCATTTACGATCAGTGGATGAAGAAAAGGCCAATTGTAGGTCGAAACATCACATGTAATTCGGTGGGTAAAGTTTTCTCTCATGTCAATTTGCACCCTTCTGGCCTGGGTAGAAAATTATAAGTCCTTCCGCTAATCATGTCCTCTCCTTCCCTTGTTTCCCTTGTTTCCCTCGACACCCAGTCCCGTCAATGGGCATAGTTTAACAGGCTCATGATTAGCACCACATCCCGACAGTATCCGTTTTCAAATAAGTCTGCACTTTGTATGCCCGTTCCACCTCCTCTTAAAGAACTAGTCGAGTAAATACTACGACGGAAGAGGTGTGAAGTTCCCCCGAACAGCCTATCTTCGTGCTATTTTTTGCCGAAGAAAATAAACCGAATCAACTCGCGAGACCCCTTGCAGAGTCTGTATCCCGTCGTAGTTAATATATAAATGTTCCCCAGGTATTTCCCCGCGGCGCCAAAGTGCAGATACGATCACCGCAATACGACATGGGGAGCAAACGGAAGTACTTCGGAGAAGCCCACGCAACATAATAACCACAAAATCAGCTCCCTATCTTCAGAGCAGCAGCAAACACCATTAGATAAAAAACGGCTACAGTAATATATATGTTCTCCGCGCCCCTTTGACCTTGCGGCGCTTGGGAGCACGGTAGAAACGTTCGGCAAGCAAGAGGATGTTTGGAACGAGGGGTTTCTCTCCGGTGAGATAACAAGGGGTAGAATGGCTTCGCCCATCTCTGTGACAAGCGCTGTATCAACGGACTATCTCGACGCAGAGAGGTCTAACGTTTGACTACCGCAGCTGTCATTTTTTAAGGTGCATCAATCCAGGGGCTCGGTAGTTTAACAGTCAATATCCAGAACCGCACTGCAACCTTGGCTACTATCCAGTCCTCGACGAACATCCCTCAAGGACCATGCTTCATTCCACCAACAGCGACCTTTATCAACCATACAGGCTCTATCCGGACACGGAGGGAGCTTTCACCCAGCCAATGCGACCATTCAACGCAACCACAGTAACCTGCGCTGTTCTACCACAGTGCCCGGTATCAACACTCCAAGGGTGGCCGTACCTTCCCGGCTATACTATACCAAGACCGCATCTCAGCCCCTCGCCGGTATAAGGACCGGAATCAAAGACATCTTCGATGTAGCCGGCCGCCAAACCAGCGACAGCAACCGCGTATTCTACGATCTCTGTCCCCCCCGAAACGCAACCGCGCTCCCAGTCCAACGACTCATAGATGCCCGGGCCATCCTCGTCTGAAAGATGAAGACAAAATAATTCGTCAACGGAGAGGTCGCTACCGCCGACTGGGTTGATTATCACGAACCTTTCAAACCCTCCCCACGGCGATGGATACCGGGAAACTTCTTCTTCGTCGTTGGAGCCAGGCAACGGGGTAGGCAGCTATTTCTATTTAGATTTGACGTTGGGATCGGATACGGGTGGGAGTATTAGGGGACCGAGTCAGTCTTCGTCTAATTAAAGATAGTAGCTATCGTCCGCGGGAAAAAAAGAAAATCTTGCAAAGATCCGTGCCCTTCTCCAGTTGCGTACGACTTCGATTATTTGAAAGGTCTTCTTTGATTATCAATTTTCTTACGGCTGATCGCCAGATATAGAGGCAGATAGGGTGTTTTATCGAGTGGGGAAATAGTATAATCGAAAAGTCGATCCAGAATTTAACTTTGAATTAATAATTTCCTGAACAGCGAAACAGGTTCGAGGTAATACTCGCTTTTTTATATTCTTTTTTTACCCTCGCTCTGCTGACCGTACACGGGGTTTTCTCACTCCTTTATTATCTACTGTCTTTTTCACAGCCTATTATCCTTAATAGAAATGCCCTTCCCAGCCTCTCTATTCTCAATTTCTCGAGTTCGCGTAACTCTTGTATCGGATCGGAGAGTTGAAGAATCCTTGCCTATTGGGTTTGATCGCAGCCACTCGACATTGCACACGATCATTCAACATTATTATTAGCGCGGCGGAGGGAAATATCGTAGGCTGTCGATAACGATTTGCCAAGCAATACAGCACAGAGATATAGAAGCAGCTAAGATTCATTCTTAGCGGTAAGAAAAAAAAGTATTATCTTCTTTTCTCTTCTCCAAAATGTTTCTCACCGCTGTGGAATGACAAAATTCATGGCAAGATAGGGTAACGAGAGACACGTATCTCCACGCAAAGCCCGACGATGAGGAAGCGAGCTGCGAGCTTGATGTACTCTGGTTCGTTGTGTAGTTGATATCTGATTTGAACGTGTTCTTTGGTCTAACAAGATTCCAATGTGTTTTCCAATTTAGACACTCGCGGTCCGGCATTCTGGCAGGCATGTCAGCTTGCGGAGATGCCGCTAGCGTCTCCGGAGGACATGGACTCATCGTCGCTTTCGTAGTTCTCGGCCAGGGTTAGATCGTATTGGTTTCCTTCAATCTTCCCGTTGATGCCATGCCAGACGGTGTATATTCTCACCTATGTCGTTCGGAGGTTAATAAATACGTGGGGCGAAGAACATGTGTGTGGGACTTCGAATTGGAGGTACGTACCTCTTGCTCCCAGTCCCATGTATCCCATGACCTGAGCTCGGAATCTGCAGCTGTGTCCGGTTTGTAAACGTTGACGAAGTTGGGGAGTGGGGTGGAAGGAGGGATGTCGTTTTTGTCGTTCTGGGGTTTGGGGTTGTGTGAGTCTTTTTCGGTTTCTTTTTGCTCCTCCTCCTCTGCCTGGTCCATTGCTTCTTCTTCCAGCGCAATCTCCCGAAGACCCAACGCGATCCGCTCCGCTCCTTTCAACCCCCAAACCTTCATACCGAATTCATCCAGTCTCCGAACGACCACGAACCGCCATCCATCTTCGTTGCTTTCGCATGTTTCTTCGTACGCGACTACGAATTCGAGGAACAGCCCGATGATGAAACCGAGGTTTCGGATCGCGCTGTCGGGGCCGAACAATTCTGCGGCGATAAGATGGTCGATGGTCGTCAAGATAGCGGTGCCGATGAGCATGACGCGCTTGCCGTTGGCTTCGGCGTCGTCGATGTCTGGCCCGGTGGAATATGTATGTCAGCCTGCCTGCATTGTTGAAGGTATAGAGTGAAATGGTGGGTGTACGACTCACGATAGAACTTCCAATTATCCTGACTTAGAAATCGAGCCATACTTTCGATATGCGCCCAGATCATCCAGACGTCCTTCTCTTCGGTATTGATTACCTGATTAAATGCATGGAGCTACCCATGCCAAAGTCATATCAGCTACTCTACCAATAAACTTATAATATCTAGACAGTCACAACATACGATATTCCCCACCACCTCAGCAGTACCGTAGCCACTATGATCGCTATAGGCAATCACACCAAAAGCCTCGGCATCCCGCTTCACTTGTTCGACGCGCCATGCCCGGTACAAGTCTTCGCCTTTCTTCGTCACGCAAAAGAGATGGCCTGGATTCGCGTCGGCGTATCTCATGCACATACACTTTTGTGAAACTCGGCATTTGTGTTTGACGCCGTTTTCGCAAAGACAGATGAAGGTTTGGGGATGGGCGTTTCGGTCGACTTTTGCGGTTTTGCTTGGTTGGGGCTTATTGTTCTGCGATTTGGGCTGAGGGAGTTAGATGAGGTGATGGTATATGGTAAATTCTATCGAGCTGGTGGATGTGGGAGATATATATGATATACCTGATGCAAAGACGCGTTCTCTTTTCCTCCATTTTTAGGGACGGTTGGTTTCTTCTTTTTTGGAGAAGGTTCGACGGTGGTGTTGGGGGAGATCTCGGATAAGACGCGTTTGGAACGAGTGGTTACCATTTTGCTTACTCTACTCAGGAGATGGGGTTAAGAAAGGAAAGAGATATATCGTGTGGTGACTGGTAAATAAGCGATGCCGCGTTACGTCATGGGTAGAGTCTTGGCGCCCAGAATGATTATTGGCCTGGCGTCTGAATAATATTCTTCAATATTCACCTATAGCAGCGATTAATACTTCCAGGCGGGCCAATAAATAAGGAGAACCGCCAGAACTTGTTCTACTGTTGTACCTGTTTAACCGCACCGTTATCTGTGGAAGCTTTATACGTTCCCCACATCTGCATAGACATTCTCAATCAGATCCTCTTCCTCTCTTATTATCCTTACCTCCCTGTCCATCCGTCCTTCTATTCCTTCACTCCATCCCCCGAGAATGTGCACCACCTCCAGCACCCCCCTTCCCCTCTCCTTCCCCACCCTCAACCACTCACTCACCCGCCGCGCCAACGACCACCGCCATTTCCTCCCTTCAATCCCACCCCCTACCACCACTCACACCCTGACCCTAACCGACCCACTTTCCCACATCGAATGTGCCCTAAAATCCTCTCCTGCCTTCCTCCCACTGGAAGTCCTTAACAGCATCACCGCTACCCTTGCGCAAATGCAGACGGAAGCGGTAGAGTTGGGGAAAGATATCGAGATGAATCCCATGCGTGAGCGACTGAGGAAGGAGAATGCGAAGAGTGAGGAAGAATTGGACGAAAGACGGACAGAGAGTTTGAGGCGATGGAAGGGTGTTTTGAAGGGTATTTGGGAGCAGATATTGGAGAACTTGATGCCGGTGTTGGAGGGGAAGAGGGCCGAGAGGTTGGAAGGGGGCGAACTTGTATGGAGGGATCGGGGGGAAGATTGAGTGTTGTGAGTGGCGAGGACGATGGTGTGTGGTATATTTGAGAGGATCAATTTGGCAGATCGATTTTAGACTCTGAATACAACTCAAGAACCTTCAAGGAATCCACATGGTGGTAGACTCCGCGTCGTGGGCTTCCTAGACTGCGTGATACAGTCGCGGTTTCGGCATGTTCATTTTGTTGAGGAGTAGACATCATCGTAATTGATCCCATGAGCCCTTCAAACTGTTGTGGTCGACCACGATATCTTCCTCGGCGCTGGTTGGTGCCATTTCGAGTATTCAACGGCGTCTGGAATACAAAGGTGATGTTCCGTGCGAGCCTAGCAAAGATATTGACGTCCGTCTTTCGGCAAAGAAGGTGAGCACTTCTTGTGTGGGCAGTTGAGTGTGGCGTACAAGGCTCGACTGCCGCCTACAGCTCGTGCAACGTGTCAATATTTGAGGGTAGTATGAATGATCTTTTCCTGGACTTGTCGCCAAGCATTTTGGAACACAGCCGTGTCCAAGGAATCCATCAAGAGGCAATGCAGCTTTCCAGGCGGTCTTCGGTTGCGTCGTCTGTAGCAATCCGCCATGTATCTACACGCTTTCCAGTAGTCGACACCGCCTGTATATTTCGGGTCGAATTTCGAGATCGGGTGGTTGGTGATGGCCTTTTCGAAAATTTCGGCTTTGTTGAGCAACAAGAGAATCGGGGTACTTTGTATGCACTGTTCGCTGGTGATACGTTCAAAAACGTCAAGGGATTCCTGTAGCTGGTTCTGCAAACATGTTCTTCAGCCTTCAAATATTGACGATAAGGAGTTTGCTGAGGAGACTTACCCTCTCTGGGTCCTCTTCTAGAGTCTGACAATAGCCGTTCAAATCTGCTACAAAGATCACATAATGCGAGTCCTTCATGCAGTGCAGCCACTTTTTCCGCACAGATTTGGTTCCTCCCACGTCGAAAATTTCGTATTCGAAAGGTTCTACCTTGATAGTTGACTTGTATAGACCATTCGTCATGACGTGTACGCAAAGGCTTGGATCGAAGTTGTCGGCTTCGCCAGGCCAGAGAACCTTTTCGATATTATCCATGATACTGGTGGCTCACTTAGTATGTTCCAGGATCCAGTGGCCAGGGATGGGCTTCGCATACTATGACATGTTATCGGGTACGGATGGCCAGCTCGCAGATTCTACTGCCCATCTGATTTGGGTGTTTTTCCAGAATTGCTGCAGCACCAATAATGCGTATGACTTCTCCACGTCAGACGACGTCGTGGTCAAACAGTAAGAATACTATCCGAGATTGTCAGATAATGCGGATCACCTGGAGCACATTCTGTTGTCTCCTTCACTCACTTTGGACAGAAGATCCCATTGTAGGTCATCATCCTGGTGAGAGGTATTCTGGAAGACCTCAAATAATTGTGCGATTATCATTTTCCGGGCTTCCTCCATTTCAGCGTGACTTGACTTTATGCCTTGCATGGACTGTAGCTGCTTAAACATTGTAGACTTTCCAGCGTTCGAGATTCCTACAGCGGGCGTGAATCAGCAGTGAGCTCTGCTCCATGGAGTGAAAGTAACGAAGATGGTTGTGCATACCAAGCAAGGCTATTTTGCCATTGGGTTGGGGAAGCCTTGGGAGCGTCTTGTTATTGTAACGTCGCGGAAGCCAGATAGCTCGCGGAATCGTGGACTGTGTGTTACTGTTCAAAGGCGCAAGAGGGATTGGGAATGAAATCAGGGATATGTTTGAAATTTCCCCAAGGGAGACCCCTGAGAGAAACGACGAACCCATGGAAAAGCCAGCTGAAGAGGGTAAGGAGATTTGATCCGGATCAGATCTTCGGTAGTTGATCGATCTCATAACTCGGGAGTAAACACGAGAGGAACGAAGATCCGACTCAAAAGCAAAACCGTACTGAGAATCCCTCTCAATAGCCGTCATAGCATCGCTAGCCCAGGTAGTCCGAGTAAGACGTATAGTAGAGGCATCGTCTTCTGTGGGGGTCTTTGTGTTTTCAAGAGCAGAAGGGGCGCTTTGATGTTTCACTTGGACCGGCAGATTTGACTGTTCGAGACGCTGGCGAATATTTTGAGTGGTATCGAGAACTCCGTTGATGACACCCGTTAGAGACTCAGTAGCGTCTTGGGCTTCATCGAGACGAGTGCTACGGGTATGGTAAGTCATGTGGTCAATTTGCGTACTTTCAGTCGGGACAAAGGCTGGCTAACCAAGTCAAAGTTGTCAAAAGCAGACTCAGGGAAGTCTTGGAGGCCTGCAGTCGCAGCAGCAGCTGAGATATGGTGTTTTCTTTGGCGATCCACTTGAATCTGCCATTGAACATGGAGGCATTCCGGGGTTTCAACCCTTCGACGGGGACTTCCAATTCGGAGAAGGTCATCACAGCATGTGTAAGAACAACGACGAACTGATCAACCGTGACCATGGCTGCGTGCGACCTCCTTCTAGCTTCTTCTGCATTGATAAAGTGCTGCAATTGCCGGAAACATATCTTGAGATCCTCGACTTCGGTAAGAGTCCGCAGGGCCAAGTTCGGGGCATCCTTGACGCCTTTGATGAAGTGGGTCAAGACTTCGGAGATCTTGGCGGCTGCTCCCAGCAGACCCAATATCGAGGCTGATACCGAGATTGGATCCATTGTGGATTCCAAGAGACGGTGAGGTCCTTAAATCATCAATTACCCTTGGTCCCAGTAGATCTGCAGCATCCGCTGGGAAAGTGGGAGAAAATAGCAAGACGGAGCGACAAAAAGTCGGGTACTTGCCATGACGAAGGAAAGAGCAGCTCGTACTGATACAATAGAAAACACGCTTTTCTTGCCTGTGGGCTCAGCCCCACCGACCGAGCTGGGAAGAAAAGAGGCTGTGATATGCAACAATATGCACGAGCGGGAAGTAAGCGCCCAGTTCCCAAATAGGAAGGAAAGGAGGAGAATCCGGTTGCCCGTTGCAGTGGTGGATGCAATTACTCACCGTAGCGATATCTCGTTACGTGATAATTCAACTTTGGTCCATTTCGTCACACCTCGTCATCCTTTTCTCCCCCACCACTACTGTCACCACCATCATCTCCCTCCAACCGAAGGACCTCAATTCCAAATCATCATGTTGATGCTAAGTCTGACGCGGGGTCGACTTGGTCGATCCGTGTCTAGAACAGCTGGTCCTGTCCCTAGTCCCCATGGCTGAACGTTGATGCCATTGACAGCCATGTGAACCGGGTGGGATATATCATTACCTCTCAGAGACCATGTTTCCCGTCCTGACAATACTCTCCTGATTGGACCGCCCGATTCCCCATACGTACTTACCACTCGACAAGGCTGAACCTCTATCATCATGGACATCAGCAACCGGGGAGTTGACGATGAAGCCAAGCTGGCCGATAGGAACTACATCCGCTGGGATGCCCAAGGCGTCGAGAAGGTCGCAGAGAACGAGGAGGAAGACATCAAAGCAGTCGCAGATATGATCAATGCCATCCAGAAAACTCAGTTCAATAATCACCGTCACTGCTTCTCGGGTCCTCAATCTCTTTCCTACACCCCTCTCGACTCTTTTTCTGACATCCGTACAAAGGAACCCACGCTCGAACTCAGGGCATCATCAAAGGCAAACTCATCGTTCATGGTGACCTCCCAAAGCATCTCAAACAAAGCATGTTCGACCATGGCGCCGAATACCCCGTCGTCTGCCGCTACAGCTCCGAGCCAGGCGACCCCGGCCTCGACGATCGCATCCCCCAACCGCGCGGCTTCGCAATGAAAGTCTTCAACGTCGAAGGAGACTTCCTCCCCGGCGGCGTCGACATCCCCACCCAAGACATCGAATTCAACAGCACCCCCGCCCTCGATCTCGCCGACGCCAAAACCACCCCCGACATCATCGATCTCGCCGACGCCAAAACCACCCCCGACATCATCGACCTGCGCATCATACGGCAACAACCAACCCGAACTCTACAAGCACCTCGAAGCCCGCCCCGACACCGACCTCCAAAAGTTCCGCGACACCGTCCGCAACACCCACCTCGAAAGCACCCGCCAATACAGCCAAACCGCCTTTCGCTTCGGCAACTACGTCACCAAATACTGCCTCGTTCCTAACAGCGCCACCCAAAAGAAACTCTACGAGAAAACCGTCAAGCCCGACGCCGACCCCTCGGACATCCTCTCCCAATGGCTCCGAAACTTCCACCGCGACCACGACGCCGAACACCTGCTGCAATTCCAACTGCTAGAAAACCTCGATGACCAACCCGTCGAATACGCCGGCAAGGTCTGGGATCCGGGGAAATACCCCTGGCAGACGGTCGCAACACTGATGGTGCCCAAGCAGGATAGCTTCGACTGGGAGATGAAGAATTTCTGGGAAGATCATATCAGGGTGGATCCGTGGCATGGGTTGAAGACTTTGCAGCCCTTAGGCGGACCGAATCGGTTGCGGAAAGTCGTGTATCCGGCCAGCAGTGCGTTGAGAAGGAAGATGAATGCGAGGGCGGAGGTGAATGTGAAGAGTATGGCCGAGGTTCCGTAAGTCGCTACCCTTGCCCACTCTCTGTTCCTCCCTTTTTATCCTTCAAGGATTGCTGACTCCCATGGATGAAGTGGCCCTATTCCCCCAGCGCTGAACAATTTCTTGGTGGTCAATTAAGCTTGTCCTCGTTGGCGACACTTGTAATTTGTGAGGTTTGTAAATCTTCTGGTGGTCTCAAGTACATAGTCTTTCACACATACACATATCGATGTACCAGTAAGGGGCTGATCTCGTCAGATGGGTGTGGGTAAATACGGGTGCACTGTCAATATTTGAAACGCTCTTAAAAACGCCCCTTATTTGTTTTAGCAAGAATAATACTGAATGCCTTTATGCGACGTTCGAATGGGGAAGAAAAAGATAGAAGACGTTATCATAAGATCGTAGATACTTCTTGTCTCGTGTACCGCCGCACTTTGCTGATACCCCGTACTATCGTCATGATTATCATCGTCATCAATATCAAAAGAAGGTCCATGACTTCCGCCCTCACTCCATCCAATCTTCCTTTACTAAACGCATAAAACACAAATACCATCTATCCATCCCTCCCTGTCCAGACCCTATCCCCATCCCCTGAATCCAAGTGTCTCCGCCCACATCGCTATCTACCCACTACCACCACAACCACAACCTCATCCCCTCCCCCATCCCCTCCACCTCCCCCACTCAACCCACTTCCCACCTTACAAACCCACCCCTCCACTCTTCTCCTTCGCATCCTCCTTCCCACGCGAAGCGATAACCCTTTCCCTTATCGTCTCTACCAAGTCGCTGATCGATTGAGAGGCAAAGACTTCAGCGACGGTGATATTAACGTTTATTTCTGTGGAGGAGGTTTGTTAGCTTGGTTCTAGGGAAAGGAGGCAGGGGGAGGGAAGTTGAGGAAGGAGGTTTACAAAGGCGGAATTGAGGAGAGCAAGGGAGGAGGATGGAACGAGAGGAAGAGGAAGAGGGGGGGAGGGAGGAGAGAGATGAGAGTCGAAATTTCTAGGCCGATCCGAAGACAGAAAAAGCCAGCGATGGAAAAAAAAGCTGGACGCAAGGATTGCAGATAGAAAAAAGAAGGGAAGCAGAAAACATAACACACCTCTCCAGACCCAATACTGTACGCCCACCGCACTCAAACTATCCAATCCATACATCCCCAACGCAGTGCTCGCATCGAATGTCTCGGGCGCAAAACCCAGGGTACGTGATAAGAAGGCCCGGAAATCATTCATCAGAACAAGTCGCACTTCTTCCTGGATTCCTTTATCGTTTTCAGCCCGCGTGAGTATTTCCTTGATCTTTTCCTTCAAGGGTTTCTCCTTCTTCTCGGATGAAGATGAGTTCGAGGGCGGATTGTACGTGGCAAGGTGCGAGAACTCAGGACAGCTTCTCCAATATACCGGCCCATGATTACCACCGCCTTCTCCACCAGATGTAGCAGCGTCATCCCACATATCCAATCCCGTGACCATGATTGCATCTTCGGGTAGGATTTCCTTGCCCGCGAGCTGCTGGCGGCTTTTGTAGAAGGCTGCTTCGAGAATCTTAGAGAGGTGGGCGGTGGTGAGGTGGGTGAGGCCGGAGCGGGTGAGGGTTAAGGAGGTGGTGGGGGTTGCGTGGGCGGAGAGGACGCCGATGTCGGCTGTTGGTCCGGGTCGTTAGTTGAGGATTGGGTTAGGAGTAGATAGGAGAAATGGGGGAAGGAGACCAAGGCAGGGGTCGGGGACAAATTCATATTGTGTGAGGTAAACACAGGAGGATTAAAGGAGGAAAGCAATGCAAGTGAAGAACAAGCATATGTGGAAAACAGCAGGCGGAAACGACGATTGCAAGAGCAGGAAGGAACATACTCATCGCACCCAACGCCACCGCAACCGCCGTTCTCCCCTCCCTTCTTCTATACGTCGCCAAAGCGTTCAGAAAAGTATTGCCCACGTTATAGCTACCCTGGTTTCGATTTCCCAAAACACTAGCAATACTCGAAAACAGCACAAAGAAATCCAGTCCATCGTTCTTCGTCTCTTGATGCAAGATCCAACTCGACTCGATCTTGACTTTCAGAGCACGATCCCACTCCTCCCCCGTCATGGACGCCATGGGTGCGTCGCCGAGGATCATGGCCATGTTGATTACGCCTTTGATGGGTTCTTTGGCCCGGATGGCGGAGAGGATGGTGGTGATGGAACCTCGGTGACAGGCATCGGCTTTGAATACTTCTAGTCTAACGCCATGTTTGGAGTTCACATTATCATAGAGCGATTGTGCTTCTGGTGAAGAGATACCGGATCTAGATATCGCGTAGAGGGATGTAATGCCGTGGTCGACAAGCCAAGAAAACGTGTAGCGGCCTAGGCCTCCGAGACCGCCGATGATGATATACGCGCCTTGGGAAGTGAAGAGCCTGGTTGAAGGGCGGTAAATGGGGACATGGAGTATACCCTCGAGATCTTTGTGGAGGAGGACAACTGGGTCCTTAGATTTCAAGGCAGCTTCAAAAGCTGCTTTGTGGTATTTGAAGGGGAAGCATTGAGGTTTTGAGGAGACGAACCAGTTGCGTGGTTCTGGATCTTCCCAAAGCTTGGTCAATAGATGTAGACATGTTGTGATTTTTCTGCGAATGTTGACTGGGGTTTTATTAACGAGTATCTCTCCGGTATCTGACATCTCAATGAGGAAATTTGGGCGGTCATTGTCCTGGATGTTCTCGATCTCCAAAGTTTGGCAGACGGTAGAGAAAGCCGCACGAAGCACAGTACCCATGTTGACGAAGCGAAAATGGTCGGTTCTTTTGGCCCTGATGTGCGCCTCAAGGACAGCCATGGCAGTTGCAAGGGAAGCGAAGCGAGTTAGGTTATATGGAAGATTGTGAACTTCGACGCAAATGATCTGATTCCTTGGTACAATGACTGTATTGGCATGGGCTCCCTCAGTCCACCCAATAACTGACGAGTCGGATGGGACATCGGCGACTGCGGACGTTAAGACGCTCCCTGCAAAGAACGTCCCAAGCGCCATTGTAGAACTCTTGCTTCTGTTGCGGAGCGCGGGCTCGTGAATCTCTGTTTGGCCATTGTTGGCTGCGACATCATCGCTATTGATGATTGATGCCTCTACCAAGACTTTTACTTCGGATCGACTCGTACTCAGGTGGTCAGCAGCAGGGTCATACGAAAGAACGACAGGCTCGTGGGTAGCAGCGAGAGCGAGGCTGTAGTCCCTGTCAACAATCGGAGAATTCACCTCACGAGGTAGGGTAATACCCGTAGCAGCACCGATGTCCTCATCAGGCAAATATCGAATGATTCGTGGCCCCATCTCATCCATGTCTAGTCTTACCTCGTTTTCGCCCTGCATCATCGATGTATGCGCAATTTCAATACTCTTTACGAGCTTGGTTTCATTCATTTCGCTCTGATTCAGACAGAGCCAGGAAACCTTTAGGGAAGGCTGCTCGGCTTGCAATGTACGTAGTAGAGTGCCAGCGATGTCAACGAATGGGCTTATTGAAGCATCTAGAGTGACCCAGAGGAGGCTGTCTGCTTGTTCCATAAGATGTCGTAGCCAGGGTATGAGTTCGTTGCCTGGCCTGGTTGCGATGATAGATTGTTCGAGGTCATCGATGATAATAGCATCGAAACGTCCATCAGATGTGTTGAGGCTGGTGAATGCCCTGATCTCTTCTGATGCGAGAGTAATCTGCAAAGAGTTCTTGAGCTCGAAGTTGCTTTTACAGAAAATGATTCTTCGGCTTCTTGGCAACAAGGTAGATGGTTTGTTGTTCACTCGCCATAAGGTTCCTATCCTCTGGTCCCCGTCTGTAAGTTCACAAACGTAGTTGAGATGCTTGAAGAAGTTGTTGGCCGTGATATCCCCAACATCACGAACGCAAACCATACCAGCTGGCCGTAGATGTTCGTGTAGCCAGTCGATAGAAACGATTTTATCAATGAAGATCATATGAGCCTGCAAATTTCGACTGATCTCTCCAACATATTGCACCGAATCAACTGTGTCCGACTCTTCAACATCACCCACCACGAGCATGGAGCGAAACCTTCTCCTTTCTTCAGGTCTTGGAGCATTGAATGCTCTCAGGATACGCTTTCGAACATCTGTAGCAACGATGTTGATGAGGATGTCACTCATTGGCCATTTGTGAGTCAGTAGTTGTACGCAGTACTCAATACTCATATCCTCCTTTTTAGTGCATTTTGTGATGTCGGGCAAAGAAAGAAGCTTGAAGAAGAGAGAGCTTGCAGCAGGCTTAGAAGTTATCATCTCGGTGGCCGTGTATTGTGCGGCACCAGCTAGGAGTCCATGCGCGCCACCCAATACTTCAATTTCACTCAGTGCTCCGCCTGCAAGAGTCGATCGAGTATCAATGGCGAAGCTTAGGAGATCCGAGGGTCTCAAGCTGACCTCGATGTCAAGCACTGGGATCGAGGAGAGATAGTGTTTCACTGCGAGGTTCTGGCCTACCACCGACGTCGGTCCCAAGGATAGGACAGACGCTAGAGCTACAGGATCTATAGCATATTTCTGCCACCTATGCTGCACCATTGGGAGATCACCACTGATCTTACCACTGCTGATTTTGAGGTTTTTGACAACCTCGAACACATCTGGGTCCAGAGAGTGGGCTCTCCGAGCAAGTAGTGGATCATGATGTGTACTGCTTATATTACGGTCAGAAACTTCCGGCGGCTTAGAAGCCAATTCAAGAGTGCCGGTTGAGCACAGTTGCCATCCAATGTTGACCTGGGGGGAGGTGCGAAAGATTTCGAAGGTCATTCGCGACAGACCATCTTGCAGTTTACTAATAAATTGGACCCCAAATTCTCTTTGTTCACTTCTTGCAGAAGCCGAAAGCTGTAGACTCCCAGGGAATTTGACATTGGCCAGTCTGACTATTGGTTTGTCTTGGTCAATAGGCATCAAAATCTGGCGAGCAGCTTCTGTTGCCATGAGGACACATATTGCAGGGGAAAGCCCTTGTATTTGTCCATTCTATACATTATACATTAGAACTTCAGTACTTAGGAAGCGCTAGAGGTAACTTACTTTTAGCTCTTCCAGCCAACCGATGTCGGTGGGACTGAATTGATTACGCCAGCATGCACGAGATGGTATATCATCGACATATTGAGAGCCCAATAGCTCATGACGAGGGAACTGTCGATTTCTCAAATTTCGACTAACCCTCGATTCCGACCAGAAAGAAGTCGTATGGTTCCATTGATAGCATGGTAAGTCAGTGAGTATACTACCCGACTCACAATTAGTTGATTCCCCCAATTCGGCGTTGATTGCAGCCGTACGAAGTGTTATCCCAGCTGCAATCATCTCGCCAGCGCTTCGGAGAATCGATTCAAAATCGTCCGTGTCACGCTTGCAAGTCCCAATGTGTGGGACCTCGTTTTTGTGGTGGCTACGGAGAATTTCTTGGGTTGGGCTTTTTAGCACTGGATGAGGGCCCACTTCCAATATGCAGTCAAGATCTTGATACTTGTCAAGGTACCTGTTGATAGCAGCTGCATATTGTACGGTCGAAGTCATGTTTTCAGCCCAGTATGAAGGAGTAAGATCATGTTTCTCAATTATGCGTCCAGTCACAGAGGAGAACATGATACATTCGGATGCATCTTGCGTGGAAACGACCTGGGCCTCTTGAAGATACTTCTCATAGCGACAAGATAGGGGCAGCATGTGGTGTGAGTGATATGCTTTTACCAGGTTAGTGATCTCGTATCATCAGCATGGGTGAGGACGTACCTTTATCTACTTTCAACCGCCTACAAAAGCCCCCGCGCTTTTTGCATAACCCCATGACTGCCTCAATAGCATCGCAATCGCCAGATAGAGTTCGGCTTTGTTCTGAATTTACGGCTGCTAGCTGCACGCGGCCGTTATGATCTTCCAGGATGGAGTTACACTCATCTTCACCCATATCAACAGCACACATGGAGCCCTGGGATCCCGTTGTAGGTGAAAGCTGCGAAGAGCTGGCGAGGACAAACCCGCGGTAATACGCAATGATGATTGCGTCCCTTAGGGAGATCATTCCAGCAGCAAAGGCGGCACCGATCTCCCCAGACGAGTGGCCGACGGTGGCAGTGATTGGAATGCCCCACGATTTCAGCAACACCACAAGGCCTATTTGCAAAGCGGTGCACAGTGGCTGGGAATACTGGGCTTCATCGATGTTAGATTGATCTCTGTTCTTGAATAGCTCATCAAGGATCGACCAGGCCGGTGGGTGAGAGAGCTCTTGCAGGACATGATCACACTCGAGGAGCGTAGACCGAAACGAGGGACATTGATCAGGCAAGGAGCAGCCCATCCTAGGCCTATCTTCTAGATTAGCTTCTTGCTTCGATGTGAACGGAGTAGACCTACCATTGTGCTCCCTGACCGGTGAACACAACCAAGAGTCGTCGAGCCGCGTTACTAGTTTTCGCCACAACCGCATGATCGGAGCGTAGTCGATCAAGCAGTGAGCAGTGAGTCGATGCTACGACAAATTGTGAGTATCGTAGATTGGATCTGTGCGCGAGCAGGGTACGAGCCAAGTCCCTCAAATTGGGTTTCCGATTTTCAATATATGCAACATATGACCTGGTCAAAGATCGCAATGATGTTCCATCGGCTGCAGATACTCTGAAGAGCCAGGGTCTTTCTGAGGCTGGCATTTGGCTTGGCCGATGCGTAAACGACTCCAGAACGGCATGACCATTGGTGCCCCCTGCACCAAATGTGTTTATTGCCGCTCTGGGTCTGCAATTTGATTTCGAGAAGGGCTCTGGCCAGGGCAAGACTTGCTTGGGGATCGTAATATTGGTATTTGTTAGGTCGATAGCTGGATTAAGGGTATCGAAGTGCAACTGGCCAGGAATCTGCTGGTGCTCGAGGCACAGAACGGTTTTGATGAGTCCTACCAAAGCTGAAGCAGCTTCGCAGTGACCAACATTACCCTTGACAGAACCGACAACTAAAGGGTTTCGGATGTAGGTTTCCTGCACGGCCTGGAGTTCCAGAGGATCACCGGCTGGGGTGCCCGTGCCCTATAGAGGATCAGTACCCGATGGGCTTGAGACCACCCAGAGGGTATGAACACACACATGTGCTTCCAGGTATTGTATCGAGTGGCTGTCGATTTCTAGCTCATGATACAGGCTGCACATGTTCTCCGCTTGGGCTTCAGCAGAGGGCAGTGTTATTCCCTGGGTACGACCATCTTGGTTCAAGCGAGTGCCCTTGATTACGGCACGGACTGGTACTTCCATGGACAAAGCATATTCCAGCGGCGCCAGGAGTACGCAACAGATACCCTCTCCCCTACCATAGCCATCACCGCTCGCATCGAAGCTCCGACATCTGCCACTGGCGCCCAAGAAGCCTAGTTCCGTCATGGTAATGAACGACTCCACGTTGAAGATCAAGTTGGCACCGCACACCAGAGCCATTGGAGAATCGCCGTGTTGCAAGGTTCGGACGGCTTGATGCAGAGCTGCCATTGACGACGAACAGGCAGTATCAACCGTAACACTCGGGCCGGAGAGATCGTAGAAATAGCTCAATCTGTTGGAAGCCATACATCCAGCAGTGCCTGTGACGATGTATTTGGGGGTTGTATTGGGGTCTCGAGCCAAGACGGTATGGTAATCGCTCCCTTCGATACCTAGATGGCCGTCAGTCAGTGCCTGGTGCGATCGAGCGAAGATATGACGTGCCAGTGAAGACCGCGGTGTTGGTGCCAGTAAATCGTTCCAACGGTATGCCAGCATTCTCAATGGCCTCATATGAGACCTCCAACAGCATGCGTTGCTGAGGATCCATGGAAGCCGCCTCTGTTGGGGTGACGTGGAAGAAGGCATTGTCGAATTTGTCGACTACGTCGTCATCTAGCATGTATGCATGGTCAACATTGGTGAGCCCTTTCAAAGAGGCGCCTTCTGGATGGTAATAGCCATCGATATTGAAGCGGGTGATGCGACGTTGTACGTCCTTGCTTTTGAGAAGAGTGTCCCAGAGCTCGGAAGGTGAATTGGAGCCAGCTAGACGGCATGCCATGCCGACAATGGCAATGTCCGGTATAGTTGGCGGCTCCATGCTCACAAGACCTGGTGTAGAGAATTGTGTTGCAGAACTGATTGGTGGAAACGAGAAATTGAAGGTCCGAGAACGGCGTGCTATGTGACATCATCCAACGCGATGGGAGGTTTCGAATGAAAAGTCCATATGCTCCAGCAAGAGGACATGAAGGAGGTTTTGTGCCTGCAATGTTGCTTGCTAGGCACAGGAGGCATGGTGAGTCTCAACATAAAGTAATATAATATCTAGCGGCGCGCAAGCCAAGCCAATGAATGAGAATCGCGTTGAGTTACTCTGCAAAAAAGACGTCAGGCTTTGTAGTAAGATAAACTTGCATCACACAGTCTTGGCAACTATCGTCATCTCAAAGGTGGCGGCTTCTGATTCGTCGAATTGCTGCTCATCCGGCTGCTTTTGCCGGATATAGGGCTAGGGCTCGCTGTGGCAACCCTAACCACTAGCAGTCGAGGTCACGTGGTGGGCAGACGACAATCCTGAAGTCTTCAATGCTTTCTGCAAAGTCTCAATAGTGTAAGAGGAATCCTTGTACCCAAAGAGCCGCCTGGGATAAATCACGAGAATACAGATCTTTGAGTGGCTGACCCCCTATTTCTCCACCTTTTTGCCAACGATGCTGTCACGATTGCACGAATCTCTATTCCCAGGAAATCTCTGTTGAAATACCTCCTTGCTCGGAGACTGTCGTTCTGCGACGTCCTTGTGTGTGGGACATCTGCAATTATTCGGTTCTTTGTCTTTTCGTCTGTCAGCATCTGTGGAGCTACAATCTTAATCCTGGATTCGTCCCGGGTCTCTCGCACCTCAATAGCACTTGGCGGAACTTACTGTAGTCTCTTTTCGTGTACGTTACTGGGTTGCACCTCTGCGTACTCTTTCCGCGCTACCAGCTGCCTGAACAGGTTCTCCTATCTTGGTTTTTTGTGTCAATCAAGAGTCACTTTCATCCCAAGTAGCAGCCACACAGAGCAACCGTTAGATCGATTTCCTTTATCGAGGTAACCGCTTTTGTACGGCCCTCATCACCATCACTCCATGACAAAATCTGGCGTGATATGACATGAATGAGTCTGTTGTAACAGTAGCGAAGAGAAAACATGCAGAAGGAACATGCATTTGAGCAGTCGATGGGGTACGTTCATGTGCTCTTCATGACGACATACACCAAAGTCAACAGAATGGTATTCACTGCAGTAAGTTCAACGTCACTTGCGTCTTTATTTACGGATACCCCACTTCATTTCAACTCCATCAACGTCTCTCTTGCTCCTCTGCACCGATTGACCACTTGTCTGTATTTTTCGCTTCGGCTGTATCGCCGTTGCAACGTCCACTTTACCGCTCGTCACTCTACAAAACCCCAACATGGTGACCGCAAAGGATAAGGATAGCAATGACCGCGGCGTTGCCAATTCCAAACGTCTCCTACTGTGAGTCATTAAAACTACAGACCTCTGGACAGATGGTTGACGAAAACCCAGACTCCAAGACACTGGAGTCGTCACCGTGCGTGTCGGCAGGGGCAAGAACGCTGAGTCTTGGACTATCCACAGAGGCCTCCTCATTTATCACTCGCCCTTCTTCGCTGCAGCCTTGAATGGATCCTTCAGGGAGTCTACAACCAATACTGTCGAATTCATCGAGGATGATCCGGGCGCTTTCACGGATTTCGTCCTGTGGCTTTACAGCGGTAAACTCGAGACCGAACACAACAGACTCTTTGGCAACAGACTCTTTGGCAATGCCTGTCTCGCGTGGGCTTTGGGCGACAAGCTTCAATGTCCCGCGTTCCAGGATCGCGTGATGTGTCATTTACTTGTTCAATACAAGAAGGAGTTTTTCGACGAAGATACAATGCGGCTGATATATAACGTCAGTCCGCCGGGGTCGAAGCTCCGAAGTTTCGCCGTGGACCAAGTCTGTTGGGACCGATCGATAGACATGCAAACGATTGAAGCCGCAGCAGTCGTTTCTGTGGAGGATTTCAACAAGGATCTCTTGGAGCGCTTGTTGCCGTATGATAACGAAGCTGAGGACCCTCATCTTCAAGGCTCTCGTTATATGAAAGTGCTGGACTATGAAACCTGCAAATTGCATTAGACATTGATCCACTCCGCATACCTCCTTCTGCTGGTAAGTTCCCTCGGCCCTAGCACCAGCTGATAGTTTTCCCTAACTACCTTAGCTTCTTCCCATCAAAGTGGCAGCTGCACAGCAAAACCCCGAGCAGTCCTAAGAATGCTATAAACTTCACCCACGGGTCGTTTGGCGCATAGCCCTTATTGCGATTGGTTCATGACATGGCGTGACAAGCCTGATAGCACAAGATACAAAAGCATTCTAGCAGACGAATAGACAGCAGGTATTGAGACCTAAACCAAGCGAGTTCTCGAAAACAAAATACTGCCGACCAGGGACACCAACCGTACTTGTAGGCCCACGGACGACAGGATACAGCACGCCATTCACCTTATCAGTTCCAATGACCACGTCATGACTGTTCCCATGCGTGACGCTATCGTCTTTATGACAGTGAAGAAAGTGATATCATCATGGTCCCAGTAGAAGCACCATCGTCTAAACCCTTTGAACCTTGATGCCATACCAACCATCCTGATAGTTGAGCCGGATACCACAGCCCACGAGTCCAAACCCCGGTTGCCGATCGCTGCCGCAGCTATCTAATATATACTGGAAGGGTAGGAACGATGAGCGCCATTGAAGATGGTTTCGATAAATCAAGTAAATTGTTCTAGACGTTTTCTAGACGGGTATTGAGTGTACTTAGAATCGATGGCATACGTTTCTACGATGGCAAGACTACACTACACCGATTATAGTAACAGAAGTGTTATACTGTACTTGAATCTTGTGTTCAGCTGTGATATCAATGGACATTGACTATCTACCCCGGGACATTGAAAGAGTCGCGCCCCTCGAATACTTATACTTTTCCCAGTTGAAATAGCACCTCCCAAACGCGATGACAGCTCTCCGCGACTATTATCGATGAGAGAGTCATGTATATGGGATATAACACTAGCTTGTCTCCATCAGAGACCGCATAGCCTTGTTGGCTGCATCAGACTTAAGACAACATCAAGGCTACTTCAGCTGAATTAGATTTACCGACTTTGGTATATCAAACGATCTATCGCAAAGGCTAACAATCATGGTTTTTACTCAACGCCTGCTCAACGTCTACCGCAACGTAGGACACTCGCAAAATCCCGTGAAGTCAGTCACCCTTTGACCTTGTGCTATATTCTCCGGCGAGAGCGGCGCCACGTGTGGACCGTCCGATTTTGGCTCGTCGTTCGAGCTCTGACTTTGGGGTCTCGAGCGTTGTTTGATCAATTCAATTTTGGCAATACAGGCCGGCATCTTGAAGCGTTGAAGGGGATGTGGTTTCGTCGATCGTACTTCCTGAGTGGAGTTTCGCAGCCGGAGTAGCGTCTTCCAAGATCGATCATCAGTAGGCATTGATCAGGGGATCATCAACAAAGACGGATCGTTTGCCACTCCGTATCCTCATCCACAGCTTCGCCATCCATTATACCATGAACGTAGCACCGCCCAACAAACTGATAGCTGGGAAAATGTTGTTGTCCATTCTCGATAGCGGAGTCATGAAGTGGACGGAGAAGTAAAGGACATTTGCTTCCTTTCACGACGAACAAACAATCGCCTTCCCTTGTGCTAGGCCGTCCAGATCCCAATCGTCCATGGCTCGTCATGTATAAGCGCTGCCGTTTTCGTATAAGAAAATCGGTTAACGACAGTCGAGCCTCAGCAGGTGTATCATTTGGCCGGCGTTTGTTAGAGCTGATGAATTCCTTCCACTCTATGACAATCTTCATGAAATCAGGAGAGATCCTCTGGAAGCAATGTTCTTCCATGTCTATATAGTGGTCTCTCATCAGCACTTTAAGGATGGTGTTGATACCGTCTTCGAGGTCTCGGTGTCCATTCGCTCTCATCCACTTGACCACGTGGTCAACTGGGTCAATGACGGTCTCCTCAATAACGGTATTGACACTGGTTATCGTACCCGCCGTTGTGGCTTCTATAATTAAAGTATTGTCATCTTCACAGGGGTTTTGAAATGGCTGAGAACATCCTCGTGCTGCGTTGAATAGCACAAACCCTTCTCCAAAGAGCTCGTTCTCTCCCTGCTCGCTCCAGTCAATGCACCACGACGGAAGATGATGTTGATTTTCCGCATCAAGGCCAATGGCCCACCCCACGTATTCCATGCCACCGTGGGCTCTGAACACGGCCTTGGTAGCTGTAGAATAGAGGGATGAAACCGGTTTTCCATAGTCGACCTTCAAATCCGAAGGGGAGTCTTCCATCAGGCCACGAAAGCCGTAAATGTAGTCATGAGGATCGGTAGCTTCACGCGAGCAGAAAACCTGATATGCTATTGCCAAATTGAAGGCTCCATCGTTGTGGAGTCTCAGGACCCCTTGTCAGCTTATCTAAAGATTTCCAAGCATCGCCGTATCGTAGTAGACCACGATCCCCAAAGACAGTGTCATTCCACTGATAACAGCAGCCGATAGTATGTTTTCTGTAGTAAACTCCAAGACTGTCGCAAGAGGAAAGCGACATCTTATGGTGACTGATATGCAACAACGTGTTCGCTTGTGCTGTTGACGACAGCACCACTTCCTGGACAACCCACACGCGTTTCCACCATGGCTGGGTCAAGATACCAAGAAGCATTGCCATACACTTACACCAAAACTCATCCATTTCCAACTCTATATCTCCGGCTGTGGACCTGAACAATGGTAATTCATAGGCGTGTTTATTCTCGGCGAAGAGTTGCAATATCTCCATGGCACCCTTTACATCCGCGTCCGCATCACTGCTCTCAGCAGAAGCCAAAGGTGTAGGTCTGGCCGTGATCCTGCCTTCGATACGAAATGTCCTGGGTTCAGCAAGTCCCTCGGGTGTCACAAGATCAGGATCATGCCGAGTGTCAAAGGGATGATTCTGACGTAAATCATCACGTATCTCCTCCGTCGTACCAATCCAAACATGCAATCTGAGACCACGGCGATAAACGTCCCCCATGATATTCACCTGGGATGCGCGCTCATCGCCATCGGCCTGATTGATGCACACAGCGTCCGCCCACAGAACTCCGCTCGCTTCCGGATCCCAACACGGTGTTGTCTCATCACCTTTGGAGGCATTATCGCTGCTGCTCTCGTATTTATCCTCAGAGAAGGGACGCTGTTGTCGACGAAGGAATCGGAGAGCATTGTAGAGGCTCCTCGTCACCTTCAAGGCAGCTCCATCGACCAAGACCGTATGGTCTCGAACCGGCGCGCCCCAGGCATAAGACAAAGTTTCATACTCCGGATCATCGTCCAGCGACACGGTTTGCAGACTGCAGCTTATAGGATCCTTAAAGGCGCCAGGGTGGATCGTACAGATGCGGATCTGCTTGCGATTCGGGTCCAGCTTATCGTACACGTAGGTGGCCATTTCAAGGGTCTATGGGTGTTGTGTAAGAGTGTATGAAGCTATGAGTGCGACGAGGCGGGGTTGAGGCTGACAGGCTATGCAACATGGCATCATCATATGCAGTGGGGTACGAGCATTGCCAATCAGCCAGCTGGACTAATAACCGTCGCCATAGTCTTTGATAATCCATAGCCAAGCGTTTTCATACAAAGCCTCTGGTATGGAAGATTCTGCGTGTACACCGGCGAGCAATCTGGTGCTGTCCTTAGGGGCCGCCTCGGGACATCGACTTTCCTTTTTATACTTTCAAGATATCCTTCGACATCTCAAAATTCTTGAGTCCTGCATAGGTTGTATATTAAAGCAATCCACGGACAATGCATTCCGCCCTGGAAACCAAACAGAAGGTTCAATGAACAAGCAGACGGTACCAACTAACAAATCAATAATAACCATAATGCTCGTATTACCCACTCTTCATGTGAGCCAAATGAGGATTTACATGAGGTTGAGCGATGATACTAGATTTCTGTGGAGATAGATGCTGGTTTACATGTCCGCGCCAAGGATTGCGGGACCAACCCTGTTCAGGAAATACCACGTGATCCGAGCAAGAAAATGGTCAAATCTTGGCGAGATCTCCGAGGCTTTTTAAACTATACTATACTATACCCCTTTTTCTCAATCGCGGTTCTGGCTGAGCTACCAACTGACAATGACCCTGGGGTCACTTCTACCTTCCTATTGGTTTCATGCATGATCACTGGGAGAAACATTGACTTACGCGGTCTCACAGAACACCCCAAGGGAACACAAAGAGACGTGGGTACCTGTGTCAACGGTCATACTGCAACGTTTTAACACCTAGGGAGAATTCAAGTATCTCGTCAATAATGCGCGGCCGTAGAGAAAAGGGGTATATGAGTAAACAGGCGTTGCCTATGGCGGCCTCTGCCAAGCCCGGATATAGACGGAGTATACCGGATTTAAGAGCTTATCCTAACATTCACCTGTGACTGATCAACAACCTTTCGAGCGTTCACTTCAAGGATCCCTCTTCAATCTACAGATGCAAGACCTATCCGTCATAAACTCACCCTAGAGCAGAAAGAAAGATTCGATAGAGATGTACTTTCCAAGTGGGGGGTGCCAGACATGCAAGGAGCGGCGTATAAAGGCAAGTAACTCAAACATTTATCCCAATCAAACAGACCTTTGTATATGAGTTCCGGCTGATTCAATGCACTAGTGTGACGAGACCAGACCAATTTGTCAAAGATGCACCAAGGCTCGGCGAATCTGCCTTCGAGCGAGTGCTTCCAAACGTATTGGCCTCTTGATCAACGACGAAAATCATTACGCAAGTGGGAAAAACAAGCGACCCAGAGGCCCGCGCACGAGCTTGACTATTCTTCGGCCCGAGCTTGATTTACAAACACGAGCTCTTGCATACTATCTATTATGCCATGTCCAGACGGTCACAGACTTACCGAATGTCTCAGGAGGTCTCCCAGAGTGCGTAGCTGCTTGGAGAGCCTCTGGAAAAAAATGTCCAATGGTCAATCTTGCTCTTTCTTCAATGGCCCTCGCAGTGTTTTCACGGACTCAGCAGCATCCACTAGCCGCTACAGAAGCTTCGTCGCGATATCAATCCCTTTTACGACTCGCGCAAGAGCGAGTTGCGCGATTGAGCTCTTCATTGTTGGATGAACGAGATGTCGATGCCTGCTTACTTGCGATCCTTCTGATGGGGCGCTACGAGGGCGTGGTCTACCGTCCCGGCAATGCCGATCTAAAGCACTCTCTCTCATCGTTGCCAATATGGTCTCATCACAAAGGCGCGATGGCAATTTTAAGATTTTGGTACGACCATTTGAATCGAACCCCTGCAACGACACTGATCAGGCATACTCGAAGGGGACTGATCAGGTCCTCTCTTCTAAGAAATTTAGGGATACCAGATTGGATGCTGGATGGTACTCGTTTCGGCGAACGTCATCTAAAACAAGACTATGATTGTATCTTCGTTCGCACAGTCAACTTACAATACGCATCCGCAAGCCTTCAGCAGAAGAAGCTTCTGGATATCACCCAGATCGAAAGGCTCAGTCATGAGGCTGATGAGCTTGACAAGGCGTTGCAGAGCTGGGTAACCAAGTTCCCCAACAAATGGTCCTATCAGCGGCATGTACTTAGAGATTTCGATCCTCGACGCAAAACCCATTTCTATTCCCCTGTAGTCTACAGCTACTCGAGACCTGGCTATGCCGCGGTCTGGAACCAGTACTATGCACTCGGAATACTCATCAACGGTATACATCCAAGAATACTTGGACTGATTCCGCTAGGGCAAGTGGCTGACTCGAATTATGAACGACGGAGAGCGTGTATTAACATATTGCAAACAATGGCTGATAGCCTTGCCTCCAGTATTCCTTTCTGTCTTGAAAGGTTTAAGATTCTCGACACCCCAAAATCGTTGCCGTGCGAATCCTCGATCACATTGAACACAGACGAGGAGATCAAGCCATATTTGGCTGTCTTGGCTGTATGGCCTTTGACCGTGGCTTCGATCATTGACGGGATAGGTTTTCAGCAGCAGCAGTGGTTCAAATCTCAGCTTGCACACATTGGAAAAGCAACCGGCGAAGGCGTCCTGGAAAGCATAAAGACAGATGGATGGGCCATGCTGAGATGAAACGGTCGTGAGTCAGGCTAAACCGACCTTGATTTCGGATTACGAAATTGGCAGCAATATCAAAGCCTTCTTGTCAGCACTACATCTGAATATCACCGAGGAAAGCTCCATCAAAGACGCCTTGAAACAGGTACAGAATTTTACGAGCGACTCCACGTACTGATCACCAACGCTGCGGTCGCAATCTGCACGCCGATCTCAAGACTCGCGCACAAATATAAGTGTAGATACCAACATCGCCACGCCGGCAGTCTCCAGACTATAATTGCTTAAATACTATCAAGATGTACCTCAACTACTCGAGCAGCGTCTTTCGTTTAGCTACCTCCCTGACGGTCAAAGTCGCTGCGCAAATAACGCCTTCCCATCGCCTTCTTCCGAACAGGGAAACCCATCGAACGAGTAAGGCGGCACCTGTATATGGTCACACTCATTTAAGCACAAGGTTGTGGAGAAAAAGGCTTGGAGGTTTTGTGGTGGATGGTTCGAGGGATCCGAGCGAGGAGTTGGGGACCAGACGGGGAGGGCGGGGAGGTGCAACTGCTGAGAGGGAGATAGGTTTAATAATTAGGAAGGGAAGGAGGGAAGCAGATGCGGAAGGTTCGGACATGAGGATGCTATCCTTCGTGGAGACGAATAGATCAATTGTACGCTGGCGAGGACATGGATGGAGGGTATACTGTTTCATTGCTTGCTTTTGCTTCAATAGCCATAGCTAGCATGATGTCGACTTAAACCCCCAGGCTTGTACAACCTATTCCTCAACTGCCAGGAATCGGGCCAGTTGGGGTGATCTTGAGGATCATGTAACTGGACCGGGAGCGGCATGAAGATGCGAGTCTAATAATATATACAACATATTCACCTCGGATAATCTCTCACTCTTTCTAATAACCATATTGATCTTACCATAGATGGCGTTTAATAAAGGCTAATAACGAGGTCCACGTTTTTCCACCACATCAAGGCCACTCTCTGCAACAGAGGGAACCTCATTGGGGATCCTGTATTGTTGACAGAGATGTCCAGACTGCTACAGGATTGTTCCATTTCCTTCGCGGCGGGTTCGACGCTCTAACGGCTCTGGATGTTGATATTGATTTTGGATGTTGCGGGTGGTATCATATATGTGCAAAGGGTTGGGAGGGAGGCGTGGTGCTTGTGGACTTTGTGGATGATGATGTTGGGAGGAGGACTCTGACTGAAGGTTCGCATAGGAGAAGCTTGTGAAGTGGCGAAAGGGTTGTTAGTGTTGCGATCCACATGGAGGCTGTAGGGACTCGGGGAGCAAAAGAGAGGCATTCATGGAGCGAGTCAAAAAGTGCGAGGGTTTGGTTGCGCGGTCGCATGCGGAGTTGTTCAAGCCATTGCTAGATTTGGCGTGATGGAGAAGAACAAGAGGCGTTGTGGGTCGAGTAGAGGACATGAGCCAGAGAAATATAACTTTGGTCTTGTTTGGATAACGGTGAACGGAGGGGAAAGCTTATTCTGGAAGTTGGCTGAGTTGGGGACTGAGAAGGGCGAGAGGAGCGAAACGGGAAAGGTCTATAGTTTCATGGTTTAGCTACGCCGTCGCGTGTTAGGAAGTAAGAAGAGAAAACCTCAGAGTCAAGCTAGCAAACTCAGGAATACCTAGGACATGATAGCCGACCCAAAAAGAAGAAAATAATGTGACAATCTAAAAGGGACAGGGTCCCATAACATGATGAATGACTGGTCAAAACCCTCTGTTCCTCCCCTGAGCTTCATTGTTGGCGCGCTGCTGCTTACTGTAGTCTTGTAGTGACTGCTGGAACTCTTTCGTGTGATTCAGGACTGATTTGATGTCATCCCAGGTTATTACTTTGCTCTCTCTTCTGTTCACCATAGCTTCGGCACAACTGATCACATTACGAATCTGTCGCCCATTCAGAGCGCCTCCAACCGCCAACCCCACAAAGAGTTCGATATTGGACTCGGAGAGCTTGTGGACACGCTTTGCCAGGTGCACTTCGATGATCGAGCGCGTCTGGTTTTCGTCGAGGTCGTGAAACATCACCGCAAGGTGGATACGGCTCTGGACGGCCACATCAAAGGAAAGTACGCGGTTCGTGGTAAGAATGAGTATACCCTCGTAGTATTCTAGGACACGTAAGAGCACTGAGACCAGCGCGTTGCGTTCCAGGGTTGAGTCGGTTGAGCCTCGTTGTTCCATGAACACATCGGCTTCATCGATGAGAAGGACTGCGTCCCATTCTGCGGCAAGTGAGAAGAGCTTGTTCAATTTTTCCTCGACAGTCTTCGAATCGGTCCCAATGTCAGCGACACCAACCGTAAACAGAGGTTTCGAGGTTGCTTTTGCCACACATTCGGCAGTCAAGCTCTTGCCGACTCCTGGAGGACCGTGGAGAAGAATAACCAAGCCGTTCCCTTTACCTTCGACTATATCTGGTTGTCGCTCTTGAGCCATCTGCGCATGATTTTCCACCAGGGTTCGAATAATCTTCTTTTTTTCCTTGTTCAGTATTAAGTCGCTGTTCCAGACCTGGTCCTTGTTCTCGCCCCTGACACCCGACAAGTGCCTGACAGCAAGCTGAGCAAACACCCTCTTGACAGGTATATAGCCAAGTAGTCTTGGGGGTAGCAGAGCATACTCATCGTTCAACAGGTTTCCGTCCTTGCACCTATTTTCGAATGCTCTCGAGGCCATGGAATGCAGGCTGTACTTGTGAATTGGGCTTGCAAGCCAAAGTTTGGCATTCAAGGGGAAAGCGGTTACGTCCCCCATGTTTGGAATCTCGTCACCAGGACCCCAGCGATTCCAGGCTCCATAATCGACTATGACTTGTCCTTTCACCTAACGTTTGTGTCAGTCGGTCCTGGAATAGGGCTGTGGCGCATGACTAACGTTTATCGTGTTCCTGCTCTGACTATCCGAGCTCCGCTGCGTTCCAATCGAGCTTGGAGGATCAGAATCACTTGAAGTATCGAAGAAACTTATAGTACTGTTGGACTGTGAGCGGTCAGCAGGCTGTTTGTGCGCTGATCGCTCAGAAATGACAGGACATATAGTGGGGGGGATCACTACCGATGGCTGCGTCCGAAGCGGTTGTTGGGCCTGGTTCAGGCCCATTCCCGAGGAAGTCGCATTACCCTCATAAAAGAACAGCTTTGCAGCACCTTTCAATCCGAAGCAAAAGCTTTTGAACTTCCTGCCTTGTTCTTCACAGAGCTTCAAGAATTTTTCTTCGTGATCCATAAATTTGGTCGGATAGCACTCTAGGGCTTTTATTGGGATCGTATCGTCGAAGCTCTTCACTTTGAAGAGTACCATCCGACGACTGAATATTGTATCGAAGTCAAGGTAGATGCAAGCGACTTCCCAGTACGGTTCATTATTGTATGGAGTCACCTCGACTTCTTCAACATCTTCAACAAGAAACAATTGCCGAGTGCCCATGAAAGGCGAAGCAACAACCGTCGTTGCAGGAGCGAAAAGAGTCCAAAGATACTTGTAGGATGTTATTTGCCTAGTGATATTCGTGTCGCGAGTCTTGAAGTAGTCTTTTAGCTCCCGCGCTGTCCTGATACATTCGAGCAGGTCTGCTAGTGCCTCGCGGGTCTCTCTTGCTCTTTCGCTCTCTGAACCAGGGCCTTGTATTTGCGATGCCTCGGAGGCCACAGTATGCTCGATGAGCTTATCCCAGGAGTAGACAATCGACTTGTACGGTGACCGCAGAGATCTATCCGTCTCGTTCCAAATTTGGCCCCAGTCTTGTCCCAACGTTTCTTTCAGTTTGCTGACAAGCTCTTCGGAAAAGATCTCAATTCCCGAGTAGTCGTAAGTTCGCTGATGAGAGGTTTCCCTGTAGTACTCGATGAACTTGAAGGAGCATTGCATGTCAGGGGCTGGATCCTTCTTGACTTTGGTGCTTGCCTCGTCTTCAGCTTTTGGGGTTTCTTGTTTCCATGTATGTTCCAGTTCATCATATATCCTGACGGTCTTCCGTCCGTGGGACTTGGAACCCACTTTACACCCTAGGTCGGCCGATTCATCGAACTGAACTGTCAGTAGGCGGGAGATGTCGCGGGAGCAAGAGACTTACCCCCTTGGTGGTATCACTGCTGCTTTGCTTGTCTTCCGCGTCCTTCTCTGTTCCGGAAACCACCGTATCGGCTCTGGCTTCCTGCCGCTGAGTGTGAACAGTGAACAAAATCACCAACATCTGATGTTAGATCCTACCTTAGCAGGCTCAATCGAAGCTAGTTGTTCTTCAAGGGCAAAGATTCGGCGCTCAAGAAGCTGCTGGTAACGAGCCTCCAACTCTATGCTGCGGGTGGACATGGCCAGTGCTGATTCATTGGTAGGAATGTTCGTGGACTGTGTGGACTCCGTGGACCGTGTCGTGTTGTCAATACCAAAGACTTTGTTATCCTCCTCGATAGCCACCATGGCAGAGAGATGACGTTGTCTCTTTCGAAGGAGACGAAACCAATCCAAGGGCGGGGCAGAGTCCTGTTTGTCAAGGAGAACATGATGAGGACATCCGACATCCCCTTGGCTCTTCTCGATGCCAGAAGCTAGCCTCACAGCCTGTGTTCATGCCGCCAAGACCTCATGCGCGCATGGTCCTGTCCCTTCCGTGGCCAACTCTGCGATGCGGTCGAAGCAGTGTGCGACTGGTTAAAAAGCGTACAGCGAGCGGTAGGAAGAGGCACCAGGAGGGTGTCGGTTGGTTGGATCAGGTTGACACCCACCAAAAACCTACTTGCATAACATTCCATCGCAGGGTTCGACATAGAAGCAGGGCGTCCAAAGAGAAAGAAGCCGTGTTCCACGACAGCATGCGGTGTGATGGCATGGTTGCTCGCCGACGGAATGTCTCGGGAGCGCGAGATCATAGCGCGAGATAAGGGTGAGCGCTACACGGTTTAAGGTGGTCCCCCTACCCACAATCTTGTACTATCATCATCAATTTTCGTGCCGCTTATCGCATGACGTCACCCTACTAAGAAGTTATCTCAGGTTTATCAGACTACCGGACGCTAGCCGGATTGAGGACTAAATCCCGTCGGAAATCTAAAAGAATTTCGTATTTTTAGTATCGTTTTAATCTTCTAAGCTAAGCTTCGCCTAAAGGTCCTCGCCTACGATACGTCTAGAATATTACGATCGGAGTTTCGAATACTATAATTAAAATACGACCGTAGAAAAGTTAATATCTAATCTATAATTTTAAATTTTTCGATTTTAGTAACGTTATTAAAAATAAAAATATCGTAATTCATTAGTTTTAATAAATATAACGGAAAAATTATATCTTTAATTATAGAAGAATATAGCTATTTTAAAATAGTAATCGGAAATATATTTATATAAAAAGATATTAAAGAATTTTAGACGTTCCGCTGAAAATATTGTACGTAACCGTCCGTTTTGTAAACGTTACGTCATCCGAGACAAACTAAAAAGCAATTCGAGAGTTGATTTAGAAATATTTCGATAAAAATCTCTACGATAGCGATAGGAATACAACGGCGGCGACGGCTAAAATAGTAAAATTTTTTAAACGAATAATCTAAAGCCTAATAATAATTTTATAAACTCGATAATATTATTAGAATTTATATTGGAAGTCAAATTGAACAAGCGCCTAATAAACGGTAGAATGGTAAATAATAATGGGCGGGGACCACGTTAAACTGTAGAAATGCCCCCCACAATTCTCGCGCTCCTATTATCTCGCGGTAAGATCTCGCGCTCCCGAGACATTCCGTCGGCGAGCAACCATGCTCCAATCAAAATCCTCGCATCTCCGCTTAGTAAGCTGTTGGGTTGTAGAAGGGAATCAAGGCAGAATTGCACGAGACACATCTCCCCCCACCCATCCAATAACATGCACTGATCTCGCAACCATCAGATCATCATTGGAGGAGCTTTCATGATTTCGAGGTGAGGCTGGCGCTACGCTTGTTTTTCCACCCAAATACTTTCTCGAGTATGCCTAGCCTTAAACCATATCAGATGGTACTCCACTGTAGCTGTACTTCTTCTCATCTCGGTAACGTATCACAGAGTCTGTCTCCTGGAAGCGCGACCACATCATCTCGGATTCCCTCGGGCTGATCTATGATTAGTTATGTAGCTGGCATGAAAAGTACCATCCCGCCACCCGTGGTCTCGCAGATCGATGAGCACAGCACCGGCCGCCACACTCGAGGCAAAAGCACATTTCCATGGGGGGCCCGGAAGAAGCACAATGCCATTTCCATTGAGAAGTGGTATCCTTTCCATAAATTGGAAGGAAGGCTGAGTCACTCGGAGACGCCTTACCATTTCTGTCTTTGTGAGCTTCTATGTCTGGGCAGCAGTGCCCGTAAAGTCGAAGATGTGGGGTCTTTGTGTAACGAAGGGTAAGTCACAACGTGAGTCCGTCAAGCCTGAAAAGTCGGAGCTGTCTTATCTCTCGTACGACGAGCTCTGTCAATCCGTTCGTCACAATCAAGAACAATACACGGTCGCGAAAGCAGAGCATGTCGCCAAGCATGGTACGCAATTCGTGGACTCCGCTCTCAGGTTTGGTCGCACGGTGGTATGCCACTCGTCTTAAACAGATTCATTCGCAAGCTCATTCCGACGTAGGAGCAATTCCTCAACGACTTCCCAGAGGTCCTAGGCCCAGCACATGCCTTGGATAATCAATACGGTGGTGTTGTCCTTCCGGCTATAAGTCTTGTATGGCAGGTAGGGATTGGTGAACGCATGTTGTCTGGATGTCCCACGCTAAGTCCAGGATAGCTTGTCTCGAGCAAGCAGCGATACGAAGAGCAAATGCAGCAGCAGCTAGATGGCCTTTTGGAACAATTCAAATATCTCCAACGTCAGTCTTTGCTCTCATCCCAATTTGATTTGCCAAGTCTCTAATCCGTCGCTATACTCAGGGTTCGGTGTTATTTATCGGGGTAGAGGAGATAAGCAGACGGACGAAGAAGGCAACGATCTACAGGAGTTGTTAAAGACGGCGTTCCAGGGCATTGCAAGCTTTCTTAGTTCTTCCGCAGAATACTACCAGAGGTTGGATATTCCCACAGCCAGGTCTGTGACAAGACTAAATCTGAGTAGTAAGCATGGCCACACCAGATTTCGGCGAGCTGCCGTCTCCCCTCATGGGCCGGACCTGAATGATGTCCGCAGTCTGGTACAAAAGGTGCAAGACGAACTTGCTTTCCTTCTGTAAGTTGCTTCGCACGTCTCTATGTGTACGACTCATCTCTGATAGCTCAAATGATGCTCGTCAATCAAGAATCACTACCATGAGGATCACACAGCAATGTGCAGAGCTCGAGAAGAGATTGCGAGCCCAAGACGAACACAATATTGCTGACCGGTTTTCGCATTTGAAAAGGCTCCTCAATTTATCACATGTCGAAGAGAAACAGCCAAAGACGCAGTATGAGGTCGACCTCCACCGGGCGTTCGAGTTCAACAAGAAAAAAGTGCCGAAATACCATGACGTTCTCAAAGTTGTAGAGAGAGATCCTTCGTTCCTGACCTGGAAAAATTCTGATACCTCCGCCGTCTTAGTCTTGTCCGGAAACTCCTCTGGAATACAATCAAGTCAGCGCTTCTGCTGGCTCTCGGCTGCAACCATGAACCTCATCGACACCCTGCAAGCATCGGACTGCCCTGTAGCATTTTTCAACGCTCAATTAGGCACGACGCTTCCAAACTGGCAAGCCAGGTCCACTGACAAGGAGGCTTTGCATAGCATAATCAGCCAGATCGCGAGCTGGGACCCGTCTCGTCTCCAAAAGATCGACCATGAGCAGCAAATTGTCCACAAAGACTGGGATTCAGATAATCTGGAAAGAAAGACCAAGTTCTTGCAAGCATTGCTCGATCTCTACAGTGCACCTGGGCCTGTATATCTGATCTTCGACAATGTGAATATGGACAACGAGGCCTCCACGACGCTTTCCAAAAGCTCGCGACCGGTATTGATCAGGCGGCTACTCGAGCTCGTTCGGGACGTTCAAGGGGTGGTGAAGATCTTATTGGTAGGTCTGAAGGAGGACTTTGATGAGGTTGAGCTCGACATTCTCAAGGAGACGATCGATGGCCTCGACCCTGAGCAATTGCTATGTCGACTTGCTTGGGATTCAGCAAAGGTGCAGCGGATCCAATTTTAGTATTTCAGAATTCGGTACACAAATATCCAACGAGTTTCAGCGCTTTCTGCTGTCTAATGTCAACATTGCCTTTGCGGGGCGTTCTCGCAGCAGATGTCGAGAGCTTCGGATGTTGCACTGTAATCTACTGGTTTCAGTTGCATGTACAATGCAAACTATCGGCATACCACCTCCTGATATCTCTATCGCTGCTGGGGTCTTCGATTCAGGGGCTTCTCAGGCGGAATCCGTCCCCCCAAGACCCAATCCAGCAGCGGAAGGGAGACTTTTCAACGCTATATGTTAGACCTGATCGGCTGGTGTCTATCGCACAGATCTCGACTTGAGTAGCTTGCTAGGTGCAGGATCTCGATGAGCTTTTGAGATGACGACCAGTCTTTTCGCTTTTGGCTAAGGTTATAATGGGCGTCTGTCTCCTTTCTCACCATATGATAGGAGATAGTGATTGTTGTCAGTACGATCGATTGACACGTCCACCTGTCGTTACCCAGTGCTCGTTCAGCGTTTGCTAAGATATTATGCTAAGTCCTAGGCTAATGAAATGGTCACATAAAAAGTATCCGAGCTCTACGAAATCGTCTCGACAGATAAAGATTTGTGCTTCGCTGATAATCACACTGATTATTTTCTTACCCCTGGAGCGAATGGTGAGGGTATTCCTTAAGAAAGCTGCGTGGCAATAATATTTCATTCGGGCATGGGCCCTGCAATGTTTCCTCAGATGGTAGAAATCGGCGCGGGTCAAGGTGTCAGTCAAATTTCTTAGATATTTAGTACTACATGGTCATTCACTACAGAGCTGATTGCTGCTTGTGTCAATTGGCTGAAACTCCGGATCCCAATGAACCTACGCCATCGCACCACCGCATGGCGATATCAGTCATCTCACCCCATCAAAGGCCCAGAATCCTCCGTCTAATACCTGCTCTCCTCTTGTCATGGTCAGTCGCCCCATCAAGCTGATCCCGCTCTAAAGCATTACTCTCGCCTCCCCTCTCTGCAGTAGGTAAATTCGGCCTTGCATCAAAGCGTACTCTGAGTGGCGTTACCGGAAAAGGTAATCGAATATATGGTGTCTGTAAATCGGTTGGACGAGTATGGACCTCATGTCCCCAGCTGAAGTTAGTATCTGGAACAACCGAGAAGTTGCATAACGTGACATGGTATGCCAGAAACCTGGTTATTAAATTCGCGTCATGCTGTGTGCCGATGCCCTGGCAGCCGTTGTGGATAGCTTGCCAGACATTTGGGGGCGGGTTCGAGGTGCCGAAGGTAGGGAGGTGGTTTTTTGCTAAGCGGTCGTTGTGGAGGTAGCGGCCTTGGTGGTGGCGGAGGGGAGATACAGGACAGTCGGGTTGAATGCAGTAATTTTGGGTTTGTTGTGATGTCGTCGCCTTTGCGGCGTTATGCATTGCTTTTTCGTAGATGGTTGGCTTCACATCTGAGGCGGCAAAGGGAAAGATCGCTTCGGATCGTGGGGGGATGGTTATGCCTTCCGGGAAAGGCGCTGTGATCGTTGCTGTTTCCAGTTCCGGCTCCGACTCTAGCTCTACTCCCACGTTTTTTGAATCGAGTGAGGTCTCATGATGCTGCATGGTGCGTTCATACAAATCGTCGAACAGCCATTCATGTTCTGGTTGGGGAGGCATACACCACTTTGCACGATTTCCCATTTGGAGTTGCGATGGTGGAGATAGAGAGCGTGAGCCAAGATTGTCTCTGACCCATTCATCCATGTCATCCGGGACAGTGAAGGGGTTTGAGAGGTGATCGGCATGGCGCTCTTCGTGAGGTAGGGAGAGAAACCACTGCATTTCCCGTTCCATTGCTGTACGTCGAGTTGGGATGGTTGTCGTTGTCGCTGAGGCAGGGTTATTAGGACGGATGTTAATCGGCTGCCTATCGTTCTCCGCACTGGTGAAGGGCTTTGTTGTAGGAGCCATGTTTTGTTGCCCTTCATTGTTCAGTGCGAGGACTCTGCTCACAGTGTGCGCATCTTTATCCTTGAGATCCTGCTGCTGATTGGTCGAAAGCAGTGATGGAGATACTCTGTCCTGGTTGATTTGAGGTGCAAAAGAACCTGCTCGTTTGAACTGGTCCTCGATAGATGTTTGCGGAATGTCTGGTAGGCTCACAACTCCAAACGTTCTCCGGAAAGGTGTACCAGGACTGCTTTCGAGGCTTACGGCAGGTCTCCTCTGGCGGGACCCAGGTTCAGGTGGGATACCAGTATCGTTTGGCAGATAAGACCGACCGGAATGCGTGGAGGAGTGACCTGAATCATTACCGCCAATGCTTGAAGAGCCAGAGTCTGATAGCCTTGACCCAGAGGGAGTATGCGGAGTGGCGCGAATTGCGGACGGCCAATCTGGACGACGAGATGGTGTGACTGCAGCTGGAATTGTCGCAGCGGAGGGCGAGGCTGATAATCGAGCTGTGGACCTCCTTGGGGGTTTATTTGGCGCCATTTAAATCTGACTCCTCGTGTGGATTACGCTCCGGTGAGTACGATGCCGAGAGTCCTTGGAATTTTAGACAGTGATGATCTTACACCATACGGCAACCTTCAATCTCCTAGAGAATGAATATGTACTAGAAACATAGGAAAGAACAGGAGCATTGTATGTAGCCAGGTAGCCCCTGCATCATATTCTAATGTGACGAATTCGACGACGCTATTGTGCACACTCCGTCGTTCCTTGTGATGAAGGAATTGAACGACCTTCGACATATCTAGGACCAAAGGCATTTCGCCGAACCAAAAATGATGAGCATGCAACAGGGAAAGGCAAATCTGTGAACCGCAGAGTCAGAGATGTGAGGAGGGAGAATTAGATCTTACAGAGCTCAGGAAGCGGACTTCGTACAGAGAGAGTTTGGTTAGAGGAAGAGCAGCAACGTATCCCGTTGCCTACTACGAGAGGGTTATCGTTGCGAGTATCCATCGACGTTGTCGGCTATCACTGGAGATGAATGAACTCGCTTTGATAGTGCACCCGGTGGCGTCATCCTCAGGATACGATTCTAGATCGAGTCAATCTCCAAGTCAGAGTTGTAGCATCGCAGGGTCTTCTCCACGCCAATTTCATGAGAACGGTCTCCACCGTCATTCGGGCGATGGCACCATGAACCAGCGTGTCTTTGCCGAAGACGGAAAATATCGTCCCTCAACGTAAGACCCATACCTCTGAGTATAGAATTGAGATGCGCGGCTCCCTTAGCGCTTGTTGTGCCGAACATCCTTCTCGCTGATACGAGAGGTCGACAAGATCGGTTAGGCGTGGGATTCGTCAGAGGTCGAAATGGTAGCAAGGTCGAAATGTTAGCAACTGCAGCCTCAAGAGAGAATAATAATCGAGCTGTTCCAAAATGTTCGGCTTCAGTCTTGAATCGATAAGTTCGAGTTACTCGACCAATGGTCAGAAACAATTTGGTTTAGTCCAAGCCAGCGATAGGACTGGTCTCTGGCATATCCCATCTCGGTCCATGATGGTTCGACTAGCAGAAGTCACAACTCGGAAGCTGGGAATTGTAGCTATCTGTTTGGGCAGGATGCTACAGTCATCGAGGAATATCGATACCCTAACACTGAAGGACCTGGCCTCAATCTGGGCAATGAAAGTTGATAGACTATGTTTGCTGTTTGCGGGCCATTGCGGTGCTGTACTTGATGCTGTTTGCTACAATTAACTTACCCCAGAGATACATGATTGCAAAAACAGCTGCGACGTGGGGAACCATTGTTGAAAAAGCTCCAGTAGTCGATATTATTTCATCGAGCTCGATCCACGACAAACGACCGCGGAATCGTGAAGTTAATTGGACGGTCTCGTGCTCATACCAAGGAAGGGGAAATGGTTGTCCAAAGTATGACGAGGCGGAGTGTCGGTCAAAAAAGGGGCAGAAGATAGTATGCCGAAAGCGGCCTAGCGGTCTGACTGAGGCTGAAACGTCACGTGACATGGAGCGCTAAAAAAAAGGTGATCTTGACTCTTCTACCCAATCGTCATCCGTCCTTTAATCTCACAGGATCTCCAGAAGCGACTTCGCCGTCGTGGCCGCTGTCGATCAGGGAGCTTTGCCTCGCTCCTGCCGATGTGACAATATGCTTCTTGTTGTTGGTCCTCTACCTCAGGCACAATGGGCCCCGTGTCTTTGTTTGCTTCCTCGGTCGCCCTGACTAGCATTCTTATCATATCCCCTTTGGGGACTTTCCCGGAAGCTCACGCTCTAGAGCACCACACCAATGTATCTGTCACAAAAACCAGAAACAGCATTGTGATAGCATCATTTGGAACCCCGACTCCTGGCTCTCGTTGAGCCTGCAACCTCTCTCGGCTCCCGTTGACACCTTCATCCTCCAACATGAAGCTTTCATCTGTTGCTGCTAGCCTCTTGTTCCTGCTGCCACTGGCCTCAACTGAAGCGCTTCCCGCACTGGATCCATGCTGGCGGCGACTGGCCCTGTGAGTCTTCCGGCGAGAGACCAATCCCCCATCTGTTGTACTGACTGGCTTAGGTTTCTGTCGCAAAGCCCGTCAAACCTCCCTCATTACCGACACAATAGCCTGCATTCGCCAAACGTGCGCCGGCGACCGTCCCTTCGATCCTAACGCCCTCCTGACACCTTTCACCGAGAATTGTCGAAAGCCCATCCCGTCCGACGTCCTTGCCAACGCCAATGCTCAGGCTGCTCATGATACCGCCTCCTCGGATACTTCGGCCTCTTTGAACAAAGCTGCGGGCGATATTCCGGGTCTGAAACTCGCGGCTACGACCACCAACGCCAATGGGGAACAGGAAAATTTTACGGTGCCTGCCCTTGTCGGGCTGACAGGGACTATTTACGGGAGCCCGGTCACGAAGATTGAAGGCACCGCTACGCCGACGAATGTGGTTACCCTGCCTTGGCCGACATTACCTGTCGGATACTTCTTCACAACTTCTCGGTCTGGAATCGTTACGAAACCACCCACTTCGGCGACCCCAAGTTTGGGGCCCAATGTTGGCGTCACGACGCGGACAACGGCCATACCTGTGGGAACATCGGGAGCAACTAGTCCAGATTCAGGGGATGCTGGGGAAGGCGGGACCGTGCTGGAAGCGAGTGAGGGAACAAGACAAGGTGCAAAGAGCTCGCTAGGACTGATGGTGGTGCTGGTCGGTGTCATGTGGTTCTGATACCCCCTTTTGCATGGCATTTCGAAAAGCGGGCGTAGGCTATATCTCAGTGATGGATGATGAATTAAACAGCCATAATGACAATGATAGTTCCATCTCCATGAAACCTTATACCTCAATGACCATCCACCACCTCCCTACCACCTCCCTACTAACCCTCCGGATCCCCATATATATCCATCGCACTATCCAACAATATCGCCGCCGGTATCGTCTCCATAACCACATCCACAACCACACCCCCCGGCCCCCTCAACCACCCCTTAAACTGCGCCGCCAAACCCCTCTGCGCCCGATACCGCATGAGCGTCACAAACTGCCTTACCATAAAGATCTGCACCCTGGCATCGGGATACATCCAGCGATCGCGGACGCGGAACAGCAATTCGAATGTCTCGTCGCTGATGGAGAGGGCGCGGGTGTCGACGGCGGCGTTTTCGGGGTCGTAGAGCGAGTCGATTGCGAAGCGGTAGAAGTCGTTGAGGGCGGTGGCGGCGGAGTGGATGTTTGTGAAGGCGGAGGCGGTGGCGAGGGTGAAGGTCCAGCCGCCGGTTAGGTAGGTTGCGTGGGCGCGCTTTGAGAGGTTGTTGTGGGGGGAGGGAGGGGTGGTGAGGTGGGTTATGGGGATTGAGAGGGATGGGTCTTGGGGTTTGGTGGCTAGGGAGAGGGAGGGAGTTCTTGTTGTTGGGGTTGCGTTGGTGGTGGGGAGGAGGGAGAGGAGGAGGAGGAAGGGAAGGAAGATAAAGGGGGAGAGGTGCATTCTTTCTTTACGCGGTTTCCTCCGGCCTTGATAGGACTGACATTGATTTTGAATTGGATTACGATAGACTGGAAAGTCCGCCCTTCCTTCATAACTATGCCAGAGGCAGAGGTACCATCATGCGATGAAAATCGCTATATCTCACCGTAAGGATAGAAGCGGACGAGATTATTATTATTACTTATCGGAAGATCGCTGACACTTACTCCTGACAGCCATGTAGCAAGAAGCGAGGAACAAAGCTATACCAATGATTCCCCTGCATGGAGGGAGTGAAAAGCCATATGCTCCGAGATGCGCATGAGCGCGTGTTGCCTTTCATCTCCCACTGAAATGCGCCGATGCGCAGAGGATTTTCGTCCGATAGATAAGGGCGGGTGGTGTATATGCGACCTGGGTGAGGTTATAAAAATTTTCATCGAATAGAGAGGGTTTTGGCTAAGAAATCTTATTGCTTATTCGGAAAGAATATACGCGTCGAAGACGACTCGAAAAAGAAAAGTCGACTTCCAAAATATATAGAGACTACCTTAAAGATATCTCGCATCGGATATTGATCGAGAATCCATATCTCTATTCGTTAAAGAGATTTATTATTTAGTATCTAAGTTTCCATCATTTTACGGGGTACTATACAAGTAAACGACTTCTGCGGCAACGCCATTTCCGCCGTCAATTTCTGGTATTCCATTTCGATCGACCTTTTGGATTTCGTCGGACCAAGTCCGGACCCAAGCCTACAGCTGTCGCATGGCTTATATATCTCCTTTTATTTTTAAAAAATAATAGCAGCTTCTATAACTTCGATAATATCGATACCGTTATTATAACGGACATGATAATGCTGCAGGCACCATCTTTCGATGCTCCATTAGCTTAAACCGGAGTGACTCTCCCAAGTAAATAATCGCCAGTAGCCTCAGAACATAAGGAAACCTAAAATGTGACACGACAAAGTCGACACTTAGCGCCATATGAGATGCTGATCGATTAACGATCCGCCATAGTCAATTCAGCCCCCATACCCCGTCCAGCTCCAGTCAATGTCCGGTTCCATCGCCATAATCGTTTCTGCTCCCACAGCATTGTACTGCGTTGTGACTGAAGAAGCCGTAGATGGCATCGACCACGCATCGGCCATGGGGTTCGTGGCTGCCGGTCCGCTCGTAGTGGGGATACCCCAGGATTGAGGGTGTGAAGGCCATTGCACAGAAGGCCCGCTGAACGTTCCGAGTCCAGCATCAATGCTCTTCTCCAACTCGCTCTCGAAAAGGCTGAGATCCCAGTTGCTTACCCCAATACCCTGCAAACCCGGGCTCACATTCACATCAGTCCAATTATCCAACGTCATCCATGCATCAGGCACCTCCATTTGCGGCGAGCTTGGACTGCGATCTGAATGTGAGTACGGTGGTGTCAGTGATGGATTCGCTGGTTGATCAAAGATGTTGCTCGTATCGGTCGCCGTTGAAACAGTAGGCTTAGCCATCTTGGTTGGACCAGGGAAGAAATCGTCTTGCGTGGCAGAATCTTGCTCACTAACGGGTGAAATGGGGAGACGGGCAGCGGGAGCAGTAGGCCCTGCAGCTTTTCTCTTGACACCTTGTGGAGCTGCTTCCTTGAGAGCCTTGCTAGACTTCTGGTCATCCAGCTTAGCCATGATCTTCTGCAGTAACATCAAGCCCGTTCTTGCAATTGAACTGACTTCGCTGAGCATCCTCAGACGTGCTATCGATAGCTCCATCCTCTTTCTTCCCTGTTCGGAATAGTGCTGCAGATCGGATGGTTGGCCCTTGGTGCTCTTCGGGGTTGCCCCTTGCTTGGTAACTTTCAAATTGGACTCCAAAGAAAGGAGGCACATGCCAAGCAGAGCGGCCGAGTGGAAAGTGAAGAAACTTAATAGGAAGAACCGATTTTGCTTGCCCCCCATGAGCGTATGCAAACGGCCAACACTGTCTAGCAGTCCCATGATAGCTTCTATCAGCGCAATTTTGAGTCGGGCCACAAGCTTCTTGCCCGATGCATTGGCGACCTGTGCTTTGTTCGTCGGCGTAAGAATAAGAGGTTTGAGCAGAGAACACAGCGTGGCGAAGATGCTGATCCGAAAGATTTCCCTCTGACGTTTCAAGTTCGGAAGGTCGTGATCCCACTTGAGTTCAGGATCGTTAATACGGAAAGCAGCTGGCAGAGTGTCGATCATTTCGGCATAGAATCTCTTGACATTTTTGTCAATGATAGCTGGATCCGTGGTCTGTGTCCCATCCGTGGGTGATAGAAGCTCGGCTGCGAGTTTGGTCAATTGAATTTGGAGCCTTCGCTCACAGAAGGTGTCGGGTGCATTGATATCAGGTGCCGTAGTGCCAACCGCAGCATGGGGAAGAGAAACGGTACATCGTTGATCTGGTATTAATGGCCACCGACCAAGGATGATTGACATGAACCTTTGATTTGGAGTCAGTATCGTCTTGATCAGACAGGGCCAAGGAGCTCAACGGTGGTGAGACATACTTGTCCCAAAGCCAGAGGTTCCAGTACGTGCGCTTTCCCATTTCCACATCGTACTCGCTGGTAAACATTCCTTGTCCTTTGCGAAGGTCAAGGTGTAATCCAAGCTCTTGTGCTTCTCTGATCGCTTCACTAAGTACATCCCAGCTCCCTTTCATGTCGCCCTCGTTCTTTAGGTAGCAAGCGCGGAAGAAGAGCTGATGGATTCGGACGATGGATCTGGAGCTTGACTTGAGAAATTGAGTGGAGGCCAGGGCGTTAGCAGTAGCATCGCAATCCTGCCGTATGGTACTTAGAGAGACTCCGAGGATAGTATCTGCTGTGTAGCTCTGGGATGGGAGGAATTGTGCCGTGTAGGAGCACAGCCGAAGTAGCAGCGCAGCAAATTCGACGTCCTGTACGTTGCGGCAAGGATGGGACCACCAGTCATCGTAGCGCACCAGGAATGTTGTCGGGTCTACCATTTCGTAGATCCAGTTGGCTTCGGTGAGGAAGTGCTGAATTAAGATATCTGTCACAGTCCGATGGGGTACTTTTGAAAGCAGCTCTGATACTTCTGATGTGATCTTGGGAGGTGGTGATGCAGATGACGTTGACTCGAGATCGTTATCGTTGTATAGATCCATCTGCTCGTTGTCAGTGATTATGTACCGTCACTCACAATTGAGTAAGGGCTGGTGCTCACAGTCTTCAGATATCCCAGCAGGTTATCTGCATTATTCTGCAGATACCCAAGCCCATCCAAACTCTTTCGATCACACGAAAAGGACTGGAGAGACGCGACCGATGGCGTTGTCGAGATGTGAAGTGGTGAAAAACTGCCTCTGGTGGTCTCCGTACGGGGCTCATCATCGTCTGACAGGTCTTTCGATGAGTCGCTATCACTGTCGGTGAATAGGTTAGCTTGCAAAGCAAAGATGATGGATTGACGCACGCTGTATCATTATGGGTGGAGTCAATTGTCTTGGACTTCTCAGCAGTCGTGTTGGACCGAGCATTCGGCTTTGGGGTAGAGAATTGACAGAGATGGCCAACCCTACGGCCAAAGCAGTGATTGCAGGGCCATTTGCGGTTGCACTAGAAGATCACACGAATGAGTCCGGTCTCAAACCCCGAGCAGTCTCACCGGATGACTGGATAACGAACAATGGAGCAGAGGTAGCACTTACCTTCTGTTTTCTACGGTAGCATTCAATACAGGATGCCTTGGAACGGTTCCTTGATTGCTTGGGCGCCGCCGGGCCTTGCTGCTGTTGCGTCTTCTGTACGGCGGTGGCAGAAGGCATGTTTGGCTACAGAGGGTGATGAGCAAGAGTCGTTGGTAACAAGTGTCGTAGGGCTCAAGAAGGGTGGCTCTTGAGGTTTTTAATGCAAGGGTGGTCCCGTATGGTGGTGTTGGTATGTAAGGTTCAGGTAACGCATGATGACCGAGATGGCTTGCGGAGGAAGCGTAGATTGAGAGACAAATAAGGCTATGAGATCTAAGGAAGTGGTGCTGCTTATATGGAAAAGCGAAAGCTGTTGTCAGCTCAGGCAGCCCTCTGTACGGAGGATGGCACCAATAGTCCTCACCGCGCGCTAAAAGCCGCCCGCAGCCTACTCGTACGGTCGCCCGGGGTTACCTGGAGCCCCCGAATTGGATGGGGGCCAAATAAAACGGCCCCACTTGTTTCAGCTGATACCTTAAATCGGAGAATTTGCCAGGGCTTATATATACTTCGTTGCAGAATATCCTAATCTATTTACTTTTTTCGCTATTTAGCCTGCGCCAGCCTCGTTAAATCGTCAAAAAGTTACTAAAATTTCAAGCTATTCTATCATTTATCTTAGTAGGCAGAATATCGCTGTTCTGCTAACAGTGAAGTTCACTCAGCACCTTTTGAACACTGCAGGCCGAATATCTTTGTATTCGGAATCGTTGTAGGAAGGTCTGACTGTATCCAATCTGACACTAAGCGAAAGCTTCGTCCGCAGGGATATTAATGCAAGATCGGCTGCTTCGACGCCTTGAGGCTCGTGAATCACTGACCGACTTTTGCTCCGTGCTACTTACTATTACTACACTCCTTGAACCATTTCGGGCCACACCCACGTCCCCTCATCGACGCATGTCAGATCACTCCCAAGCCTCACCAACTCCATCGTTGCAGTGGCTGGCTTGGGAGCAAATGCATCGAGAAGCGAGGATCCATCACTGGACAATGTAAGCGATCCTTCAAGTCTCTGGCTTACTACGACCTGAACCAATGCATTTCCTTGCCAAGCGATGCAAATAGAAGCCAACTGCACCCAGGCGAACAGCTCGCTTACTATTGACCTCGACCATTGCGGCACCCCTGCCATGAGACTTCCCGCCCCCAACAACGCCGCTGAAGTCACTGCTGGAGCTGAAGGTCTCTGCCATCATGACCATAACCCCTTCCATGGGGCCGAGACGGGTAATTGCAGAGTGACCACTCTCCATTGTTGGCAAATATCGTGGTCCACTCATAATCCTCTAGTAATCCGCCATACTTGGCATGAGCGTAGTGTTGACAGTCATAATCCTCGGATTACCTCGCCCTGGAACGAACCTACCTCGCGCATGTTCGGACAGCTAATGCACTAGTCTTATTCGGCGTCGTGCTTGTTCAGCTTTTCCGTCTCAAGGACGTCGACTCTAGGGCTGGTCTTGCATTGGGCCCTGCGTCCGCTGGCGGATGAGTGATCATCGTATTTGTTGCCGGTTAGCGCTATTTCCTACAACAGAAACAGTTGAAACGTCGAGAAGCTGTAGCAAGTGGTCCAGGAGCTTGAATTGGCTGGGTTATTATCGTCAGAATGATTGGATCTGGTTTTGTGCTTGACCTCGCTAAGCATTGACAGGTATTGATGTTATGGTGATGTCAAGATACCAAGGAAAGGAACAATGAAGTCGCAGATCTTTGAAAGAAGCAAGACTGGCAATGAGGCATCCAGCTGACGATGTCTTCTATGCCCTGTATGGGGAGCCCATGACAGAGGTGAAGAAGCCATGTCAGAGTTAAAATACCTCAAACTAGGATCGGAATCCGCATTTTTGGTACCAGGAAAGGGACCCTGGCTCTAAGGACGTGGACGCCAATGGTGACTTCCATAGCTTCCACTAAACCAGAGAAAAAAAAGAAGGATGCTTTGTGTTGTTGCCGATATGTTTGACGGGAGTAATGAAATAAGCTTGACGTGAGCAAGTTTGGGAGGCTTTCATGTCTCCACCGTTGACGATGTACTGGCGCTTGGTAGGGTGTAAGACCACGGTCACAAGTCCATTTGAGAGGATCTGGGTTGTCAACATTATGCCCTGGCCACCCGTCAGTGATGTCTGGATCCACGGAAGGTTCCCGACTGTAGAACTTTGTGGTGCTATCGTTGTCGCGCTTGCCTTTGATTAAGCGTGACATGCTTGCCTTTGGTTAAGCGTGACAGCATTACAAGCTTGATAGCTGTACTTGGTCCTGTCTGGGGACCTGGAGCCATGCGGGAAGATCACGTCGAATGGCTGATGAAAAATATTCGTGCTAAGGGACAAGGCATCGAAAACATTGAGAGCAGTAGCTGCTGCACAGAACAAATCTTACGGCATGTAGTCAAAGATTCTTACTACTCATAGAGTGCGAAAGTAGCATTGCACTCCCCATTTGACGATGTTGACGATCATCCTCATTCTCAAGCCATGAGTCGTGTCAAGCATGGACGAGCCCTTGTTCCGCCTTGGAAGGCTGGGAGTTATACTCTATTGGAAGTCCCAAAGAACTGGCACATTACATCGGGCATGAGGGACTTTGTACGAGCTTATTCGACGGTAAATAAAGCGAGTGCACAGTGATCTTGAGAATAATGAGTAGAACTGAGGATCATGCTAGAGATATGTGTGCAGGACGAAGGATATTCTGCTAAGCCTGGGGCTAGCCCTATATCACGCACGGACCACCATCGATGAAAATGCACAAGCCTTGCATAAAGATGTACATCATCATCATCTTGAGCCTCACTACGAAGCTTGGCATGGACCGATGCACCTTGATCTCCACCTCTCCCCTCCATACTTGGTGTCCGAAGGGTCCCTCAAGCACAGCGCTTCTCCAAAAACACCATATCCACCGTTCACAGTGTTCAAAAAATATTCAGTGCCCCCCCAATACTCATCGGACCCTTTCCCGTTCATCTCCACTAACAATTCACAGCATCTCCCCCGGTGCCAAAAGTAAAGTCAAATCCTCCGTCCAACGCGCCATCCGCACAGAGACCATGGAAATCTATCCCCTCCTCATCCCACATATCGACGAGATAAACCCCAAGAAGGGTGAATTGGATTTACTCCAACTGTTTGTTCCTCCGTCCCACTTCCCTCTCCATCCCCCTTCGCCCCGCAAGAACCACACAAGCTAACCACCTTATCCCCTCAACCCTACAGACCCGACAGAACAAGCCTCTACGCACTCGACAACCAATATCTATTCTTCTAACACATGGACGACCCTATGACCCCACACCTCCCTATCATCCACGCCTTCCCCGCCGTATTCCCCCGCATCCGAATCGACCGGGGCGCGATCCGCTTCATGCTTTCCGGCACAACACTCATAGCTCCCTGACTGACGAGTGCAGGGGGCAGACTCCCTAGCGAAATCGCCGAAAGCGCCAAAACCGATTATAAAAACAGGGGAGAAGAGAGGAGGCGGCGAAAGAAGGGGAAGAAAAGGAAGGGAGCGAGGGAGAGGATAAAGAACGGGGAGGAAGAGATCTCGAAAAGGGCGAGATCGTAACGGTGTATGCTGAAGGGAAAGAGAATACAGGTCTGGTAGGACAGTTCCTGCAGAGGATGGGGGAGATCAAGGAGAAGGAAAAGGGCGCTGTAATAGACCGGGGGCATTATCTATGAGATAGGCCATGGAGGATGGAGTTGGGATAACAATACAAAAAGCTTGAATCTGTTATGCAATGATGATACAAGTCATGACACACGACGGTCTAGGCAAGCGTGAAGAAATATCGATCGGTTGTATGGAGTGATTCTATTTGCTTATGAGAGTCCGATCTGGTTTGTTCGGTTTACCCTCTATCGACGTTCTACACGATATATGTACGATTCATGATCCAAGCTACAAAAAAAAAAACCACCTACCTACCTACCTACCTTGCCGAATCATTTTCCGTCCGACTGCACAGATCCCCCATCATCATCATCATCATCATCATCATCATCATCATCATCAATCATCCTTCCATCTTCCTCCACCGCTTTCTCTCGTCAGCAACGCCTATAACTCGTATATCCAGAATCCCAATTAATATCCAACAGGTCAGCCGCCACTTCTGTTTTTCTATACCCGAGCACCCGGCCACTCGCTACATCCATGTACACCGATTACCGGCACCACTATGCCCGACAGGCTCGCCTCCCTGCCGCAGACCACCATGATAGCATCTGTCGGACTGATATCACTGGCTGAGATCACGTATATACTGATACTTAGGGACTTTCGGTCTGACCCTAAGACATGGGGGATGCATATGTTTGGCCTGAGTAAATCATCGTTGGGGTACTCAAAGGATAACGCTTTTGTGACTTAATAGCGAAAACATTACCTGCACAACCGCAGACGAGTTTGCATATTGTTAAGGAGTGTGATACCTAGTTGGGAAAACGAAAACGTAGACACATAAGAACGGCCTCCAAGTAAGAAAAATGTACTTGTACATCCGACAACGAGAGACGTTCAATACACCCCATCCCGAAAATGGAATGCCCTATTGTAGCGAAGCCATGACCAATTTCGGTATATCCTACCATTAGTATCCGCCAGCCAGCCAGCCAGCAAAAAACAGCTCTCACACTTTGATAGGTTCGTAAAAGTTAAACTTCCCTCTCGGATCATACTTCTTCTTCAAACCCCTCAATCGCTCCAGTCTCCACGGTTCATACCCATAAACCATCTCCTGCGTCTCGTCTCCAAACGCATAATTAACATACGCGTTCAATTTGCGCCCTGGCTGACCCGAGTGCATGAGATCGCGGATCTTGCGGGCCCAGGGGATGGCGATGGAGTCGAGGGATGGGTTAGGAGCGTAGACTGCTAGAATGGAACTGCGGGGAAGGAGGGATATTAGTAGGGTTGTGGAAGGAGAAAGATGCAAGAAATTGGACGTACGCTAGGATATTGTCTTCACGATGTGGGTACGCCGTCGATGCCGCCGGCACCGCCTTTACGCCCTGGAGCGAGTACCCCTCAAAAACGACGGTGGAAAGGTTGAGAGCTGGAACAGCGACCGTCTGCTCTTTGAAGAGGTTGTAGACGGCTCTGGTGTTCGAGACGTTGTAATTCAGCAGGCCAACAGGATACTGCATGCGGTTGTAGCCGTGGGCACAAGAGAAATCTTCATCGCCGAGGCCAGTGGCGCTGGCGAGATCTGGATAGGCGACCATGGAATCATTGTGGAAGACGGGGCCGAGGTCAAAGTAGGGCTTTGTGTATTTGGCTGCTTGCTCTTTGGTGCCGATGTAATAGATGGTAAAGATAACAACTGGCTCGGTGGTACTAATTGCCGGGTTCCAGGCGTAGAGGTAATAGTTCATCAGCTCTCTCGGCTGGTTGCCGTTATTCATCATCTTGTTGACGAGTCCAACCATCTTCTCGAGCTTGTCCTGGGTGAACACAAACTGGGCAAAGTACCAATTCTGGGCAGGGGAATCGTATATTTTCATGGTGAAACGAGTGACGATGCCGAAATTGTGACCAGCTCCACGAAGACCCCACCAGAGGTCGGAATTGGACTTTTCGGAGACAGTCACGGTCTCGCCGCTAGCCAGGACGACGTCTGCGTCGATAATATTGTCTGCGATGAGACCATAAAAGCCCTGATATCGTCCTAGACCGCCACCAAGGCCTGCTCCCATGATTCCTACGCATGCACAGCTCCCCGACGCAGAGGCTTTGCCTTTGCTCCATAGGTTGTCGATAAGTTCCTGGTTGTAGGAGCCGCCACCTATGCTTGCAGACTTGCCATCAGCATTGATGGTGATGCTGTTCAGTGATCGAATGTGGATCTCAATTCCATTTTTGACCGCACCAAGGGTACTGGTTGAACCGTGACCTTTATTCATCGCCAGGTACGGGATCCCGAATTTGTTCGCGAACGATACCTAGATGATTGACTGTTAGCTTCTTATGGAGTTTCTGAACCTATTAGCGATATCGTACCGTCGTAGCCACATCCTTGGCGCTGCCCGGTTCAACCACAACTGCAATATTAGGTGCAGCATAGGTGCTCCAACGGCTGGAAGCCTCCTGGAATTGAGGAGTACCGGGGAAGTAAAGTGATGCTCCACTGGCAAGGAGAGGACCGAGCTGGCGTTGGACGTTCTGCGGAGTGGGTGCTAGAGATGTTGTGTCATTGACGGCCCGATCGAAGATATAAGGAAGAGGCGACGCCTGGCTAACAAGTATTCTCGAGGCGACAAACAAAGAAGGTAGTAAGGAATACATTGCAGAAACGAATGAACGAGATGGATGTCTTATAGATGCGGACTTCAAGGGAATCATGCAGGCCAGGGTGTTCTTAAGTATGTTTACTGGGCCACTCCATCGACTATTATCCTAACCTGCAAACCTAGACATGAACGAGAAGGAAAGGATCGTTTCTCTAAAGCTTGAAACATCCAGAAACCAATCATTGGGGCACATTCATTCTCAAGCCTCGTGGCAGTTGAGCTGAGATCGGACGAGAGTGAGTTGCAGGCCCTATCGTAAAATGCTTGTCTCTGACCCGTCTGACATTCGGGGATTCTGACGAGTCCAGAGCATCATTGAGGCCTTCTGAGCCAAATTTGCAGCGCTAGATGCAAGATCCTGTTTCCAAGGTGCTGATCTCAGCTCTTCACCGCCTTGCAGTAAACGAGTAAGATCAATATAGTAGGCACCTTGCCGTACGCCTCGTAGTTAGTCTACAGTGCCGCCTTGTAGATGGAAGCGATGATGGCTGTGGGTACACTAGGTTGACTTGGAGGGTCTCATGGAAATACTCGTAGCGAATTCATGTGCATCGGCTATGCGAGGTACGCGAATTATGATAGGGACGATCTTGAACAGTGCATAACCGAACATGCATGCCAATGGTCTCGAGCCGAGTGTGAGAAGCTTTAATAAACGGGTTTTGGCGGCTTACGACCGACATTTGATCAGCCAACGTTGGCCACAATTATGCCAAGCTCGCCGTGAGTGGAGGGTAGGCAATAAAGTGCATGGTCCAGGATGTGTTGGCATAATCAGAATGATGGGAAGAATGGAGGGTCGATATCCTGAGGCTGATTCCGACCCCAAGGATCATCTGGAAAAAGATGGACCAAAACGGAAGCAACCGCAATAGGTGGTTACACTGAGGCTGATGATCTGTGGTCAAGAGAGTAAAGCCGATGGGATTCGGCCTTGATATGCTCTCGATAGGCTCTTGTCGCGACAAAAGGCAATCACTGATGACTCAATACAGCCAGCTGAGTGAGACGTTAGTAGACTTGTCATAGCCTCAACACTTTACAGGTACCATGAGTAAACTCATCGAGAAGTGCAGTCTGTACGGAGAGGTTGTGCTTATGTAAGGTACTACCAAGGCAATTGAGATCTACTCTTATCTAGGTAAGGTCCAATAGTGGTAACTGAAGTAAGGTACCTAATGGATTCCACTTTGGCGCCTTGGCGCTGAGGCCCTGCCAAGCCATGCCAAGCCTGCGGTTACCGGTCAGGCCGATCCCTTCATCAAGAAATTTCATCTGTACATTACTGTACAGCAGTCAATAGCGCTTGCGGTCTAACCAACCGCCAGACCGTCGAGACATGCAGTTGCAGCTCGTCATAGTCTCCGTGGTCGGAGTTTGGCGTGAAAGTCGTTACCGTTGAACCTACACCAACCATCAGCAAAGTATCTTCAGTCACCAGGACCTCATCCACTCACAGCATCAGAAGATGATCGGTCCATGCCATGTCTACCGCCGTCGTCTCATAGATCTCCACCTCGTATCTCAAAAACACCTTGGACATCAACAGATATAATTCGCACCACGCCAGACTACGTACCCTCATGGTCAGCCGCTTGCGCTCAAGCCAAGTTTCCACCGCCGCAAGACGGAACACTTACTTCATCCCCAGACATTGTCGTGATCCCTTGTAGAAGGATGTCATGTACTTATCCAGTGTCTGAGGTTGCTCAATCAACCATCGCTCCGGCTTGAACTGCCAACTGTCCTCGCCCCAGACCGACTTGTGCCGGTTCAGGAGATATGCTGAGGTGTGGACAATGGTGCCCGGAGCAAGATCGATGCCGTCAATAGATGCACCTTCGGGAGGTACAACACGTGGCAAGCGGCCAGGAAGAGGATTGGAGCAGCGCAAGACCTCCCGGAGCACTGCCGTCAGGTATGGGAGTTGCTTCGCTTGCTCAAAAGTGATGCTTTCATCTCCCTCGGGGAACGCCTTCTGCAATTCTTCGACCATTCGCTTCAATACCTCGGGGTGCGTGCAAATCAGGTAGGCGCCAATGATCATGGCGTTTGCTGTTGTGTCGTTCCCTGCTGTAAGTAGTGTCAACGCCTCCTCGTTCAGATCGTACGCGTTTGGCACCACGTGTCCACGGGCAGCGTTCGGATCAAGCAGTTGCTCAAGTACTTCCGAACGGTTCTTTTGATCTGGCTTGCTTCTGTTGATAATATAGCTGTCGATGCGTTTCCGGCATACCTTAGCAAGCCCGCATCAGCACTCGTATTCTCTACTCGTCGAACAGACTTCAACGAACTGACCTTGCCAAACTCAATGATTGGAATTGGAAACAGAGTTGAGGATACCGAATCAGGTAGGTTCAAGGATAGCCAACCAAGGTTCGGGAATGTCCGGAAGACCCAAGCTTTTTTGACTGCATCGTGAAGTGCGTCTAGATGGGGATGTTGGAACCCTGCAGAGTCCATTACGTGGAAGCTTTCTCCAAAGACCATCTCCGAAACGATGTCCATGGTCAAGCTTTTGAAGGCTGCATAGAGATTGACTGGAGAGTCTCTGCTCGCCAATCCATCAAATTTCTGGCAGAGATGCTCAACCTTGCTTTGAAGCATGGGAGCAATAGTTTGCACTCGACTGACGGTAAAGAGTGGGTTAAGGACTTGGCGCCGTATCCGGTGAACATGTGGGTCGGTCAAGCCTATTGACGAGCTGGGAAACGAGATGCCGCGGTAGAAAGTAGGTTCTTTGGTGAATTTGGACGAGACTTTGGTAACTTCTTGGAAATAGTTGGGAGAGTTGATGTGCAGCTCATTGACACCAATCCGTATAACAGGACCTAATTATCACGCCTCTTGTAAGCTTCTCATGTTCTTCCTTTTTGGTATAGATCTCAGCCTACCCTGTTTTTCATGAAGTCGCTCTATCTCAAATAACAGTTGACCTGGCTTGTGAATATTCCAGTACCATTCGTACCTGTTAATACTTCAATTCATTTCCTATTCACTGTCGCATTCTTTACTTCTTTCCGTTCTGTAACAGATACGACCTACCATTCTGTTGATGCTGCCGCAAGACGTGATCCTGGGTATTTGGCCAGTGGATGGAAATATATGCGGTAAACGATGCGGAGAACGTAGAAACCACACCACAGGATGACGAAGCTAAGAGGAGTTATCCATTTCGTGCCGGATACGGAAAACTGATGATTCTCCATCTTGAGAGTAGGCAATGGCGGTTGGGCTTAGAATCAAGCAATTGTACAACAATTGTCTACAGAAAGAATTTTGCCAGAATCTCAGGGCAAGATTGTTGACAGCTTTACCGAGCGTGATCCAAGGAGCGGGCGTGCATCCATTTCACAAGGTTTGGCTAATTCTGACGGCCGATGCGAACTTGACACATCCCAGATCTACCACCACGTTTTTTGTACAGGAATGAGATACAACCGTGCGTATCCGGGCTTTGTTATCCTGCAAGGCGGCCACTGCAACGCTGACGTACATCGCCAGCCAGCAAAATCGGTCGAATGGATTCACGCTCCGAACATGTCCTCAGCTAAGCTCGGATGATCCTTCCAGGCCAATACTCGGCATTAGCACCGAAATTTGTCGGGCAGAAAAGCAGTGCCTCGGCTAGCACCTGTAAGCACCAATGCGCAGGGTACCTGCAGTGGATGATCCACTGTGCCTTAGCCTTGCAGCAGGATCAGCTACCACGCGATGAGGCTCCCTCGGCTCCTCAGCGTAGCATCCTTCAGCCACCTTCGGACTATGATAGCCAAAAGGGATATCGCCTTCGAGTCCTGAGTTGTATTCCTGAAACAACAGCTCGAGATGATCATCCGTGGCGTGGTCAACGAGATGACTCGTACAGCTGCTCATCCGATCTGTGAAGGTGCAAGTGATGATCGGAGAATAGATAAAAGCCACGAGGTCCCATGGACTTTCGGCAGCATCTCGATCTTCGCCGTTCAAGCTCCTCCAGTCTTTCTGAGCCATTCGTCGTTTGTCACCTGCTACTGCCGCTAAAATCCCCGAGCCGTTCGTTTGGTTTCCAGCCAAGATGCAGCGTGCATTCGCCATGCAGCGACCCACTTATACTCTGCTTCTCATCGCCACCGCTCTTTCATTCTTGGTCAACGCTGCCCCACAGGACCTGTCGTCTAGGGTTCGAGCATATCTGCAGAGCCAGGGAGTCAACGCCAGTGTCCCCAATACCGCATATGCACCCCAGACCAAAGGTGCCAATGGGGATCTGAACACCGCTCTTACCTGCGGTATCTTGAATGCATATCGTGACGCAAACCTCGTCACCCCTCAAGATGGCCAGCTCTACACAGTCCAGGCCGAACAGCACTGGTAGGTAGCAGCCTGCAGCCTAACACTTGATCCATGGCAGCGATGCTGATGCAGGCCTGATAGGTCACCTACTGCATGGGGACACCCCAACTGCATCTTCGAGCCCACCACCGTTAGGGAGGTCCAGTTCTTCGTAGGCTTATTGGGTATCACTGGCACTACCTATGCAATCCGCAGCGGAGGCCATTCGCCATTCAAGAATTTCGCCAGCACGGACAAAGGGGTTCTCATTGCTATGCACAAGATGAAGGGTGTGGAGTATGACTCCCAATCTGAAACTGTCCGACTTGCCATGGGAAACACCTGGGGAGACGTCTATGGGCATTTGACTCAGTATAACCGCATTGTTGTCGGAGGCCGTCTGCCGCCCGTTGGCATGGCTCTTGTCACTGGAGGTATGTTTTCGCCCTCGTCATTATTCTTGACTCCATGGGTGCATAACGGCGATCCCGCTCATGCATGATCTCGTGCATGAACTGAAACTAATACATTTTCTGCAGGAGGGCTTTCTCACTCCTCCAACGAGAAAGGGTTTGCTGGTGACAATGTCGTCAATTTTGAGGTATGACCGACCCAGTTGTGACGCTTGAACAAGGCGCAATTGACACTCGGACACAGATGGTCCTCGCCGATGGCCGCCTCATCAACGCCAACGCGACATCCAACAGCGATCTCTGGTGGGCCATGAAAGCCGGCCAAAACAACTTCGGCATCACCACCCACATCACCACCAAAGCGTACCCCATGGGCGCCGTATGGGGTGGCCTTCGGGTATGGAACGCCAGTCAACTCGACGCCGTTTCCGATGCCTTTGCCGAGTACCAACGCGAGGGCCAACTGGACACCAAATCGTCCGTCATCCCCGACCTCGTCCCCACCAACGGCACCCTCTTCATCACGCTCATTTACTTCGCTCCCGTCACCACCCGCCCCAAGGCCTTTGACGCTTTCTACCGTATCCCGGCCGTCTCCGACGACAGCAGAGCCCACCCCAACTTCCTGGATCTCATCTCCGTCGGCCCGCCTCAGGTGGTCCCCCGCTTCAGCTACGGCTTCAGCAGCCTATATCTCGACAACTCGACCATCTACCGGGACGTAATGCGCCTATGCGCGGCGCAGGGCGAGAAAATGCGGCAAGTCAACGGCGGCACCCAAGTGCTGATCCCGCAACCCATCTCGAAGAGCATGGTCGACTACGCGGCGCAGACGGGCGGACGCCCACAGACACTGCAGCCGCGCGCCCAGCTGTGGATGAATATGAGCTGGGGGTGGAACCTGGCCAAGGACGATGCCTATGTGTACGCGCTGATACAGGAAACGTATGAGATGGTGGATCGGTTGGCCAAGTCGCGGGGCCTGTACGATCCGTATATTTTTTTGAACGATGCGTTCCCTGCGCAGAAAGTCATGCGGAGTTATGGCCACGAGAGCTTCAGGCGGATGCAGGCGGTTAGTCGGAAGTATGATCCTACGCAGATGTTTCAGAAGCAGGTACCGGGGGGCTTCAAGTTGGACTAAAAGGGGGGCGCGAGGAAAATGGCTCTTGAAGTTTGCTACGAAAGCTATTTGCATTTTCAAAGTTTTGGAGAGCGTGGCGCGGTGGGAGATGTGGTGGGTGGTTGTTATGCGATATGTTTGTTTGTTTTGAAGATGCGCAGCATTTTTTCTTTCTTGATTCTCTGCTGCTGCTGTCAATGCACCACTTCGGTCAAAAAAGCTTGCTCTTATTTCTTTTTCTCTTCTCTTGTCCCCTTGCTGTATATACACCGTTGCCAATTCTCATTTGTCGTTATACATGGCATGGAAAAGGACTAGAAAGTACGAATATTGTCGAACATAGACAGTATAATCAGCACGCTGGTGAATATTTGGGCGGGATGCTACGTTGCGACGGACGGCTTGTTATATATATTCCGATAGTTTCATAGCTCAGACTCAGTTTGTAGATAATGTATATCACTATACTCTGATTCCTCTCTGAAACGTTCTTGTGATCTGAGATGCGTGCTGAAAGAATCTACTATGGTTGGAAGACGACACTCATCCCATCCCTAATCATTGGCAGTTGGCCCATGCGTTACAACAGCGTTGAATTTTAGCCAATCCGCTCGGAATCAGGAAATATGACACACTCCTAGTAGACATACTTGAACCTACTGTATGTAATACACAGCAGTAAGTGCGGACTACCTACCACAACTGCTGCTTACGATGCATACTGTCCAACTGTCTGATCCCGACTCTTCAACTCCGCAACAATCTCGCGCCAAATCCGCTTTTGCATCTTCTTCCCTTCATCGCTCTCAACCAAATGACTACGTCTGCATTAACCGCATAAGTCAGCAAGAAACCACTTTTATTCGCGAAGCATGACAAGAAGAAAGAAGGGCAGCTCACACCACCAGTGCATCATCTTGCCAGAAGCCGCCATGGCTTTCCTTCCCCAACGCACACGCGCTCACAAGACTCCTGCTGCCTTGCTCTGCCGTGCGTGCTAAAAGATTCAGGTAGACGTACGCGACAATCCGCAAGATGATACCCGTAACGTTCCTGGTGAGGTTGGTTGCTGTCGCTCCTGGGTTGACGCTATTGACAATCACCCTTGACGATGTATTCTCCGTTTTTTCGCCAGCATGTTCCACCGTCGCGGCAAGTTCGTTGGCTGCATACATGAGGAAAAGCTTGGAGATGTTGTACTGAGGCTCTGGGCCGGGGAACGTTTGCTTTTTGTTGCAATATTGGAGGAGGTTTGGCGATGATACGGCTTGAGGGGACAATTCGGCGGAAGAGTAGTTGCCGGAGGAGACAAAGGCGAGATTCTTGGTTGATGCACTCGTAGCTGAAGTCGAGGACCGTTCAATGAGGAGAGGTAGCAACAGGATCCCCAAATACGTCGTCCCTAACACATTCACCTGCAGCGTCTGCTCCCACCCTTCGTCTGAAACTTGATACTCGAATTGCACCACCCCTGCATTCAGCAATGCGACATCCAGCCCCCCTTCTCTTCCAGTCACCTCCCGCAATTGTGTCACGAATTCGCGGATACTGGCATAGGAACCCATATCCAGCTGCATTACTCTTACAACGCCCTTGGCGCATCCTGTTCGCGCTTCGATTTCGGATCTTGCGTCTCGGCCTTTTGATGGGGTGCGGCAGGCGAGGATGACCGTTTTGGCGCCGAGAGACACGAATTTCAAGGCGGCTTCAAAACCGAGGCCACAGTTTGCGCCGGTGACGAGGACGGTGCGGTTGGCGAAGGAGGCGGTGGGCTGGGAAGGCGGGTGGAGCTTGTCGTAGAAAAGCTGATAGAGGAAAGACATTGTTGTTGTTTTAATGGCTAGATCGCTGTTGTTTCTGCTGGTTGACTGCTGGTCTGGATGGGTCGAGGTGATGGTGAAATGGAACCAACTCACCTCACAATTGGAATTCTTACAAGGGGAGCAACAACGGACGGTCGCAAATGAATCGGCTGTCGAAGATGTTGAGAAAGAACAACTTGCATAAGGTATTGTTACCAAATTGGGCTGTAGATGGTGTAAAGTCCGAAAACGAGCGGTCTTATGGGATCAACTCCATGACCGAAGACGTCAAACATAAGCGTTTGCGAAACAGAGTACATGACTCAGCTTTCGGTCGATTCAACTTGGATCTTGACATGAGTGGAGTAGAATTAGATCTGGATGTCGTCCATCCCATACAGCCAGGCAAGTAATGAGGTACGATTTGTGTATAGCATTACCGATTGGCTGGCGTTGCCTCAAATAGGAAACAAGACGATCAGTCTATCCAAAGCGGGTATACCCTTGTGGAATACCCCTTTACGATACCGTATAGCATGCCTTGTCGTTCATGAGGGGATTGTGGTTGGACTTCCATCGAGATCAGATACCAAGACGGCAAGTGCAGCCGAAACCGAGAGTTCAGCTCTCGATATCTGTCGGACGAAGGTTGGGACAAAAGTCCGGTCCAATCCAGGACAAGGCAATCTGTTACTTGAATCGGACCTGACCAGTGTCCCCAACCCTCGGAAGGCTCGTAAAAAGGCAAATTCACAATACACATCTTCTCCGACAACAACAGTGGTCCCATACTTCGGATCAGAAACAGTGAGTGGCCCAGTTGTCTATCGACCCTGAACCCTACGAACTTCTGGCTTATTTGTCGGACCTGAACGGAAGTTTCACCAACGACCCAAGTCACCGAGGGGACTTACTCGGCCACACCTTGTATACGCTCAAGCTTCTCCACTCCCTAAGCGCTAAGGAGATACGCTTATTTAAACAGACACAAAGGAAAGGAGGGGGACAGGGTTCGTGGACGAGATCGGGATGCGAGGGCTGCGGAAGGGACAGGAGTGGGCGAAGGCAAGAGAAAGGAGGCATGACGTGGTAATGAGGATGAGGACGACAGTAATATTGGTATGTGCATGTTCGAATTTATATCTGTTGGGTAGACATCATGATCATATGCCCGATGCACGCGAATCAGCATGACATTCAGATGCACGGAAAATGATAATCGATCGCTTGCTTCTGCACACGTCATACCCGTGTGAGAATCTCGATGGGGAATGGGGCCAAGGAACGCGGCTTACATTGTTTACCACCCTACGTCCATGAGGAAGGTGTAGAAGTCCATGTGCGGTGACTGAGCGTACTGCACGCCGTGACATCCATGGCCTGGCATTGTAAGATCCACAGAGGCTTGCACAGGATTCATCTTCAGAGATGATAGTCGGTCTAGATATTCTTTCGCTGATGCTCTTGACTCACAGAGCCATCTCAATCCAACTAATGGCGAACGATGTTAGAAAGCTCCAAGAGAAGGAGAGGAAACCATATGCTGGGAATTAAAATGTCTATATACGCCGAAAGAATGATCCATCAATGGCTTATTCTCATTTATAAAAGTCCCTTGCTGTGTTTGCTACCACTGAATAACTTTATTCGATATGTCGGAATCGCAATATGATCCTCACCCTCGCTCACCCCATAGCAGCACTAACATCCCTCCCCTCCTCCTTCACACTCTTCCATTCCATTCCCACCGCCCCAATGATAGTCACGCACGCCAGCCCGGTCGCCATCTGGAAGGCTTTCACCAGCGCCCCGCTATAAGCCTCCGCCGCTCTTTCCACCGCCTCCGTCCGAAGTCCTTGCCCTTCAATCACCTTTCTTAGCGCCGTCGCCCCCGCCGAGAGGACGAGTTCGGGGTTGATCTCTGGAAGGGAGTGTTGAAGATTGGTGAGGAGGGTGTTTGTGAAGACGTTTTGCGCGGCGGAGACAAAAATGGCGCCGCCGAGGGTTTGGCCGAAGATGACGAGGGCGGTGCCGATGGAAACGTCGTCGAGGGGGAGGACGGTTTGGGCGGCCATGAGGGGCTGGTTCATGCCCAGGCCGGAGCCGAGGCCGAAGAGGGCTTGGTAGCCTATCCAGGCGGAGTGCTGTGGCAGTACAGTCAATGTCATTAGTTGCTGGGAGGGGAATTTCCGATCGGCGGGAAAGGAACATCGGAATAAGAGGGGTGATAAACGTACGCCGGTGTTGGGTTCGAAGGTTGTGATGAAGCCTGTGCCTAGGGAGACGAGGACTGAGGAGATGAGCATGAAGGGAGTGTAGTAGCCGGTGTAAGTGATAAGGCCGCCAGCGAGGAGGGCGGCGATGACATGGGCCATGATGAGGGGGAGGTTCATGACCCCGGATTGGGTGGCGGAGACGTCTTTGACGGCTTGGAACCAGATGGGGAGCTGGAGACAATGCTGTAAGTGGCTGTGTTGCTAGCCAGGGTAAGGCCGACTCACGTAGTAGATCAAGAGGAAATAGCCAGCGCCCAGCCAGAACGAAAACCATGTGCCGAAAGCAATGCTTCTTTGCTTAATTATCCGAGGAGGTACGGTGGCCCTCTCTTGCTTCCATATCTGGACGGCAATGAAGGCGGTGCCTAGAAGACCCGCGAATACCAAAAGAACCACAATTCTAGCGCTGGACCATTCATATCGGGTCCCTCCCCATTGAAGTCCGATGAGCAGGCAAACAATCGAAGGGAGGAAAAAGAAGGTTCCGAGAAGATCCAGCTCATTGATCTTTTGCCATGATGATAGAGAACTACTTTCACGTGGTGGTGCATGAAAGAAGAAAGCGATGATCACGGTGGTTACGGCACCGATAGGCTAGGATGAATTTCTCAGTTGCGCTGCAGTCGGACGGGGCAGGAAAGACCAACCAGATTGATGTAGAAACACCACCTCCAACTCAGGTTATCTGTAAAAACTCCACCCAACAATGGTCCTAGGCAGATGTCAGTCTGAAAGCCATGGGGTAGCTACTGGTCTTCCAATGGATTAGCTGACCTGCAATCGATGCGACGCCGTACATGGCTCCGATCAGTCCTCTGGAGTCGTTGTCCGAGTCAGCTTTCCTTGTCGTCCGAGCCATATTCGGCTTTGGAATTACTTACGTATAGGCTGGTCTTCGGTGCAGAGGCACCGAATATGCAATGATAATCAGTGCTCCTGAAAATATTCCTGCGCAACCCATGCCAGCAATCGCACGACCGATGATCAAAGCGTTCGAGCTGGGAGCCACCCCACAGATCAAAGATCCCAACTCAAAAATCCCAATAGCGGTCAGAAAGACAGCTTTGATGGAGAAGATGGAGTAACATTTGCCAAAGGCGAGTTGAAAAGCGCAGATGGTGAGCAAGTAAGCACTGCCATACCATCCCACTAGATCAATACATCAGTATACCACCTCACTCCAAATCGAAGGATTTCCGACCGTCTTCAAGCTTTTTGAAGTGATCAGTAATTCTGGGTGTAGCGGCTGCAACGATGGTTGTGTCCTATGATTTACCATCAGAGGGGTGTTCGCGTACTGTATTAAGAGGGTCCGAAAGCGGCGAGAACGTACAAGAGCGACCAAAAAGATGGCCATGCATAGAGCGATTGTTATGCTTGCTAGCTTCCAAGATGCTGGATAATGTACCACATCTTCTTCTTTGGATGGCGGATCAAGTTCGATCTGGGTCAAGGGTCGTTCATCGTCCTCGAGTGGGTGGTGACTATTGTCCGCTTGCATACGGCTCATCCGATGCTGCCCAGGGCCTTCGAAGTTAGGCTGTACGAAAGGGCCTAGGATCAGAGAAGTTGGTCTGGACGAGGTCCGGATGGGTGCCGGTATAGCTGGGGCACTGTGACGATGCATTTTGTGGAGCTCTGTTAGTCTGGGATCAAGATTTCGTCTCGCCATGTTGCGGGTTTGAGAATATCCAAGGAAGAGAGGAGCTGGATTGCACTATTGAACTTGCAATTCTTTCGAGCTCAGCAGTCATGGATGTTCTGGTGTATAGTAACAAAAGAGAATACTTGACCTTGCTTGTGAATGAAAAGGTACAGGATGCTTGATGACGATGGTTCATGTGTATAGGATAACCAAAGGGACCGGGACCCCGATGAGCGTCGGAGCTAGGATTGGAGAAGCGTGGCATGATGGATATCATTGCCAGCTCTCCACTGACAGTATCTGTGCCCATTGCATTAATTGAGCAGCAGGGGTAAGCTGTGCATTGCGGATCAAAAAAAAACATCCATACTCCAAAAACAAAAAGAAAAAGCCGTAGGATTTCGGGCCTAAAGCGTCGGCTGTAAGGCACCTGTTTCTATATTAAGATCCTTCGATCATTCGGGTAGCGGGACCGGGCGCTAAACCCTATTCATTTCGGTCCTTCGACTCGATGTGTCGGTTTCATGATTTCATTCCTTCCTCCTTCCCGCTGCGCTGTTGGAACATGGTTGTCAAAGGTTCCTTTATGCAGCACCTTGACGTCTTCGGAATGCAGCTACCCACGCCAATACCAAGTTTGTCATCGGACAAGCTCCATTTCCATATTAACAACCCTCTACCCTTCGGGAAATCAATACAGCATCCTGAGAGTCACAACTGGTAGCTGGGAAGTCGCCAACGCTCTGTGGCATCCATTTGATCTGTCCCACCCCTCGAATACTTCTTATCAACTACATCTCGTTTTGAAGCCATCAATCTCCCTGAAGACCACCCATCAACTATGGGTATGCTTGGCTTCATGTACCGTCAGAAGACGGCTCACCCCGCTCCCGTTCCCTTTCATGATCTCTCGGGCCAGACCGTCCTTGTCACTGGCGCCAATGTCGGCATCGGGATGGAAGCTACTCGTCAGCTCATGGCCTTCAAGGTCGCTCGCGTCATCATGGCCGTTCGTACGCCAGCCAAAGGCGAAGAAGCCAAAGCTCAGCTGCTGAAGACCAACCCGACCTGCGATGTGCAGGTCTGGCCACTCGACATGGATTCCTTCGACAGCGTCATCGCGTTCGGCAAGCGCGCCCAACAGCTTGATCGCCTTGACCTCGTCCTACTCAACGCTGGCGTGAAGAAGCAAACCTGGGAGCAGAACAACGCAACCGGTCATGAAACCACCATCCAAGTCAATCATCTCGCCACCGCCCTCCTGTCTCTCCTTCTCCTGCCACCCCTCCGTCAAACAGCTTCCAAATATGGCAAGCCCTCTCGGATGACGCTCACTGCCTCGGAAGTGCACATGTGGGCTGCCTTCAAGGAAAAGGCAGCACCGAACATCATCAAGGAGATGGATGACAAGACCACTTGGGCCATGCCCGAGCGCTACAACACGTCCAAGTTGCTCAACGTCTTGTGGGCTCGTGAGCTGGCATCCAAAGTCAGCAGGGCCGAAATCATCATCAATACCGTCAACCCGGGTCTGGTGAAAAGTAGCCTTCACCGCGAGAACACCAACGCCGCCGAGAAGAAGTTCACCGCATTCTTCGGATGGACGCCCGAGGAAGGTGGAAGAACGTTGGTAAACGCATCGGTGGCTCAAGGCTCCGTCACTCATGGCCAGTATATGAGCGAGTGCAAACCTACAGCGTGAGTACCATTGAACGTGATCCTGGTGCTTGCCCCTAGCTAAGCTCGATTCGCAGTGAGAGTCCCTGGGTACGCTCGCCCGAAGGAGAGCACATCCAGAAGAAGCTCTGGAACGAGACGATCGAGACCTTGCAGGAAGACACGCACACCTCTTTGACGGGCTACGTGTGAGTGTCGGTGGTCAGTCATCCGGATCACATCGATGTCATGGATAATGACTGCTGTATTTCATCTCGCGTGGAAGCCGGGCTTGGAAATCCACATGCATCATGGCAAGAGATTTCTTTCCTTGTGTCCTTCTTGCTGCGACTGTCGTTTGCCCGCTGAGATGGTGGGATTTATTGATACACCTGTACGATAGAAGAATCGAATAAGCATGCTTGAGGGGAAATTGCGCTCTGTGAAATAAAACCCTGCTTATTCCTATGACGTCACTCAGGTATCCTGTTTCCCTTGCCCTGGAAGATGTATCACGCATTACATGCACCGGATCATCTGATCCCACCATCTCCAGCCGACAGAATTGTATGCATTTACGGTTTGAAAAATATAAGAATACCCAAATCCATATATAGTCAGTCGACTTCAGGATTCCACGCTTATGAGATTGGGTAGTAGATGGGATCCACAAAGATATTGGTATGTAAATTAGGTTTCGGGGAATGACATATGAGGATGCCAATCTTTCTCGAATGCGTTTGAGAAACAAAAAGGAAATTTGGCCGAATCGGGTGAACAAGGGCGAGAGTGCGTAAGTGGGCCAGTTCAAGGGGGTTGGATGTAGTCGAGTGGAGAGACCCAAGGGGCGATAAGCAAGGGAGCTCATAGCGGAAAAAAGCCAGCCAACAAGTCAGTTGCATTTACTATATTCCCTCTTCTCACATCTATATATATATGACAGTCTTTTTGGTTCGCTATTCTCACAACACCACCACCATCAGCACAAAATGCTAACGCCGCAGATAAATCTCCACCAACCCCATCCGCCCCTCACTATGCACCTTTTTGACCTCAAACCTCGCATCCGCCTCCTTGACCAGTTTCCGGAACTCCTTCTCCGTCCGCTGTTTCGCGTTGATAACCACCAACATGGCGATATCCAACTGCCGCAACATCCGCTCTTCATACCGCGTCCGGGTCCCGAGTTTCGGAAGCACGGTATCATTAATAATAAGCGGTGTGCCCGGGGCCGCGGCCTCAAGCGCAGGGATGAATTGGCGGAGGATGGTAATACATTCCGCGTCAGGCCAATTATGGACGCATTGGCGGATGAAGAAGGCAGAGGCATCATGCACGGGTTGCGGGTGGAAGAAATTGTGACGCATGTAGGAGACGCGGGAGCGGATCGATGGATCGGTTTTTGCTAGGAGCGGTTCGCCTTGGGCGATCATGGCGGGGGATTCGTCTTGCACGATGAAGGAGAGCGTGGGGAAGTGTTTGGCGAGGGAGATGGAGACGTGGCCGGAGCCGCCGCCGACGTCGACGATTTTGCCGGCGCCGAAGCGGGCCCAGGGGTAGCCGTCGCGGAGTTCGGAGATTTGCCGGTCCACTGAGGAGGAGGAGGGATGGATGAGTATTTGATGGCTTTCTTTTCCGCCGGGAAGAACTTACTTTGGGAGACGCCGGCCATGGCTTGGGCGAAACGAGCGGCTTTCGAAGGGTTCTTGGCGTAGAACTGGAAGGTATGGAGGCCGAAGCGGAATTTGAAGGGAGAGTCGTTACTATGGGCGCCCGATGGGTTGGCCCTGATGGCGTTGGAGGTCTCAGACGCAGCCTTGAACATTTCATCCATCCTGGCGGGCATGGTCAATATTGAATCTTTGGGAGTAGCAAATGGAGTGAGGCTCACTGCATGCCGGCAGCGCTATTGACCTCGGGATCAATAGCCAGAGCTATAGATGCGGCAGTGTGCGCGAAGTAGTCTTCCTTGACCTCCTTGAAGACTCTCTGAGTAGCAAGGAGTCGAAGGAATCGACCGGTTCGATCCTCGTCCATGCCGATGGTTTCCGCCAGCTTGGCGACGTGGATGGAGCCTTGACGGGGGACATTCTCGAAGAACTTGAACTCGATGGCGGCTTGGTAGGCAGCGAGCTCGTAGTGAGTGGTGAGGAAAGTGCGGAGGAAGGTCTTGGGTCCGTTGATCAGAAGGAGAAGGTCATTGGCGGCTTCGTTGACGGCGTTTTTGAGCTCCTCGTAATCGGCCGAGGTCTCGATGCGAGGGTCGACGATGGGGGAGTCGGCTTCGAAGTTGGGCTCTTGCTGTTCGTGTTCACGGAGGGTCTTGGCGATTTGGTATGTCTTGCTATGGATGTCTTCGGCGAGCTTAAGGAGCATCGATTGAGGTGCCATGGTGGACTGTGAAGGAGAGGTTGAGATCTCTATGGTGACAAATAGAGAAGGTAGGAATGGGGAGAAGGTGGCCTTAGTAGGTTGGAGTTGTCTTGACTTGGAATGACTGCATTGTCGTCAAGATAATGCCAATCTGAATGCACTGCATCGTCATATCGAGCGTCTCAGTCGTCCGAATCGATAGAGGATGGATCTCACGTCGGCTTCGTGATTCCATCGGTCAGTTGTCCTTGGCCTGTTTCGTGGTTCAGCTTTATGCCCGAATATAGTCGGGCGAGATCTTACACGACCCCTGTGGGGTGTATGAAAGCCATGCCCGAGATCTGAGTGTTGGGTAGCATGAGAAGGATCATTCAAGGACTGATGTGCATATCGACACCATCAGCACCAACACCCGGTACGAATGGCCCCCAAACCATGTGCTTATGGGCGAAAGGCGGTGTAGTCTCGCAGCTGAGTAAGGTACAACACATCAATGTACACGCCGCAACCTTATCGGCCAGGTGCTGAAGCTGAGGGTGTCGGTCTGAGATCGGTGGAGATTGGTGGTGTTGCGGCCGAAACTGGAACATACGCACAATGACGGATTCTATCGCGAGAATTGACGAGACCACTAAAGTCAATGCGGACCGGACAATGACTGGGAAAGAAAGGTACTGGCGATGACTATGCTAGGCTATGCTAGGCAATGGTATTTACTTCAAGGAGCCCGTCGCTTGAACAATACCTTGACGTTGGGATCGGGGAAACACGCATCTGCAAATACCATGTTCTTCGGCCTTGTCAACTCGGCGCCCCTCTCAGTTGGCCCACCCTTTTCTGCGTCCTCGAATCGGACCTCGTACTGCAAAAGCAGAAGTGCAAGGATGATTTTGCTCTCGTTGCTTGCAAAGAAACGACCTGGGCACGCAAATCTTCCATGTCCAAATGTCATGCTTTCTAGTCCAGTCGTCACGAATTGGTGTGACTGTGCTGATCCTCCAGGGGCGGTCCGCATGCGATGGAAACGGAAGCCGTCAAACATCGCGGGCGACTCGTACACTGATTCCGACGATGAGATTGGTCCTGCGGCTACAGCGATGTAGCTATCCTTGGCTAGTGTGTAAGGTGGACACGACGACGGGATAGTGTACGATGTCTGGATTTTGCGATTGAATGACACTGCAAACTTTAGCAGAGCTATCCAAAGCCATGGCATGATGAAGTGCATCGCAACATACGAGCACTGGGCGGGTTCAGCCGCTGAGACTCCTTCATGAACGAATCCATCTTGGAGAGTTTGGTCAACGTGGTCTTCTTCCACTGGTGGTCCGTCTCCGTCAAGACCTCTTCTACTTCAGCACGCAGTTCAGGCCCATACTCATCCCATCGGGCAGCTAAATCATAGATGACGTTGGTGAGATGATTGGTTGTCGTGTGAATCGCGGCAAAGCTCATTCCTAGTTGACGATCCACAATCCTCTCGGGCCTCGCGTCCGCGCCTTCTGATGCGTCTTGCAGCCACTGTATCATATCATTCGGCTTCTTGGCTTTCCAATCTGCTGTTGCTGCTGCTTGTTGGCGACGACGAAGTATCTCCGGTGTCAGAAGTTTTCTGGCGTTCCGATGATGCCGTCGTATGCGCCACATGTATGGAGAAAAGAGTGCTACAACAGGCCGGATAGCCGCCGGAACGACCTTGAGGATCCCGCTCCCAAGAAATATGCACCTCGCAAAGTCGATGGACGTCTCCAGCCAAAGAGCGTTGCGACCTAATTCTTTGCCAACGAATATTCTTGCTGAAGTTCGACCGACTATCTGAAGAAACGTAGAGTGTACAGTGACGGGAGTCCAATCTACGCTTACGTCAGTGATATCGGAGCCTCTGGGACAGAATTCCAACCTTCACAGGCGGGCATTTCTCGAGCAAATCCATATACTGATTCATCAACAAGTGGTCCAATGTGGTTCCCAAGGTTCTGTGTCAATTGGCCTCTGGTGACATCCCACACGATATGGCCGAACAGATGTATCTGCAGGGTGGTGTAAGATCCCAGGAAGTACTATCTTCCCACTCAGTGTTTGTTTGATAGACCCTCAAGTGGCGGATGGAGCACCTACGTCTGCAACGGCATGGGACGAGCTCATTGTCGTCTCGGGAAGACTCTTCAATTCGTTCACGTATTTGGTAGGCAGAACCAAAAGATTCTGATTCACTGTAGGGATCTGGAAGATGGTATCGGTGTACTATAAAATATTCGCCTCAGCTTACCAATAGCAGCAGGCTTCCTAAACCGACCTTGCGATAGCCCTCGTGGATCATATCCACGCCCTGGGTGATATATCGGAGGCGGGCCCGCCAGATGGGCAGGATTATGGCCGCGCCCTTGCCCATGACAGGCAAATTTTGACGATCATGATTGATGAAGCTCTTAGCGGATGAAGCCAAGTACCATAAGAATGGCAACGCAAACATCAATATCACTTGCTCGAGGATCGAAGTCTGAGAGAAGAGGAGCCATAATTCTCTAGCAATACTCGTGGAATTTACAAGCAGCCCCATAATGTTCAGGATATGGGCAGTGATTCTGGCACTTCCAAAGGGAAGAGGATGAAAGAGTAGTCATGGAATGGGGGTTGGGTTGCACCGACTCACTGATGTCAGTAAAGTAACAGATGTCGGAGTTCACGGACGTGTTGATAAGGATGATATGCTAGGAGATTGTGTTAGCGCGTTGATAGCAGCTTGTCAACGTGGACGGTAGGTCCGAAACTATCAAAGTCGCATGGCTGGTCTTTATGCCCGATGAGCTGCTGTGCGAGCGCATTAGGGCGGTGGGACTTCAGCTGCTGTTGGGCCAGCATGACAAGCCGGATGTGATGCAAGACCTTGGAAGAGATGTTGATCGCCAACAAAGTACCGCTCAAGCGGATATAATTCATTCGTCATCGATCTCATACTTGCAGCCAGCTCCCGAAAGGATTGGAGAAGATGAAGCTAAAGGCACAACCGAGAAGCCTACAGCCGAAGTTTGATCGCCAGGGCCCACTGGGATCGATATGACGCTAAACTCAAATCACACCTAAGTGCGAACCAGGAATCGGTTGGATCTACCTACGCTAGGCGCTTGCTTCCGGAAGATTAAGATCGGAAGTGAGCGCCTAGCTTCGATCCCCCGCTAACCGATTCGTACTTACCTTAGGCGAGTGCACAGTGATTATGTGTAATAACGAGTGTGTATTCGATAATGATCGAGAGCTATGTGCACGAAGGAAGATGGAGTATTTGCCAAGCTCAAGGCTAGCCCTACGGCGCTAGCCTATTACGGTTATCATACGGCCGTCGCGGTGTATCAAATCTTCCCGACTCGACCTCTCGACCTCTCGACCTCTCGACCCCCCGAGCTCACGACCTCCACCCTCGTCCTTCCCCAACAACCACACCTCAACTACTACCTCAGCTCCCTCCCGCATCCCCACTCCCACCTTGGATGCGCTGACCTCATACCGTGCCGTGCTTCGCGAATAACAGTTGCCCGCTGATGTCCCACACCAGAACTTGCCTCATATTGTGCAAGTAAGTTGATACCATGGCTTGATGACGTTGCTTACGATTCTATGAATCCCACGAGCCATGATGATTCCGTGATGTCATATTGTTTCCGCCCCCAATGCCACCTTTGTACCTGGCCAAGCCCCAGATCCTATCGGCTTACTGCTGTTCCTCCATGCTCAACATGCAGCCTGGGTTACATCTTCCAGCTATCAGAGCTTTCAGACGCGTCTCACCGCCTCTTTTCGGAGCTAGGCTTTGCAGTAAGCTGATACACTTGGAGATTAGCGAACTCTTGACGGCTTTGGGTAATACACTGACTGCTCACTGCCTTATACCCGTAGCCAAGGCTTCCATGTAACATTGTATCGTGGTTAGATCCTCCATACTTTCAATCGATTCCAATCCGAAGTATTTACCATAAGGAAGCAGCAGGTAATGTCTCATATTTATTTCTGAGGAACTGCCTCGATCTTTCCTTTCTCTCCATGTAGACTTGTATCATACCTGTCTAGACATCTCTTAATAACGGTGAACGAACTTCAACATTCTTGTTCATGATCTTAAAGATTCATCCATCATATCAGTCTCCCATACACCAGATTTGTTTTGATATACCCTGTCTTTCAGCACTTGTACATAGATTCTGTCTTAGATCCACACAATGCCTGGTTTCCCATCCACTACCAAGGTCTTTGGAAAAGATCCCAATCCCTCAGAATGCCCGGAGCCTATTGCCATTGTCGGAATGGGTTCGTTGTTTATTCTTGTGACCCTCTCAGTCTCATCCGCAAAGAACTTATTACCACCCCCTGCATGATATGAGCTCCTAATACCCAGATACTCTTGCTGACATTAGTCAATTAGCATGCAGATGGCCCGGAGATGCATCGAACACATCGAAACTGTGGGACCTGCTTGAACAGAAACGTTCGGGCTACACCCAATTCGATGACAACAAACTCCATCTCGATGGTTTCTACCATCCCAATCAACATCGCCCGGGTAGCATCTATACCAAGGGTGGTTACTTCCTCAAGGAAGACCCTAAGCTGTTTGACCACAGCTTCTTTGGCATCACCCCTGTCGAAGCAATGACAATGGATCCGGCTCAGCGTAAGCTGCTTGAAGTTACCTATGAGGCCTTTGAGAACGCCGGTGAGTCTTGGGAGAACTTCTCTGGCTCAAACACCGGCGTCTTCGTTGGCAACTTCAACTACGATCATCAGTTGGCGCAGGTCAGAGATGCTGATCATCCACTTCCGTATGTGACGACCGGTGGCGGAATCACTATTCTCAGTAATCGTCTCAATTATGTCTTCAATCTTCACGGGCCTAGGTACGTTGCTCCTAATGCTAGGTGAGGGGTCAACTCTGACAAACATTCAGCATGACATTGGACACTGCGTGCTCGTCCTCCATGTACGCATTGCATCTCGCCGTATCCTCGATCAGATCGGGAGAGTGCAAATCAGCTATTGTCGGAGGTAGCAATCTTGTGCTCGGGCCAGAAGCACAGCTCTTCACCACCAAGCTGGGTGCAATCTCACCCACGTCCACGTGCCATACGTTCGACGCGTCTGCTGATGGCTACGCACGCGCTGATGGCTTCGGCGTTCTCTACGTAAAGAAGCTTTCCGACGCTCTTGCAAATGGAGATCCCATCCGCTCTGTCATCCGAACGACCTCCATCAATGCTAATGGTCGCACTGGAGGCATTTCCCACCCGAGCCCAGAAGGTCAGGAGGCCGTCATGAGACGCGCCTATGAGGCTGCTGGCGGTCTTGACCCTGAGCTTACCGGCTACTTCGAATGCCACGGTACCGGTACCGCCGTTGGTGACCCCTTGGAAGTATCTGCCGTGGGCAAACTCTTTTCATCTGGTCGACACCAAGAGCCCTTACTCATCGGATCTATCAAGCCAAATCTTGGACATTCGGAGTCCTCGAGTGGTCTGGCTGGAGTCATGAAAGCTGTCCTGGCAATTGAACACGGCCAGATCCCTGCCACCATCGGTCTTGTCAATCCCAACCCGAACATCGACTTTGAGGGTGCTAAGGTGAAGGTTGTGACGGAAACAACTCCATGGCCTGCGTCGAAGCCTATCAAGCGTGCTAGCATCAACTCCTTCGGTTACGGAGGCGCCAATGCCCACGCTATCATCGAGTCCATTGACTCCTTTGTACCTGGGTACAAGGCCCATGCCAGTCGATCATCGAGCAAGTCTTCAAGCACGATCTCCAGCAGACCATCAAGTAGACTGGGCAGCAGCCCTACCAGTGCAATTTCGACACCGCCGGAGACCGCTACTGACTCGGGAGTGACGTCCGTGAAGGGATACCCTGACAAGGCAGAACGCGGTCATCACGTCGAATGTGCCATCAGCAAGCTCAACGAGCAGAACTCGGTGACGGCTGTGTCCTCGCAGGCTGGCGTGGCCATCACTTCCTGGGGTGACGACGGCGCCTTGTCTCTGCGACAGGCTTCCAACACTCGCAGACTGGTCCTTCTTCCCTTCTCTGGGCATGACGATCATTCGTTGAAAGCCAACATTGCTGTCATTTCCGAAGTCGCCGACCAATATGATCCTGCCGACCTCGCCTATACTCTAAGCGCCAGAAGATCGAAGTTCTTCCAGCGTGCGTTTGCTATTGGCGAGCCGGAATCCCTAGCCTCGGCACTTGATGAGTCTCAGATGACCTTTGGAAAGAGTTCTGCCTCCGTACAAAAAGTTGGGTACATCTTCACCGGTCAAGGCGCACAATGGGCGGGTATGGGAGCAGAATTGTTCTCCGAGTTCGAGCTCTACAGACAGTCCATCAGATCTCTCGACAGGATCCTCAGCAAATTGCCAGATCCCCCGACCTGGAACTTGGAAGCTGCTCTACTTGAGCCAGCCGCCACCAGCAGGATTCAGGAGCCTGAATTCTCCCAGCCTCTATGCACTGCTCTCCAAATAGGTATAGTCGACCTGCTGTCATCATGGCAGATCAAGCCTGTGGCGACTGTTGGCCACTCCTCTGGAGAGATTGGCGCTGCCTATGCTGCAGGAACCCACACGGCAGAGGAAGCGATTATCATGGCGTACTACCGGGGCAAAGTCCTTGCAACGCACACAACTCCAGGTCGCATGATGGCCGTCGGTTTAGGACCCGAGGAGGTAATTTCCTACCTTGCAAAGCCAAAAGGAAAGGTCGTCATCGCCGCTGTCAACTCACCAGGCAGTGTCACCCTCTCCGGTGACGAAGAGGCGGTCCAGGAGTTGAAGATGATTTTCGACGAGCAAAAGATTTTCGCAAGGCTTCTGCAAACCGGTGGCAAAGCATACCATTCTCATCATATGGCCCCGTTGGGCGAGACCTATGAAGGCCTCACCAAGACCGCTCTGAAGGCCTTGTCTGGTGACATCGCCAAGGGTACCCGACAGGAAGCTGCCGTATGGGTGTCTTCAGTCGATCCCTCTATACTTCAGACTACGGAGACCCTTACTCCAGCTTACTGGCGCAAGAACTTGGAGTCCGCAGTACTTTTCAGCCCTGCCGTGGAAACACTCGCCAAAGACAAGAATCTTGACCTTGACCAATTTGTTGAAATCGGTCCGCATTCAGCTCTTGCAGCGCCGCTCCGCCAGATCCGCGCTGAGTTAGACACCAAGGACAAGGTTAAGCTGGCACCCTGTCTCCCCAGCATCATCCGTGGCGAAGACGGATTCAAGAACTTGCTTTCACTTGCCGGCAATCTCTTCGTTCGCAATGTCAAAGTCGATCTCGCGGCAGTGAATTCGACCGAGACCCCTGCCAAAGGAGCTGTGGGCACTCATAGCGGCAAGATCATCGCCGACCTTCCCAATTACCAGTTCCACTATGGTACGCCAGTGTACTATGAGAGTCGTCTCAACAAAGAGTGGCGTCTTCGAAAGCATCTTCGTCATGATATCCTTGGAGCCAAACAGGCTGGTGGTGCAAAGGGAAGACCCGCATGGCGCAACATGCTCCGTCTGAAGGATGTGCCATGGTTGGACGATCACAAACTTTTGCCAGATCCAATCTTCCCAGCAGCTGGCTATCTAGCAATGGCCGTTGAAGCTATCTCGCAACATCATCATGACGAAGACGGAGCTCCACAGATCAAGGGCTTCTCCTTCCGCAGTGTTGCCATCAATTCGACTCTTGCGGTCCCTGATGACGAGTTTGGTGTCGAGACTATTCTGAACCTGCAGGCAACAACATTGACGAACTCGAAAGCTTCCGAGAAATGGCATGAGTTTAAGATCAGCTCGCTGCAGAACGACGTCTGGACCGAACATTGTCAAGGGATGATCTGCACTGAAACAGAGGCTCGTCGTCAAGATTCCGACTTCTTCGTTGATCCCAAGTCCAAGCCTGTAGATTCCGCTGCGTGGTACAAGAAATTTGCTGAAGTTGGTCTCGGCTATGGTCCTTCCTTCCAAGGCTTGAGCGACATCAAAGCACGAGACGGCCTGAACCGGACTACTGCTAATGTTGCACTTCACTCAACCAAAGACACGGTGAAATATGGTGAGTCCCCATACGCGATCCACCCTGCCACCATCGATCTTTGCCTCCAGCTTGCTTTGATGGCTTGTCATGCTGGTCAGATAGAGAACGTGAACAAGGCGTTCGTGCCTGTGGTTGCGGATGAAATGTCTCTCTGGATCCCCAGCGAAGAGGACAACGCCGCCGATTTCGGCTACGGCCAGGCATCAGGAGAACTTCGAGGCCTTCGTGGGGCATATGCCTCAACTGAGCTGTACGGCAAGTCCGGTCAAACCCTGATGAGCATCCGCCAGCTACGCTGCGTAGCTTACGATGGTACATCTTCGGAGGATTCCGAAGCTGTTGCGCGTGCTCGCAACCCCTACCTTCGCCTGGTCTGGAAGCCAGACGTCGACTCCTTGACAAATGAGGAAGCCCGAGTGCTCTTCCCCCCTACCACCGACATCGAGGTTTTGGCACCGACTTTCGACAAGTTCGATCGACTCTCAGCGTGTATCCTGGTACAGATATTCCAGGGCCACTCCCATCTGTTCACTCAAGACCACCCAGAGCATCTGGACAGATTCCTCAACTGGGTGCGCAGATGTTACGCTAGAGCACAGAAAGGTGATATGCCTCATGGAAAGACCGCTCTCCGTTACACACCGGCTCAACGCAAGGCTGCTATCGAGCAGCTATCCAATGAGCTGGGCACGATTGTTGAGGCGCAACTAATCAAACGCATCTATGACGCTCTACCGCAAATCTTTTCCGGAGAGACCAGTGGCCTACACGTCGCTCTGCAAGACAGCCTCCTGACCGAGCTCTACGTCTCCGGTATTGGGATTTCCGGTGGATACCCGCAACTTCTGAGGACGATCGACTTGATCGCCCACAAGAATCCTGCAATGAAGGTGCTTGAGATCGGTGCTGGGACAGGAGGTGCGACACGTCTCATCATGGACACTTTGGAGGGACGGTCTCAATTCAAACGCTACGGTAGCTATTGCTTCACCGATGTGGGAACTTCGTTTTTATCCCAAGCCCAAGAGGAATTCGCAGAATGTGCAAATGTCGACTATAAGCCATTGGATATCGAGCGAGATCCATTGGAGCAGGACTTCGAGCCAGAGTACGACGTGATCGTTGCCTCCCAGGTGCTGCATGCTACCACCACGATTGCGGAGACGGTGCAGCATGCGCGAAGCCTCCTGAAGCCGGGCGGGAAGTTGGTCCTATTGGAAATTACCAATGTTCACCTTGGCACTGGTCTTGTCTTGGGTACTTTCCCCGATTACTGGAACGGTGTGGGTGATGGCCGTGTCGACAGCCCGCTCCTTACCAAGGAGATGTGGCAATCAGTCCTGTCTCAGAATGGATTCGGTGGCATCGATATCCTCCTTGATGATCACGAGGAATCTGTTTCGATGGCCTCGGTCATTGTCGCAACGGCTGTTGGGCCAACGACCCTCCAATCAATGATTCAAGCTCCCGAACCAAGCCTTGTATTGGCTCATGGAAACGTCCGACCATCTTTTAGCTACACGCTCGAAGAATCTGCACTTGAGAAGGGACTCAACGTTACGCACTGCTCTATCCGTGACTCGGCAAACATCAAGGAGAATTCCAGAATCATCATCCTCGCTGATCTTCTCGACAGCTACCTGACGACGATGAACGCAGATGACCTCGCGTCCCTGCGCCGACTCTTCAGCAAGGCTTCTTCACTTGTCTGGGTTACTGCAGGTGGTCTGATTGAGGGTGAAAAGCCCGAGAACGCATTGATCGTTGGCATGATGAGAGCCATCATTACGGAGATGCCGCAGACCAAGATCATGACCGTGGATCTGGAAGCAGGCTATGATCAGCTGAGCCAAAAAATAGCGAACACCATCTTGTCCAAGGAATTTGCTCTACAACAAGTGAACGAGCAATCCAAAGCCGTCGATGCCGAATATACGTACAAAGATGGTCTTCTTCACAGCAGCCGACTGGTCCCAGATACCACTTTGAACCAGAGATTCTTGCAATCAGAAGGCACTTTGAAGGATACGAAGACAGTCACCCTTCATGGTCAGGCTCCTCTGGGCATCAGCTTCGATCAGGCAGGTCTCCTAAGCTCTCTGCACTTCAAAGAGGATAAGAGCTTTTCGGCCCCTTTGCTTGATGATCAGATTGATGTCGAGGTTCGAGCAGTTGGCCTCAACACTAAAGTGAGTAATCGCAAATCCACTGGCCCTTGATCAAATATTAATTGAAGTCACTAACAATTCTCAATGTGTAGGACCTTGCCGTCGCCCTCGGCCGATTTGACTGGAACAGACACAGCACTGAATGCTCCGGTATCGTCAGTCGAGTTGGCAAAGACGTTACCAACGTCAAGGCCGGTGATGCAGTCTTCGGTGCTGCCCCTGGAAACTTCGGAAACTATGTGCGAGTACCTGGACGGTCAATGCAGAAGATGAACGCCTCCGACAAATTTGAGGATGTTGCATCCATGCCAGTCGTCTTCATGACTGCTATCTATGCTTTTAATCATCTGGCCCATCTCCAGAAAGGTGAGACTGTCCTCATTCAGTCTGCCACTGGAGGGTTGGGTATGGCTGCCATGCGTCTCGCGAAGCACATCGGTGCCGAAATATATGCCACCGTTGGTACGAAAGAGAAGACGCAAATCTTGATGAAGGAATTCGGCATTGCTGAAGATCACATCTTTAATTCTCGCGAGTTGTCCACCCCCTCAAGGATCCTAGCGGCCACCAATGGCAATGGCATCGATGTCATCCTCTGCTCAGCGGCGGGAGAGGCAATGCACGAGAGCTGGAGGGCGATTGCACCCATGGGTCGTTTCATCGAAGTCGGACGTACAGATATCCTCGAACACGGCAAGCTCGGCCTTGAAGTCTTCAAACGCAACGCTACCTTCTCTTCGTTCGATCTCGGCTTGATGAACGTGCAGAAGCCGGCCTTCGTGGCAAGCCTCATGGCCGAACTCGGTGATCTCTACCGCCAGGGGGTCATCCGACCCATCGACCATATCACCAGCTTCGACATCTCCCAGCTGGAGAAAGCAATGATGCACTTCGCCAAAGGCATCCATCTCGGCAAGATCGTCGTCACCTTCCAAGATCCCCAAGCAGAACTCAAGGTCCGTCCAATACCCAAACAAGTCACTTTCGACCCCAACGCAGCCTACCTCCTTGCCGGCTGCCTAGGCGGTCTCGGCCGAAGCATCAGCATGTGGATGGCTTCCCGCGGCGCAAAAAACCTCATCTACCTCTCTCGCTCTGGAAACGCCAACGCCGGCTCCAGCGAGATGCTCTCCGACCTGCGCACTGCCGGCGTCTCCACCCAAGTCGTCAAATGCGACATCACCTCCTCCTCGTCCGTCACATCCGCCGTCTCGCAGATCAACCTACCCATCAGAGGCGTCATCCAAGCCGCCATGGTCGTCAGCGATTCCACCTTCGAGAACCTAACCTACGACTCCTTCAAAGCCGTCACGGACCCGAAAGTCAAGGGGACCATCAACTTACATAAAGCCACCCTGAACCAACCCCTTGAATTTTTCACCATGACATCCTCCATAGTCACCATGATCGGCACCGCCAGCCAAGGAAGCTACTGCGCCGGCAACGCCTTCCAAGACGCATTCGCCCGGCACCGCCACTCCCTCGGCCTCCCCGCCCAAGCTTTCGCACTAGGCATGATCCTCGAAGTAGGTTTCGTCTCGCACCTCCCCGAAGTCCAGAAATCACTCATGCGCAACGGCGTCTACGGAACCGGCGAAAAAGAATTCCTCAAGATCTTCGAAGCTTCTTTCTCACAACAATCTACAAACGCCAACCCTGACAGTAACAGATGGGGAATTGAAGATAAGGGCGCTTCAAGCCATCTCCTGACAGGGCTGGAACCAATCAAACTAGATGAGCTGTACAAAAACGGGCACGCGGCTGACTTCACCTGGCACACCGACGCGCGCTTCTCCCTCCTTCTACAATCCATCCGCGATCTTTCTGCCTCCACTTTCAAATCCTCATCCAGCAGCGACTCCATAACCGAAACGCTCAAATCCGCCTCCGGGCCGGATTTTCGCCGCATCGTGACAGGGGCTATACTAGAGCGCTTGGGGAAGTTATTGTTCACCCCGAGCGAAGAAATGGATCCCAGCAAAGCGGTGAGCGAGTATGGGATGGATAGCATGATCGCGGCGGAATTGAGGAATTGGTTCGTCAAGAGTTTTGGTACGGATGTGACGTTTTTGGAATTGTTGAATCCGAGTACAAAGATCTCGGATTTGGTGGAGAAGGTTGCAGGTGTGTGGAAGATGTGAAATATTACAAGAAATGTGATTGTGGGTGATTAGAGGAAGGTGGGAGGAAGGAGGAAGGGGGAAGGAAATGAGGGTTTGTTTCTCTAAGGGGATGTATGGTTTGATCTTCTCAGGATGTTTGGAATGAACATAAGATATAGTTTGGATGAGAAGTAGCAGCAAATCTCTTGATGTGGAAATGAAAACACAACCAAGAAGTGAAACCCCTTCTTAACTCGATTTTTTCTTAACACCTCCCTCCCTGCCTTTCCCTTCCTTCTTTACTTACTTTCCTCGCTATCCCTTCAAAAGATAATTATACCCTTTTCTGCGTACCCCCTTTGTATTTCTTACTGTGTATTTTCCCTTTTATGATAATGGTTCGTTTTCAGGAAGGGTGGTGGGACCGGTAGAAAGGGCGTAAAAATACATAAAGACTTACTACTGTAAATGCTTGATTGATTGATAGGATATATTATAAGTATCAGAGCATGAAGGTCACGTACATATAGGATAGAGGGATGTGGGATTATTGATAACGCTGAGGAGATGGAAGGGTTGCAGCAGCGGCAGCAGCAGCAAAAGAGAGCCACCAAAAAGTAATTCTACTTCTAAATGCTCCTTTCTTCGCCTGATACCTTATTTTCCTCATCTTCTACTTCTCAGCTGCCTCTCTTTCCGTGTCTCGTCACCCTTACTTAACATCCACTCCGGCTATGCTATGGTTACCCACTGTTCGTGTACGAATCTAACTTCTATACCGCCCCAACAGAAACACCATGGCCCTATACCGGCTAAGGATAGCAGTACTCGTTGAAAGACTTTGTGGCTTGACTGTTGGGTCTCTCAGTAGGCTGCCGAAGGGTGCTCTCCGATAATCGGAGGGAGCCTCTGTTCCTGCGGGAGAAAAAAGGGACTGTTATAAGAAGCTGGCTCGATCCAGTACTGCCTGAAATGTGCGAGGGAAGAAGCTGAAGGAGCACCAGGTGTGCCAAAGAACGACAGGAAGCAACAGCAAGGTGTGCTGTACGTCCATGAAGATTTTTGTGGATTTTTTCTATGGGTATATCTGCTGAAAAAGTCGTTGTAGCATTGTTTAAGAGATGTTCAGGACAATCCAGATGCGAAAGCCCCAGATATACAACGCTATGACGGTGTCTTCGGAGCTTTTTTCATCGGCCATCGCAACTACAGTATTATACAGCCGCCCTCGGTACAATGGCGTGTTACGCCCGAGACTCCGTAATTTGGAGAGTCACCACCGCAGAATCGCTCCGAATTCAGGCTGCAGCATATGGGAAATGGTTTTTGTTATCCGCGTATGCAAATGTATCTTTTCCTGCGCGTACAACGAAGCTATTATGGGCCTACGGTCATACGGGCTCTTAAACAGGCAGATAATAACATGGGTTCCGTGCCGTCTGCAGGTCCAATCACATTCATCCTCAACCTGTTTATATTGAGATTAATCCGCTCAGGGAGATCGTTCACTATGTACTACTGCGTATTCTGTTTCTCTTGAACACCACAATAACTCCTTTTTAATACTCTGCTACCTGTAAGAATCTTACGAGCCTTCGCAACACTAAGAGTCTATCTATGATGCATGTAATCACGAAACGTCCCAACGAGCTACTTGTCAAAAATTCCTCCTCAACCACCAACCGAGTCGGAAGATCATCCAATTCTGCCGCCTTTCACACCAGTTGAAACATTGCTTTCCGGATCCCTGAGTAAAGCCTATAAATCCATCTACGGCGGAGATCCTAGTCTTTAAGCTACCGAAGAATAAAGCTAGGTTTTGGCTTAGAGCCGACTCTCGAATAAACTAGGCCATATATATTAGCTATTTCAAAACACTATATATTATATTGTTTATTACCAGGACTAGGCTGACAGATCCCACGTATAGGAATTTATTTATACGCTGTACAGCGATAGCGACCTCTAAGAACGAGGTTATTACCACAATATATTCGCCGGACCACGTCTTTATGATTTGCCGCAAGGCTGGTAGCTTCGGAGAGTTCTTTATATCTGTCGAGCTTCCGAAACTACCGTTCCCAAGGATTATTGACAGACTAATTCGTATCGAAAAGCTATCGTACGAGCAGCCTTCTGATGTCGCAACAAAAATGATATCAGATGAGGACCCAAGGTTAAGATTTCCGTCCCCAAAGTCATCCCACGAAGATCTTGAATGTCGTCTAAGCTTATTTCTTATGGATGAAGGCCCCTGAGTCCGCAACATATTTGCCCTCGTTCAACCAGAAAAGGGATTGAGAGGGGGCATTGTTGATGAAGGTGCTTGGCCACCTTTTATAAACTCTGTATAGTGAAAGGCAGGATAGAAATCTGAAGACTTTTTTCGGGCGTTGGACATAAATTATTTACCTAGTATCCGGCAGGCGTTGTTATCAGAAGTAGGTACCGTCTGTCAACCTAATATACCAACAGACAAGGAAGGGATCTAGAGGCTTTTTTGTGGTATTGATAACGATAAAATAACCTGGTGGTATACGGTAGGCATTTTTGTCAAAATTGTATACCGTCGGGGAACTCAGTGTGATAAAAACCAAGGAAGGATCTTCAACTTGCATGGTTGGTTTGAACAGAACCCGATTGCCGTGGACGGACGGACTGAGGGTCTCCAAAGAAGACCAGCTGGTATGATCTAAAAATACCCTATCAGTTAACGACAAGTTATTTATGCACCGTAATAAATTCTCCGTGGCCAGCTCTAGAGGCAGCAACCGCAGGGGGATCGTCTTGGATTTCGATAGGTCTGGTGCCCAGCTCTTTAATCCTTTGAACTGGACGTCTGCTATAAAAGGAACGGGGTATAGCTTATTATCCGTGGCCGGAAAAGCGTATAGGGTACTGTATGTCCAGCGGAAGTGTTTGTCCGGATAACGCAGTTTTGCGGCCGAAGCACCGTCTAGGAGCTAGCCCACTCGGCCTGTACAGTCTAACCCTAGACTTAGGTATAGAGCGATTAGCATCGGCTATGATGTGTCTTCGAACGTCGCTATAAATGGCACCCAGAACACTGTATACAGCTGGCGAGTGATATCCGTAGGAAGCACAATTGATTTGGGCTTTTGCTCTGCTGCCACGAGTCCCTGCGAGAGCATGGGACCCAGGATGCAAGTTGTTGAATATGGGGCTGGTCAAAGCTACGTACTTTACGGCTCTTGCATAGTAGTCCGATGCTACCACGCTGCTATGGAAACCTCGAGAGGTGAATTCTAAATGTCTCCATGGTATAAATACGCCAAGGTCACTTAGAAAATGCGAAGTCTCCGGGCCTTCGGCGGTTTTCTTGACGCTATAGCGTAAACAGAATGCCGATTCGCTATAAGTTATGTTCTAACATTATGCTACATCAGCTGAGCTTCCTCATTTCTTTTGGCTGGCTTGCCTTCCTGTGGGAGTCTCTTGGCGGATACAGCCTTCCAAAAGACTACTGATCCTTACCACCCTCCAATAGCTTGTACTGAGCTAGGCCTATATATCTGTCCATATTCGAGTCGAGTCTACCCGCGAGGTCGTCTCGTGGTAACAACTTTTTTTTCAGTCATGCAAGCACTCTGATACGTGAGCTTTCATGTTTTGGGACTCAGCCACATAAAGAGCCAGAAGCTTTTTTGCCGGTATCCAAATCTTTGAGGTCTGACTCTTGGAGTTTCCAAATCGTACCTCAAGCAACTCTTCCCAGTTGATTGATCTGGTACAATCGCATCCATACTCGCAATCCTTGAATTGTCTTATGGAATGAAGTCCATAATTAGGTCGTTCTTCGTGGAGTCCTTGCCTCTTTAGCGATATTAAAGTCTCACGCAAATTCTAGAGCTTCTAAATTTAATCGTGTTGGCGAATAATTTTTATCATATTCATATCTTGATCTAGGGGGCAAGGGACTGCTATCGTAGGAAGAAAAGGGACTACTGCAACCCTCTGCCCTATCCCGTATTGGATGCCTCGTAGGTAATAGTCTTCGGCTTTTCAATTATAAATATCTATTTCGCCGCTTTGATCTTAGGGGTATCCGTATCTCTTTCTGGAAAGTCGATATCTTATCATTTCCCTCAGGCGCTGCTTTTCTCTTGGGCAGGTAGAGAATGGCATTCGCAAGATCTATCGTGCACATGGAGGCTCTCCGCATTGTCTGAGTGCTTTGGTTCTGTGAGTATCCTCGCTGCTTATCGCTGGCTGGGAGCCATCGCTGTGGAGGTCAGGAATTGGGGTGATTAAGTAAATTGGATGCCAACCCGCCACGCTATCGCTTTGCTCTTTTCGAAGAGGCATGGCTCGCAGTTGCCAATGTACAGAATCCCTGAATGAAGATTCTCCCTTCGGTCCGCTCCAGCGGGACGACAAGGAGTGGGCCCTGCAACACTGGATATCTCGGCGAAAATATTATTGTTGTTGAGCCATGGTCGTTTTGTCGGCGGCGAAAGCCTATGGAGTCGATAATTCTTGCGATCGCGGCATGCAACTGCCCCGTGGTCATGTCATCGTTGGCGTGTGGCTCACGCCACGCATCTATCGCGACAGCGACGTCAGTAGAAACGCGAGCCTGGATCATTTCCGGGTCGTTGTTCTCTCGGCGGAGGATGGCAACACTCTGTCGGGCGAGTCCCGAAAGCTTCTCCCCCAACAAAGGATAGAGGCGGCTTTGCTTTTAGGTCGCCAGAGTTACTTGCTCCGCCGAAATTTGCCACATCTTTGAATCAATCGAGTGTTGTTTCGTGGCGACACCTTCAACGATGCCCGAGGGTTCAGACTCGCCGACACGCCGTACGTTCGCGAAAGAAGTCCCTGTTTAACTTCTGCATCGCCATAGAATGAGGTGGTGCAGCATATGCCTTATTGCGTTGGGATCTCCTTTGCTTCAGTCAAGGACGTCCTTAAGTTCGTTCTCTTCCACCTTTGCCTCTACCTCAACGACCATGTACTGGGAAGGCTGAGTCTCAGGGACTCAAAAGCTCTAGCTGACTTTAAAGAGATCGATGATATAGCTTGCGGAAGCGATCAGATTCTAGAACTGCGGATAACGAGAGATACTATTCCAGGGGTTCGACAGCGACGGTTTATCCGTTATCCATTGATGCATGTGGAGCGTTGACAGAAAATGACGCGGCCCTATTCAGAAACCTGACTGGTTGAAGTCGCCACGCATCACGCCGACAGAGCTTATGAGATTCTGGATATTATTGGAAAGATAGATCCGCCAGCCATCTCTAGGGGGAAAGTGGGTTCTGCCAGAAGCCTTTGTGTAAAGGGTCGGTTGCAATGAGGTATGTAGAATCAGGCCTTTAGAAGTACAGAGCGACACCAAGGTATCAAATAGGTATGATAGGCGAGTTTGACACGTAATTAGAGTATTGCTCTATAACCAATGACAAGGGCAGCTTGTTTTTATACCATTTGGTAGCTGGAATAGAGTATCAGGGATCTAGGTTCTTGCTGGATAGCGTTTGGGAGAATGAGCATTAGGAAGTTATTGGCTATACTGACGTCCAACCTATTACGCTTTGCTTAACAGCTTCGATCATCGTAGTCTCCGTGGTTGACGAGGTAAGAGGATAATCTTGCTATCCGCCGGTATGGAATTGTTGAGAGTTGCCATAGAGGTACGCTTGCGTAACGCCAATGGTCATAGCAACCGTAGTAGATGTTACTGAATAATCCTCGCTTGAACGTGTTCAACTAGCAGGAACCTCGTTTTCCAAACGAGCTTTACTTCTCCTTCTCTTTCCTCTCTACGAGACTTTTCTCAGCCTCTCTCCGCTTAATTTTCTTATCCTAAACATTATTTCTTCCGGAAAGCCTCTTAGCAAGCAATTTGCAGATTATGGTAAAACTGACCGTGAAAGATCGAGGGACTGCACTAAGAGAACTGTAAGATATATAGCACTTCTGATAGTAGGGAGTATACAACCGTTGAATGGCTTCTCTATAGGCATCTGGTGATTGATCTCAGAACCTTGAAATCCCCCTGTCAGTCCACAAATGGGGGCCCCAATAGGATCAAATGATGTGCTCCATGAATGCTCAAAGGTGACCTTGTGAAATGCTATCACGTAGTAAGAATCCCCATTCGGAACAGTGTGTGACAACAATCCCGATATTCCCAGCGACACCTCGATTTATCTTTTGACAGTCAAGCCACGCACCAGTGCCAGTACAGAAATCTAGCCCGTGGACGAAGTGATGAAACGATTTTACTCCAACAGAGTGAGTTTCTCAGTCTCAAGCGTTGACAGTTCTGTCTGGACTTTGTCGAGAAATTCTGCTTGCTTGGCTGCTTCGTTCACGGCTGCATCGGCGACTTCGAAAATCGCCGTGATGAACCAATCAGGTCCACCGATTCCTGTCCTTCAATCTCTTGTCTATCTCTACCCAAGGAATAAATCAACTCCTTATCAATATGCATTCTGGTCTCAGAGAAGGCGCCCGTGAACTCGAGTGGTTGGGGTCCGGACACCTCTGGCCCACTCGAGGCCGCACGAGAGACGGTTAGCGGCGACCAGGACGGGGCCACAGGGGACAAGCACACTTCCTTCTCTTCCTTTATGGCGCGAGGGGGCGTCGCCCAGTACAGCTCATCGTCGTCGTAGTCGTCAAAGGCGCGAGGAAAGAACCCACCAAGGGGTGTTACCGAATCCTGTAGAGCGGGGGGTGGCGCCACTTTGGGAGGGGACTGACCAACGGACGACGGGGGTGTAGTTTCGCGGGACGAGACCTCGATGAGAGACGTTGGCTGCGCAATCCTGGGGGTGGGGTGGCCAACCGTGGGTGTTTGGGTCTGCGAAGGCACATTCATCCCATCATCCGAGGCGTCGCGGACAGTGCTGGGAGGCGGGACGATGGAGGCTATATTAACGTTGTCTTTACTGACTCGAATCATAGACTGCAGCTTGCACTAAGTCCAGAACGTAACCTTCCACTGCAAACGACTCGTAGGTATGTCTTTTCGGTCTATTGGAATCTTCATCCTTCGATCCTTCGTTAGTCTGTGTCTCAGCATGTGTATATCTCAGATCTTAGGACTCAGGTATACTTTGAGGCACTGGCGGCTTGTGTTTTGTCTGTAGCTATCGACGCCTTCGACTGCTGATGTTCGGGGTTTCGTCTCGCTCGCCAGTTCAATACATTCTTTGGTGGAACATAGTCTGCATCTTCAACATGTCCCGAAGAACGTCTTCTACACTGATTCAGATCTGAGCTGCAACGGCCCCATAGAGCTGTCTCGCCTCCTTGCTTCCAAGTGTTCCGTGATCTGCGGTCAAAGGCGCCTGGGTGTTAACTGGAAAATTTGCACCGGTCGTCTTCTCTTTAGCTTTCGACTCGACTACAGGTCCTTGACACTCACGCTGCTGCCCTAATGGTGAGTCTTTCAACGACTCACTTCTCAAAGATGAACAAATAGACCAAAATATTCATCGGGAAGAATAACACCGCCACGACCACGACCACGACGACCACGAGAAGTTGTTGCATTGGTCTGTGTCCAGTCTCTGCTGCCATTGTGATCATGGAGTGGCCATACGGGCTGCTGGGGCCGCCGCCCCCTCCAGAGCCAGGCCTCTGGTTCATGCTTCTGATCAAATTGATTCCTTTAATACACTGTTGTTGGGCCGAAACCCCATTAGCGAAACGCCCCAGACGAGGGCCGACAACATCTGTGCGGGTAAGGCGACGATTTGAAAGATCAAAACTGGCCAACGATCAGTCTCTGCCGCAATTATGATCAGGGTATGATATACGCGTGCTCATTGCTGCTCACCCCGACAAAAGATTTGACAAAGCGAAAGGGAAAAGAAAAACGTATCTGCGGAATGCATGAATCTCATGCTCATTATACTTGCGCTTCTCTCCATGACTCCCCATACTCCAAGGAACGCTTGTCTCTGGCAGCCTTGAACATCTCAACAAGACCAGTATGAAAGATCTCCATCTTTTTATCCATTCCTATCACTTGCTGAAATAAAGGGCCCGGTTGCGAGAGTCATAGGCTCTGTGGAAGAGATTAGTATCTCCAGCGTCTTTGCAAAATCCAAGTGTGTAACGTTGGTAGATGACAAGGTAGCGTGTACTTCCTTTCGATCGTCTTCAGTTCAGCTGTGATCCACCGGGCTATGCGGATCTCGTTTCCAAGAGTCTTAAGAGGTTGTACCATTCATCTCCAGAGTGAAATATATCGTACGTCAGATTTGAGTCAGAAGGAGATAGGTACAAGTGCAAGGTTTGATACCCCCTAACAAACGGTTTCTCTTCATCAAGATTGGCATCCCTACATTCGCTGTGTACCGTTTTAAAAAAACACGGCATGGCTGAGATTGGTTTCTCAGGGTGATCTGAAAATTTCTTGCCGCCCACGATGCATTCCGAATCATCAGGTTTAATACAGGGGGCACACCGCGCCTCTATTGTCTTGTTACCTCCTGTTCTGATCACTATTAGACGGGGTAGCCAACAGCACTTCGTGGATGCCCAGTCGATCCGCGTTCTCTAACATAGCTTCCTTCCTCTGTTTTGTGAATAGTGTAGTGGACATGCTCCACAAATGCGTCGTCATCATCCTGCCGTTCCGTGTACTAGATATGGCAGCGTATCCCTCTGGGGTTTAGGACTGAGTGCAGCCCCGAGAACCTGGACGTAGGGGCGAGCGCAGCTGGAAGGTGATTCGGGATGGTGCAAGGTCTACCGTTGAGATTGGTGAAAAGAGTACAAAATGTAGTATTGACGGAGTTGAAAAAAACGGAATTCAATCAGAAGAGACGTACCATCGATATGAGCGAAAAAGGTGATATTCGGTGGCAACAGGACGGTTGTACTCTATATCATCCTCCCAAACATGACAGAGTTTCGCGAGGTGCTCTAACTCATCCGCCGCGTGCAGACATTGATCTTTGTGCTGTGGCAAGGGATGTAAGCTCTCCAACGTTGGTTCCAGCTTATTGATACGTCCCTGTAGGAGACGTTATAACTTGTCAGTATCGTTCTTGTAATTGTCTTTGGTGGCCACCGGTCAAGAACTATCCTTGGATAGGTCTGGACACATCCATACATCGAGGAGAGGGTGACTCTCGTCGGTCTTAAGAGTTCTGCTGGAGACTGTAAGTCCATGTCAAACGCTAGTAAGGCGATACCTCAACTAAGGGTGCAATCGAATGCCCTGGTAGATCAAGGGATATGGCAAGTGCTTACCTCTGGATACGTGGTGATCTTTGCAGTGGAATGAGATGACGCAGCCGCCTGATACTTGACTCGAAAAGGCCAGCACGTGCCTATTACTAAAAAAAGAAACAAGTCATAATTTATCTTCGCTCCAACCAAGCACAAAGCGCACAAGTGGTGTGGTTAGGCAGGGGTTTTGGTCTCTTTCGTGTCCCACGTATTCTGGTCCTTTGACGTCAATGTAGAAGAAACGCTCGACATAAAATTTATACCGGCTGATCTTTCAATGCTCGCTTGTCCTGGTCTCCCTTGTAGCAAAACCAATCACTCATATCGACGTTTAAGCAGGCGTCTTTTGCTTGGAGAAGGAGGTTCATCCCATAGCCCTTGGTGAATGGCCACAGAACTGCCTCGTCTGAACTTCGTGGAAAAGACTCGAGCTGGAGCGTCAGTATGGTAGATAGAATCAAGTAGCCTCGACAAGGAAGCACTCGGTTGTCAGTTCTCGTGAGCTGACCGTCAGGTTATCGACAAATTTTCAATGCCCTACTATCGTACTGTACCATGTGGTTGATGATCCTGCTCATGCGCATTCGCATCCAAATCTTCTCACTCTTACCCAACGTATTGGGATCTCGCAGGTACAGAGTGTGAATAACAGAATTACGCTTTTGGTTGTACGACGAACCGGTAGATTTACCTGTACGCCTTCGCCGTGATGGCGAGAGCGTTTTCGCTTGGGGGATTCCTAACCGGAGGGTTGGCGTCTTTTGGTTTTGGTTCCCTGCGGTTTAGGTTGTTTAAGGACCTCCAACGACGACAGGAAATTGTTCCATCTTTCAGCTAGGATAGATAACCAGCCGGGATCGCGGCTGCGGGTAATCCGAAGGGATTTAAAGCTACGTATCTTTTTTAATACCTTTACGCTATCGAGGTATTTGTTCTCTCCTATATAGTCTCGCTGGAAATAGAACGCGCTCGGGTTAAAATCGATTACCAGCTTCTCTAAGCCGGTATACTCCTGCAAGAAGACTATCGATTAAGCAGGGTATTTACCGGTCTACACGACGTAGATAGATTTAATTAATAGACGGTATTCCTTAGCGAGTTCTCTAATCCAGGTAAGGTAATTATAGTTCGGGAAAAAGAAGGTAATACCGCCGATAATAATAAAGGCCGCTATACTGCGTACTAAGGGGCTAACGGCTAGTATAGCTATAGTTTCGGCGAAAGACTATATAATATCGATACCCTACCCGCCGTCTATAAGCCCGATATAGCGACCGTCGCGCCGGGTAATAAAGACGTCGAGGATACGTCCGCGCAGGGTTAGTAGCCGGGTGGCTCCTATAAATTTGCATATCTCGTTTTGGATTTCGCCAGGGAAATTCGAGAGATCGAGAGGGCCTTTTGGAGGTTCGCCAGGGAGGTCCGAGAGTTCGAGGGGGTCGTCTTGAGTTTCGCCGCGTATATCGCACCCTCCTTGTCGTCCTCGTTATTACGATTGGTGTCGTTGTTATATTCATCCTGGTAATCCTTGGTAGAGAAACAGGGTCTTATAGAGATTGCCGAGTCTCCTTACCTGATGGATCGAGGACCAGATTGATCGAATACTCAGGTCTTCCCATGCTTTCTTATAGTCCGACTTGAACAACTTCTTCAGGTCTTCGAAGTTCACGCTCCTCTTTCGCTTCTGGGTACTCATTATCGGTGGTCTTGTTGTGGGCGCTGTGAGCGGGGAGTCGGAGGAGACGGGTTGATCGTCGAGGTGGCAGGTTTTGGATGATTTTCGGGATGGAGGTAGATAGCGGTAGTAAGGAGGCCGAGTGGCCAAGTGGTCTTTTCGACATGAGTCGGATAGGAAAGTAAGATAATAGTACTGTGGTATATAAAGGGAAGGTTTGACAGAGTTTGATTTTGTGTGCAGTATTAGTACGAGACATAGCCAACCGCGGCGTCTTCATTCGTATCTGCACGCGTGCTCTTCATAGGACCCTACTCCACAACTCCTGTCTCGAACCCGCTGAAGTGAACAGCGATACTACGCGTCATGGTAAATGTATTACCTTTCTGCTCAAGCTTGGCCATCTCCGACACCAATGCAAAGTTAAAGCTGTCCGTTGACTGCAAAGTGATTCATGCTGTAGTAGATCTGACTCCAGAAGATGTAATATTTGCGGCACACAAGTAGGAATAGATTAATCTCGTAATGGCTATGGACACCGATGATATATGTGTTTACTGTCCTGTCCGTGTTGAGGTAGAAAAGTCTTTGATGGAAGTCGAATATCTGCCGTTTTGGTTGATTATGGTGGAGACCAAGATGTTCATGGACTCCATCGAAGCCTCTATATAATGTCCCGTTCATATCGATATAGATGCACTCGTTGATCATTGTCCGAAATCGACCATTTTGTGTAGATGATGGAGAAAAATAGATATACAGAGATAAAATCAGTAGGAGCTGGAAGATCATGAATAGAAGTTCATGAGGTGGAGTACAGATTGCGTATCTACGATTGGATGGATAGGTTTTATCGTTCGCTTCCTGCTTCTGTTAGGCGAACGAGGTGGGCGTAGTCGGAGACGGAGCTTGCTGGTGATATACGAACCCCATTCCCTCTCAACTCAACTCCTCAAGAGAGGCGTACGAAGCTCCTTGAGCCGATACCGCATCGATTGCACTCGGTAATGCCAACAGTGACATCGGCCAAGCTCATCCCACAATTACATCACTTTTGGATTCCTCGACAATTTTGTCGCAGATTTACCAAAGTTCACCGAATCTTTCTGAAAATCTCAACGGAAGATCAAATGTAATTGATTTACCTTTCCCAACAGACCACGAGAAGGCTAAAAAGCTCGTCAGCCATTGTCCAGATTTGTTGGAGGGTTGAGGTCATAGTGTCACGTCCGAAGCAGCGAGGGCGACCAACCCAAGCCCAGGTCCGACAATGTTTCGAACAGTGCTGTATTGACGGAACGCTTAGCCATCAACAGATCATGTTCATTCTTACCTACCCGGCCCCGGAGTAACTCCTCGACAAAGTTCGGCCTGTATCATGGTCTTGGAGGCAGTATTACTATACCGGAGACTCAATAGTATCATCAAAGTGTCAGCATCTTGAACTGGTAGATTGGGACCGTTCTTTAAATCTATGCGCTCCAGCTCTCGTCCCTGGGGGTCCCAAAGCAACAATGTCGAGAGATTGTTTGTTTAAGTTGCTCTTGCAGATGGTATGACTGCTGCCTGGATAGGCTGATCATCGACCGGTCCATGATGTTGGTAGTGACTTTTGTATCTCGCAGCCTCAAAATCATTACCAACTCAATTATCTTTCCAAGCAGTTATTGTGGTATCATAGTCATTGATAGTATGGCCGTATTATTGCTACCGAAATAAAAAATTGTCGGATAGCAATAAAAGCTCTCCAGATCTTGACGAGGAGCTTTGTAATATTAAAGCGGAGCGTGGACGACTGGTCCATGACTGGGATGATACAGGGAGATGTTAATAATAAGCTCTCGGTAAAAAGAATAGTAATATACGTACCCTCAAGTACCTGACGGGGAAGGCTTCAACAGCAACGCTTAGACGCTCGATAGCAGAGTCGCAAAGCGCAACTTATGACCTCGAAGAGAAAAGGCTATACCTGACCCCATCTCTTGATAGATTAACTTTACAAGGCGGACGAAAGGCGTCCGTAAGCGCACAGTATTGACACTGAAGATGCCAGCGACTTTTTCCCATTCGTACTGCTGATGTAGTATTGGAAATAACTCAATTACCCAGACATAAAAGGAAAACGGATCTAAATCTTCTGCGATGATAAATATATTGAACCGCATTAAGGTATTCTTCTTAACCCTACCGGACCGAGAAGCATGATGCTCGTTACTTGGACGACATCTCAAGAGAATGCCACGTAAATGGCCCTCAGCTGTGGTGATGAACCTGTGTGTGGGCAACTTGGACAGATCCATTAAAGCATGCCGACTTGAGCGTGAAGTCGTGCTTACAAGGGGTTCCCAGACCCAGCAAATTGAAGAGAATTCGTCTCGATTGCGTGGTAACGTGAGATCCTCCCTAAGTGAGATACAGTAAACGTTATTCAACAGAAATGGTTTGGCCTTCCCAACGATTGCGAAACACTGGAAAATCTCCAGGACGTAGATGCGAGCTGAAAGGCAAAGCCTAATGCTTCGCTTGAAATACCGAATAGATCGGAAAGTGTTGACCGAAAGAAACTGCGACAGCTTTCTCCACGAGGCATTTTCGGACCTCTGACATTGGGAGTGGTACTCGGCGTGATCGTTGTTGGGACCTGGGAGTACCGTTTCGTCAATACGTAGAGTGTACGGTGAGCATAGGTAATGCCCTCGTTCCAGAAGGAGCAATTGACGGGAAGCTATCGCAAAGATGTAGGTGTCGTAGACTAACGATCCGATTGCAGTGGCAGATGAGGTGACTTTCAGAGTGTAGGTGTTTGTATGACAGTTCCTATCCGTTCCTGGGACATTAAAAGCCTCCACCGATTCAGCTAAGAGTATTGGAAAGCTTGGAGAAGCCTGCGGTCTGATCATTCTGCTGCTAAAGTCAGAGAGAACGAGTTCATCACCTGCGACAAACCCAAACAGATTAAGTGCTTCATTCTTGAGGCAGGTGCGACGATTTGGAGCCAAATAGCAAGGTTCTTCTCGCCTCTGATCTCCAGTGGACATCCCTCATCTCCGTCCAAACTAAGCATGCATGTATCAATTTGACTTGTCCACCCCGAATCCATTTCGTCAAGAGCCCGGTCGTGTTCAGGCTGCATTATCGCCGTTGCTGGCTTTGGTAGAATTCTGGCTCCGACTCATAGCGTAGGTGAGCAGGCCGGTATGTTTCTCAGCCATAACATCCGTCCAAGAAGTCCAAATTTCAAGCACCCTGCTTTCGCATCCTGACCTCACTTTGGTAGTGAGGGCTACGAGCTAAAGCTCTATAGAGAGCGAAAGAGAAAAGTAAAGTCCAGAGCGACTACCGTCAAGTGACAACGTGACCATCAACGTGCCCTTGCAGGCAGTCTGACGCGATGAAGCGCTGGATTCGTCTGCTGTGAAAAGCCACGACGACTTCTCAAGTCTGACTTCTCTAATGAGGGTAAGAGGCAACAGGCGCGTTTCGATCATGGAATTCCACAAGATCACCGCTGCTAAAATCAGAGAAGACAAATCGATCGCTCATGTAATAACAGAACGATTCAAGTGCTACATTGCTGAGAAGAGAACAACATGTTGATAGACGATGTAAAGATGATGACAAGTGTTGTACTATGCATAGGAGAGTGTAGAGGAGAAATGCTTGTAGAGGATGAAAGAAAACATGAGATGGCAGATGGAAGAAAGAAAGGAAGAAAGGAGGGGACAAGTGGAATTTAAGTAGTAGAGCACGTGAGGAGATGAATGGATGAAGCTATGTGGGGCTTCTCATACATGAATGAGACAACGAAATCTCAGACGAAACAGTCAAGGGATCCGGTGATTGTGACCTACTGTGAGCTGGTACATGAGAGTAATGTGCCGAGAATGGAGGGTAGGAAACTAAAGAACAGTTTTCGAGCCACAACTCATATGAAAGGACAATCTCAAACCACACGTTTGACCTACACCAAGCATTAGCACTTATCTTGAGCCTCTTAATCAGATCATGTGCATAGACTCACCTCAAAAAACCTCTTCAACCACCAAACCTGAAACACCCCCTCGCCCATCAAAACCCCCAACTGAAAAATACTCCACCACTTGACCCTCCCATTCGTGCTCTCGGCCGTGTTCCGATGGGTCCGTTCTCTTACCACAATATAGCTCTGTTCATCTTTCACCTGACTCAACAGTTCACTCAAATGCTTGACTTCCACCTCCAATGGGTCGCTGGGGGCTTCGCTTTCAGGGACGTAGACGATGCCGTGGACGTTAAAGGAGACTTCTTTTGTGGCGGCGGACCAGTGTTCGTTGGAGAAGCAGTAGAGGAATTTGCCGTCGGCGTCGGCGTCGAAGGAGTGGTCGCCGGAGGAAACGGCGCGTTGATGAACGAGGTTGTGGCCTCTGGGGTGTTGGATCTGTGGATGAGAAAGGTGTCAGCCAATGTCGTTCACGATGTGCATTGGACATCCAGCCAGATGAAAGTCATGGTGCCTACCCAGAAATCGACCTCTAGATTGCCTGCACCTCCAAACTCCCGATCTCCTACCTGAAATGTGACTGTCATCTTATCATCTTTGTGTAGTTGTTCGTGAAAGCATTCTCGTGAATGAGCGCCGAGATTGATGTTATGCGCTGCTGCGATAGAGGAGAGGAGGAGGATTGCAGATGCAAATATGGCGCGCATTGTGGTATGTGTGGTAGAGATGAGATCGGTTGGGCGGAGAGAGCGTCAAGACCGAGGGCAGCGAGGCTGTGCCAAAGCTAAACGAGTCTTCACGACTATGAGGAGGTATGAGTAGCAATCGAGTCGTAGAGCGAACAAATGAGTGTACGCAAGGGCATCAATGGTCGTGCGCTTGCCTAAGATTGTAGATTCAAGATGCGAGGTGGTGAGAAAGTCCAGTCTTGGCATAAGCCATAATTACGGTGGGCAGCAACAAGCGCAGCCGCAACCCCCTGAGATGTTCAGATGAACATCACCTTACTTCACAGCGAGCACTACCACCACCTCGTAGCCACGGAGAAGTCATGATCGTTGTACAGAATAGTTAAGGACTGGTCATTGATAGGAGAAATCGCATCTCGAACGGCATGTCCTCAAGGGTGATGTTGCACAAACGTCTCATACCAACCCCTATCCCAAACCACAGACAATGAAGTGAACAGAACGCAAAGTCAACATGATCATTGAAAACTTCCTACTGTACCATGCCCCACCATTGATCTATCCAAAATCCCAGCCAGGCATCCATATGTCCTACAAACCCTCTCCCCGATTAAACCCCCCTCCTCTCACTTTCTCATCACCCACAATTTCTCACAACTGAATACATATCATGTCAACCACAACCGCCCAGCCAAAGCTCAAACGCAAATCCGCCATGCTCAACCTTTTCGTCAGCCCAAAAGAGATCAACAAGCTCAAGGCAGATCTGCAATTGAGACAGAATGTAAGTTGCGGTCTCGTCTTTCATTATCAGATTTCGAAAATGCGAGGTCACACTATCACTGTCTTCCAAGTTCTAGCCATACTGTGCACCGTACAAAGTAGCACCATGTATCTGTTCTATTGTCCCCATTCACAATATCAACACTACCTTTTTCCCCAAAGGAAAAACGCCTCTACCTCTCCCCCAACTTTCTGCCTATCCGCCCATTCCTGCCAGCAACGGCACACCCACCCACATCCCTCATCCTCTCTCACTCACCAACTAACCCCCGACCCACCACCGACAGCGCCGAAAAACTCCCATCCCCACCGCCTCACCGGACCCTCCAAAGCCCACCTCACCGGCTCCAACACCCACAGCACCCGCCGAACCAACCCCCCCAACCCCCTGGACAACAGCCGAAGACATCGCCATCCTCCACCTCAAAGGAACCGGTAAAACATTCGCCGAAATCGCAACTTCCCTGTCCCCCCGCACGGAAGCCGAAATCGAGACACGCTTCAAAGAAATCGGCCTACCCGCAACCACCACCACCGCCGAGGCCGAAAACGTCGGTGAAACCCCCGCAGCGAGTACCGAGCCCACAAAACCATCGATAAATACGAACGAAGGCAAAGGTGCCGGCGGGAAAGGGCAGAAAGGCGGGAAGCAAAAAGGGGAAGGGGGCAAGCAGAAAGGAGGAGGCGGAAATCAAACCGGCAAGAAAGAGAAGGGAAAAGCCAAAGCAGCCGAAACCAACACTACGGCGGCCGCACCCCCACCCCCACCCCCAACCTCACCTCCGGACGCCGAAGAAGAGCCCACAGACCCCTTCACAGACCCCACCGGCGCCGCCGCCGCCTCGCCCTCCAAAAACGACGAAGCCGTCATCGCCAACAAACGGGACCAAAAAGTCCGCGGGATACTAAAACGCGGCGTCAACGGTACATATGCGCAGGAAGAAATGGTGATCCCCTTCGGCGCAACGAGCGTGAACGGGCGACCGATCATCTACATCGAGGAGAATGATCCTTTGGGTGTTGAGGATGTATGATATTCCCCCCCCCCCCCCCCCCTTCCCCC